>CM055738.1:2893953-2946453 GCA_029465975.1 Dallia pectoralis | reverse complement strand
GAGACAGGTCTGTGTTATAGCCGTGACATCTTTATCCGTCTGTGCCCCGCCCAGTAACCCCAACATTACATTCCTCATTACGGGTAGCAATAGGTTACTTATCTATTACATATCATGACAATAATAGAGATTAGAAAATAAGGCGAATGTGATTTTGAAGTCAAAACTCCAATGAAAGGTCCGTCCAGTCTGACATTGGGACCGGGTCATTATTCACCTGTCAGGGGTGCTGTGCTGTACATGTGCCAGTCTCGGGTCTGAGACCGGGTCTCTATGACAGGTCTACTAAGGGAAATGCCTGGACCGGCGCTCATAACAACCCAGCGCTTCTAGTCTTCAGTATAGCGCGCCCGCTCCAGATGATGTTCCATGTCTGACAGATGTCTCGGTAATGAGAGAGCAGCTACACTCTTACCGGAAACTTCTCCACTTCTTCCGTTTTGCTTGTCAGACTTGCCCGAGTTGAGCGGGACAAAAAACATGTCCAGCGGTGTCTGTAATTTCACCGCGCCTCGCTCCTCTTTTCTCTCCTCTCTCTGCTCCTCTTATTTCATGTCGGCCTCTGTTTTTTTTTCTGGCTCACCGTTGCTTTCCCTTCATGCTTCTCTCCCGCTCCGCTTTCTCAGACGCCGGGGGCTCGGGCGTTCCTCCTTCCTCCGTCACTTCAGTTGATTGCCGATTGTAATTATCACATCGTTCCTTCTTCACAGTGGGCGGGCAACAGGAGGGAAATTAGCAGCTGTCAGGAGGAGTCACGTCTCCACTGACTACCTGTCAACGAAGCTCTTCTCCACTCGCCTCTTCTTTTTCGTCCTTCATTTTAATTATTTACTTTTTCCCGGTCTCACCGGGCACGCAGAGGTTACCGGCAAGCGAACGCTGCATGCATTCAGGGTTTTAACGTCAAGCACCCCTAATGGAAGTCTTTAAAAAGCTAATTCATTTATTTCATCCGTTCCTCTGCCCTAAACCCATCAGCATTATATTACTGAGCCTGGCTCCTAACTGTGTGTTGGTGGGATTTTACCATTTAATCCTGCTCTGAATGCTCACTTCAGTGCTGAGGCCGGTGGCTAGAGAATTAAAGATAGAGCGAGTAGAGAATTAAAGATAGAGCGAGTAGAGCATTAAAGATAGAGCGAGTAGAGAATTAAAGATAGAGCGAGTAGAGAATTAAAGATAGAGCGAGTAGAGAATTAAAGATAGAGCGAGTAGAGAATTAAAGATAGAGCGAGTAGAGAATTAAAGATAGAGCGAGTAGAGAATTAAAGATAGAGCGAGTAGAGAAATAAAGATAGAGCGAGTAGAGAATTAAAGATAGAGCGAGTAGAGAATTAAAGATAGAGCGAGTAGAGAAATAAAGACAGAGCAAGTAGAGAAATAAAGACAGAGCAAGTAGAGAAATAAAGATAGAGCGAGTAGAGAATTAAAGATAGAGCGAGTAGAGAATTAAAGATAGAGCGAGTAGAGAATTAAAGAGCGAGTAGAGAAATAAAGATAGAGCGAGTAGAGAAATAAAGACAGAGCAAGTAGAGAAATAAAGACAGAGCGAGTAGAGAAATAAAGATAGAGCGAGTAGAGCATTAAAGATAGAGCGAGTAGAGAATTAAAGATAGAGCGAGTAGAGAAATAAAGACAGAGCAAGTAGAGAAATAAAGATAGAGCGAGTAGAGAAATAAAGATAGAGCGAGTAGAGAAATAAAGATAGAGCGAGTAGAGAATTAAAGATAGAGCGAGTAGAGAATTAAAGATAGAGCGAGTAGAGAAATTAAAGATAGAGCGAGTAGAGAAATAAAGACAGAGCGAGTAGAGAAATAAAGACAGAGCGAGTAGAGAAATAAAGATAGAGCGAGTAGAGAATTAAAGATAGAGCGAGTAGAGAAATAAAGATAGAGCGAGTAGAGAAATAAAGATAGAGCGAGTAGAGAAATAAAGATAGAGCGAGTAGAGCATTAAAGATAGAGCGAGTAGAGAATTAAAGATAGAGCGAGTAGAGAATTAAAGATAGAGCGAGTAGAGAATTAAAGATAGAGCGAGTAGAGAAATAAAGATAGAGCGAGTAGAGAAATAAAGATAGAGAGAAATAAAGATAGAGAAATAAAGATAGAGCGAGTAGAGAAATAAAGACAGAGCGAGTAAAGAGAATAGAGATAGAGCGAGTAGAGAAATAAAGATAGAGCGAGTAGAGCATTAAAGATAGAGCGAGTAGAGAATTAAAGATAGAGCGAGTAGAGAATTAAAGATAGAGCGAGTAGAGAATTAAAGATAGAGCGAGTAGAGAAATAAAGATAGAGCAAGTAGAGAAATAAAGATAGAGCGAGTAGAGAAATAAAGATAGAGCGAGTAGAGAATTAAAGATAGAGCGAGTAGAGAATTAAAGATAGAGCGAGTAGAGAATTAAAGATAGAGCGAGTAGAGAATTAAAGATAGAGCGAGTAGAGAATTAAAGATAGAGCGAGTAGAGAATTAAAGATAGAGCGAGTAGAGAAATAAAGACAGAGCGAGTAGAGAAATAAAGATAGAGCGAGTAGAGCATTAAAGATAGAGCGAGTAGAGAATTAAAGATAGAGCGAGTAGAGAATTAAAGATAGAGCGAGTAGAGAATTAAAGATAGAGAATTAAAGATAGAGCGAGTAGAGAATTAAAGATAGAGCGAGTAGAGAATTAAAGATAGAGCGAGTAGAGAAATAAAGACACAGCGAGTAGAGAAATAAAGACAGAGCGAGTAGAGAATTAAAGATAGAGCGAGTATAGCATTAAAGATAGAGTAGAGAAATAAAGATAGAGCGAGTAGAGCATTAAAGATAGAGCGAGTAGAGAATTAAAGATAGAGCGAGTAGAGAATTAAAGATAGAGCGAGTAGAGAATTAAAGATAGAGCGAGTAGAGAATTTAACTGGATTGTGTTTTGTTAATTTGTAAATTCATACTCAGACATCGCCGTGTGTGTAAATGGGGCCAAACGATAGAAGATGGGAACTGCTTCTGAAACGGAGACTAGTTCATGTGGAGAATATATTTAGAAATATCTGAGGTAAATTTCCAGAAAAATTCAGAGTCAGTGTTTTACCATTGCATCATTGATATTTAATTTGACTGATGTCTGTGTGAGTGCATGTGTAATGCCTAAGAATTCATCTATTGTAATAATCTGTTGAAGTTTAGCAGAATGGAAAAAATATTGTCAAATTATTAAAACTGTCTTGAGTAAATGGGAAACAATTACCGATAGGAGATTGTTTGTCTGACATCTCACCCGGGATGAGCAAGCCGACAAGCGAACACCAAAAAACGATCTCATACACTTTTCATTCACTGACACTCAATAGGTTGGAGTCATTTATTGGCTTCTGAGATTTAAAGTTAAACAGGCTGTAAACAGGCTTCCACACTCAATGTGCAGGTGGTTTGTGTAAAGCTGCTGTTGTCTGTGAAGACGTCAGGTCGATCCACAACTGCAGAACCACCACCAATAATTATGGAGCTCGGAGGAATATTGGTGGCTGTTGAATTGTCATTATAGCTGGTTTTTAGACATTGTGCTATTATTCACACAAAAGCAAAAGTTTTTTTTCACAAATCTAAGTACATCCGACATTGACTAAGTACAAACATAAACTAGAAAGACATGTTTCAGATTGTAATACATTATGGGTATATAAAGTACATTACATTTGATATGATTTTTCTATGATTTTCTTTCATGTACATGTCTTCTATATTTGTGTATGTGACCTCAGTGTGATTTAAAAACACAGCCTTGGTGTTGGTTGTGTGAGCCACAACAGACCAGTGATCTGCTTCATATTGTCAAACAATATGAAGCAGACTGCCATCCATATTAACGATCAGAACTTGGAACCACCAGAACCAGTAACCATATAACCATATCTGGCAATGTATGTCAACATGAAGCAGGATGCTAAAAACTGAATGTTGCTATTTATTTTATTCATTTGTCATTGTATTTGTTATGATAGATTAGAAACAGGTTGTTAACATTTCTCCACCAATCACTGTAGAAGATATCTATGTTGATCACACTTTTTTTTGTAAAAGCGGTGTGTGACAACTTTGATGTAAAAGGTCTGAAAAAGGGCTTTGTAAAAAAAATCAAGTGATTGGATTGATTAATATGAATATGTAGGCCAGGCTAATCGCTCACAGATCCATGAGGGCACTCTGCTCCCTGTAGGCCAGGCTAATCGCTCACAGATCCATGAGGGCACCTTGATCCCTGTAGGCCAGGCTAATCGCTCACAGATCCATGAGGGCACTCTGCTCCCTGTAGGCCAGGCTAATCGCTCACAGATCCATAAGGACACTCTGCTCCCTGTAGGCCAGGCTAATCGCTCACAGATCCATGAGGGCACCTTGCTCCATGTAGGCCAGGCTAATCGCTCACAGATCCATGAGGGCACTCTGCTCCCTGTAGGCCAGGCTAATCGCTCACAGATCCATGAGGGCACTCTGCTCCCTGTAGGCCAGGCTAATCGCTCACAGATCCATGAGGGCACTCTGCTCCCTGTAGGCCAGGCTAATCGCTCACAGATCCATGAGGGCACCTTGCTCCCTGTAGGCCAGGCTAATCGCTCACAGATCCATGAATCGGCAAGCCAGAGGATCCACTCACAGGTTGTTTTTAGAACAGACTGAGACCTGGAACTTTTTTTACAGCTGTGCCATGTAGAAAACACATTGACGCATACAGTTGTAGACACACACAGAAAACATCTGTACAAAGAACATGTCGAAACACAAAACAAAGACCGACAATTCAACAGAAACTCTCAGTCGTGTTTTCTCGCTGCAGCTTAGATAGTGGCTGTCCTATCACGCGGCTGCAATCTGCAGTGTCAGAATATATTGCAGGTTTGTGCACAGCTTCACATTTCCCTTTAACCGGAATTGAGTGATTGCACTGAGATTCGTTTAGTTCACTGTTCAATACATTTTCATTGTAATCCCCGATGAATGTCAGCCTGTTAATTACATGGAAGCCAATGTGATTCCATGCACAGGGGGGGGAAAGATTGACTTTTCAACGAAAAACGATCTCTAATTATCCTGATATCCTAATTACTGCAATCAAGGATGTAAACGAAGCAGGATATCTCTAACTCGTCACACTTCAACAGCTCGGAGGGAACCAATGATGATAATCACAGTGACAAGACTTTTGATTGTATTGCTTCTCCAGACTAGTTCGTTTCTCCATGTTGCTCAGACGGCGCTTCAGTGATTATAAATCATTTATTGCATAATTAAGTAATCCTGAGACGTCGTGAGAATTGCCCACTTGCACATTTCATCTCTCTGCTTTTTGTTGTAAAAACTTTTTTTTCCGGTTATGTAGTTAGCACCTTACGTGTGCACTCCACTGAATTTGAGGTTCTCCCCTACCCCACGTCCTTTGCAGTCAGTATCTCACTGAAAACTTGATTTGTGGTTTATGCGTATGTCATCTTAAATTACCTCTAATGACAGTGCATTGCATTGGTCATACCCTCAGAACCTTCAGCAGACCCAAAATCGGTGAAACAAAGCAGATTAGATCAAACACGTACCCGCAGACTCAGGTCTGAGGACCACTGCTCCGGAAAGCGTTGTCTCCAGTCAGAGTCGGACAGGGGTTTCTCATGTATTCCAGCGAACGGGAGACGACAGCTGTGACCTGTACTAGCTAGACAAGCTGTACAATTATGTGCTGGAGCCGGATTGTTAAACTCTGCATTGTGCGTCTATCTGTCCCTTCCAGCCTTTCTAGAGGAATGACAGGTGATTATTAACGTTGCTTAATGTATTTACCAGTGTGTGGTTCTACACTGTTCCTATAGACCTCAGTGTGATGCCGTAACCGCATTTACATCCCGGCCATTTAGTTTATCCAATGTGACTCACATCCATTATTAACACGATAAATCTACCAGCGACGGCCGTTTATCACCCGCTTTCTCCTCGCGGAGTGAGAAGACGGGACGTGTTAAATTAATTGGAAGCCGGGGAGGATTATGCGGCCATCACGCTGTGGGGGCCAGATTGGATAAGTGGCCGGGACACATGGGGTTAATTCGGCTACTCTTACAGCAAGTGCCGGGGGATGGTAGGTAACCGCGGAGATTCGGGAGACCCGTGTTCTGTCCCGTCCGCCAGATGCACTGCCAAGGGGCATTGGGATTTGGTATTTAGACCAGAGGAAAGACTGCTCCCTACTGGCACTCCAGCATCACTTCCAGCAGCATCTGGTCTTCCATCACAGGAATGACTAGAACTGACTGAGCTTCAGGGGAAAGTGACCAGCATTGATTGGTCCGATTTCCTGTAGACTATGTAGCATGGAGGGAATTCATCGTTGATTACTAATGAAACAATATATCTTGATTCTGAGTGTTTAGCACTGAATGTCTATTGTCATATATATATATATATATATATTGAATCAGCCAGCCAGCTTATAATGGGAACGCGTACCCAGGGAGACTGTAACTCAGGAGACAACTGGATCTGCACCTCTCTCCCGGTCCTCTGGGGATATGAGTCCTTAAACAGAGAATCCACCGCCTGTTTCATGTGACTGACGGCGTCACAGGTAATGAATTATGTGACCCACGAGGTCGTAGAGACGACGGCCCGCGTCTTCCTCAATCAAGTCGTCGTTCACGTCCTTTCTGCCGTATCGCCGAGTTTCAGATGAGATGCATGACGATATCAGGCGGAGTGTCAAAGGCAATTTTCTTGGTATTGTTATTTTTATTGCGAAAGAGCTGACGCCGGGACCGTCAGATACATTTCCCGTAGTCTGCGTGTTTCCCCCCGCAGTCATAAATCTTCCCATTCTGATTGTAATTCAGGAATAACAGTGAATGTCTGAGAGCTATGTGTACGTTATGAAAGCTCACAAGTCCTGTCACAGAGTAGCGTTTCCCAAGTCCTCTCAGCAGCCAACTCTGGGCCTGGTTTGAAAGCACACATTATTATTCATCATTGGCCTCTGAACACAATTAGCAAAACTAATAAAATGTCAGATTCCTAGTCCCTGTCACGCACGCATCTCTGAAAGTATTATACTTTAGATATTAATTGCATTTTTATTTAACTTTGAAATTTGGGCCTTCGGTGGCTTCTACAAATATTTATGCAAAAATTCCCATGAATTATAAACGATAGACTATCAAAGCTAACAAATCAGTTCTTGATATGAGTTTTGCTTGTTGACTTATAGCTTCCTAATCATAAATGCAGATTGAAGTACTGTGGTATGGCTGTTAAAACTTCCAGTGGTTTAGTATTGCCTCATGGCTGCTTTAGCTTTATTCCTGCATCGATTTCCAAACACTTTGACCCTTTGCTTTGTCAACCTTGACGTCGCCCGTCTCTAAAGATGTGCTCATCTGATCAGCAGGGTGTGATTTTCTTACTTTTAACAGGTTTGTCCGGGACTGTGACAAATCGTGTTCAGGCAAGACTAAATCACACATAATCTTTATTAATGTTGTATGCTGTGGTAGGTCATTTTATTATAGGTGTGGATATGTGTCATTAAACCTGACCAAACTATAATTAAATACCAAATACAAATGATGTTGTTAAATATAATCACAATATAACAGTTGGAGTCGTGCTCTTCAGAAGGGCACTGCTATTCTATTAGAATGCACCAAACTCCTCTGCGGCAGTTTGTCAGATTCGTTGTTTAGACACCCCGCGATCCTCTGCTTTGTAAATACAACGCCGTTTGATGTTCAAATGTAATGCCTGATTGGAAATGGCTCCGGCAGAATGGAACAAAAGAGGCAAACGTGTCCTCTGACAAAACGGCATCTGACTGCGTTCACTCTGATGCAGCGTCAGCTTTTGCTCCATGAGGCCGGGATAAACAGTGTGAGGTCACGCTTTATAACAGTGTGAGGTCACGCTTTATAAGTCCATTAGTCCGCGTCTGGGGGCTCTCTGTGTTCTCCATGGCCCGAGGGAATCACACAATTACCTTAGATTAGGAATAATTATCTTCCCTCCGATGGGGAACAAGAGGGGCTGCTGCTACGGAATGTCCCGCGGGCGTTAGCATTAGCTTCTGTACAGGCTGAAGGTGGTAATGTCTGCCGGATGACAGGCCTGACCACCAGGGGGCCAAAACCCGCACACGGTTGCCTAGACGGAGGGGTGAAGCTGTCCCGCTGGTAGGGCTCGGTTTTTAAGTTCAGCAACAAAGGTGGAACAGCCCTGAGAGTGAACGAGACAGCTGTGATATAGCCTCTATGTTCTCTTGTCAGTACAGATATCAGGCAGCTCAGGTTTACGTGCGGCGCCGTCCTACTGCAGAGGTACGGCAGCCTGGATACTCTTAAGAGGTCTTGTTTTGTTGTTCGCTAACAGGGCAAGTGAGGAGAGATCATGACTGAGAAACATGAGGCGTCAATAACAGAAAACATTTAAATATAAACAAGATATTTGTCAAGGCCTTGTCTGAGGTTACCAGGGTTACCTCAGGGTTACTTTACTGAGGTTACCAGGGGTTACCTCAGGGTTACTTTACGGAGGTTACCAGGGTTACCTCAGGGTTACTTTACTGAGGTTACCAGGGGTTACCTCAGGGTTACTTTACGGAGGTTACCTCAGGGTTACTTTACTGAGGTTACCAGGGGTTACAGCCACCAAACTGTTGTTAGGCCCCACCCAGCTGTTGTTAGGCCCCACCCAGCTGTTGTTAGGCCCCACCCAGCTGTTGTTAGGCGCCACCCAGCTGTTGTTAGGCGCCACCCAGCTGTTGTTAGGCGCCACCCAGCTGTTGTTAGGCCCCACCCAGCTGTTGTTAGGCGCCACCCAGCGTTTGTTAGGCGCCACCCAGCTGTTGTTAGGCGCCACCCAGCTGTTGTTAGGCGCCACCCAGCTGTTGTTAGGCGCCACCCAGCTGTTGTTAGGCGCCACCCAGCTGTTGTTAGGCGCAACCGAGCTGTTGTTAGGCGCCTCGACTCACCAACGGTGATTAGATCTATCTGCAATTTAAATGACTTCACAGCTTCACAACAGTTCCTCCGCATGGTTTATTGTTGTTGTTTAATTTCTTAAGCTCTCTCCTCCCCTCTCCTCTTGTCTCCTCCCCTCTCCTCTCCCCATCTCCCCCCACCTCCTCTTGTCTCTCCTCCCCTCTCCTCTCCCCATCTCCCCCCACCTCCTCTTGTCTCTCCCCCCCTCTCCTCTCCCCATCTCCCCCACCTCCTCTTGTCTCCTCCCCTCTCCCCATCTCCCCCAACTCCTCTTGTCTCCCCTCCTCTCCTCTCCCCATCTCCCCCACCTCCTCTTGTCTCCTCCCCCATCTCCCCCACCTCCTCTTGTCTCTCCTCCCCTCTCCTCTCCCCATCTCCCCCACCTCCTCTTGTCTCCCCCCTCTCCTCTCCCCATCTCCCCCCCCCCCCCACCTCCTCTTGTCTCCTCCCCTCCCCTCTCCTCTCCCCATCTCCCCCACCTCCTCTTGTCTCCCCCTCTCCTCTCCCCATCTCCCCCACCTCCTCTTGTCTCCTCCCCCACCCCCTCTCCTCTCCCCATCTCCCCCACCTCCTCTTGTCTCCTCCCCTCTCCTCTCCCCCTCTCCCCCCACCTCCTCTTGTCTCCTCCCCTCTCCTCTCCCCATCTCCCCCCACCTCCTCTTGTCTCCTCCCCTCTCCTCTCCCCATCTCCCCCAGCTCCTCTTGTCTCCTCCCCTCTCCTCTCCCCATCTCCCCCACCTCCTATTGTCTCCTCCCCCCTCCTCTCCCCATCTCCCCCCACCTCCTCTTGTCTCCCCTCCTCTCCTCTCTCCCTCTAATACACTAACGTACACATTCTGAAAAACACAGAAGATTGAGTTTAATGTCTTTGGTACAGAATTCCAAAGCCGATGCAAAATTATTGAATGTATGGCTCTTCATACGACATAACACATGACAAAACGTTATTACATTTTTTTGGTTTCACCACACATACGCGATGAAATATAAATGTCATTTTTTGATTCCCACTAACAAGGACAAGTCTTTGCTGACACGTTTCTCTCTGTAAAACAGGTGATGATGATAGTAAAATTGTTTCAACGTCTGTCTAATGTCATTTTAGTTGCTTCCCAAAAAAGCATTTTATTTTCTGATTCTGTTTGTGGCGTTGGATTGACCTACAGAACCAGACTTACTAAACCACCACTTATTTCACTCGGACACTGAATGGAACGTGGTCTTTAGATCTAAATACCAGTGAGGTCTGCCGCAAAACATTCCCGTGTTTCTCCAGAAGGTGAAGTGTGAAAGTTGACATTTGCACCCAGTTACTCTGTTTGCTTTTATCTCTGACACAAATCCGGAAACAAGTTCTGTTCATCATAAAACTGTTATAGTGTGAAACAGTTTGAGAGAATCACATACAATACATTCCATCAAATCAGACATTTATAAACATCAAACCTATCAGCAATCACATTCCGCTACAACATTGAGAACAGTATTATGTTAATTTACCACTGCCGTTACTGCAATATTACAACATAGTTCAGTAGTCCGATTTAATTTAAATATAAAATATACACACCTTTTCTAAGCAGGCTTGATTGATTTGGGAAGTGGAACACATTTATAAACATTAATACCCAGAACCTGCAGCTAACTTGATCCGATCTGTATCAATAGGATATAAAGCCTGCAGCTAACTTGATCCGATCTGTATCATTAGGATATAAAGCCTGCAGCTAACTTGATCCGATCTGTATCATTAGGATATAAAGCCTGCAGCTAACTTGATCCGATCTGTATCATTAGGATATAAAGCCTGCAGCTAACTTAATCCGATCTGTATCATTAGGATATAAAGACTGCAGTTAACTTGATCCGATCTGTATCATTAGGATATAAAGCCTGCAGCTAACTTTATCCGATCTGTATCATTAGGATATAAAGCCTGCAGCTAACTTAATCCGATCTGTATCATTAGGATATAAAGACTGCAGCTAACTTGATCCGATCTGTATCATTAGGATATAAAGCCTGCAGCTAACTTAATCCGATCTGTATCATTAGGATATAAAGACTGCAGCTAACTTGATCCGATCTGTATCATTAGGATATAAAGACTGCAGTTAACTTGATCCGATCTGTATCATTAGGATATAAAGCCTGCAGCTAACTTGATCCGATCTGTATCATTAGGATATAAAGACTGCAGTTAACTTGATCCGATCTGTATCAATAGGATATAAAGCCTGCAGCTAACTTGATCCGATCTGTATCATTAGGATATAAAGCTGCAGTTAACTTGATCCGATCTGTATCATTAGGATATAAAGCCTGCAGCTAACTTGATCCGATCTGTATCATTAGGATATAAAGCCTGCAGCTAACTTGATCCGATCTGTATCATTAGGATATAAAGCCTGCAGCGGCTATGACCCGGTCTTGGGACTAGAGAAAATGTACCATTATACCGGCCAGTACCGACTTGAATACAAAACTATTGCCAGGTAACTGGAATGCCTGTTCTGTATCACATTTTCACAACCAATCCATTTGGACGCACTGCCTGGGAATAGTTTCACAGTTTATGTCAGTGCCAGTGCTAATGTGCCAGTGCTAATGTGCCAGTGCTAATGTGCCAGTGCTAATGTGCCAGTGCTAATGTGCCAGTGCTAATGTGCCAGTGCTAATATATTAGTGTGTTGTAAGGTGTCAATCAGGATCAGTTGTTTATGGTCTCATATCATACTGCAGGCATGCTAGGCATTTTCACAGCACATCAGCTCACACACACACACACACAAACAAACAAACACACACACACATCGTTACATACATTCACATATTTGATGGATCTGTGGCTCATTCTCTCTAAATGACAATATTCGTGAGGGGCAAATTGAGCTATTCTGTCACACTCTGACCCAGAGGTGTGGACTCACACAGTCTCTCCAAATGGGAAGATTAGGCGATTGTTTTAAAGCACTGGGTTTATCACAGGGAGGACGTCCCAAATGGCATCCTATTGTTCACCGCCCTGCTATAGTCCAGGACCCGTAAGTAAGGGAGCGAGCATAGGGTACAGGCCATCAGTTTGGACTCACACCGAGGCAGTCCATCACAAGTTCAGCTCACGGTTCAGCGGTTCAGCTGTTTGAAGTCCAACCACATCCCGGTGTGGAAACAAAGCACCGTGAAGTCACCGCATGAAATGGTATCAGAAAATAATATCTAGTGTTCATTTGGCATTTAAGTACTTATTTTCTGTCGTTGTGTGATGTCACATCTCCTTTGAGGAGGATCTGTCCCTGGTTTATAGTGTTGATTCAATAGATTGATATCATGAATGGTAGCACAGCCTTTCTTCTCCTGGCCCCAAGGATGTTTAAATAGGGGCCCCCTTTGGGAATCGGAGGTTTAACACATATCTCTCTCTCTCTCTCTCTCTCTCTCTCTCTCTCTCTCTCTCTCTCTCTCTCTCTCTCTCTCTCTCTCTCTCTCTCTCTCTCTCTCTCTCTCTCTAGCCATCAGAGCTTTGAATATATGCGTTTCCATTCATTCTGCACATTAAATAAATTAGATTTGAAATATGATCTGCCCCGAGTGAAACCAGTCCCATCCTCCGTTTTGCTGTAAATCAATATTTAATAACAAATATAAAAAGAGAAAATGAGGAGCCTAGATGAAAGAGGCGAATTGAGTTTGGAAAGTGCATTATATTATATAAGATCAGCGGCCACTGCGCCACCGCCGCCGCCAGCACAAACATTCCACATTACAAACGATGCAAATTAATCAAGGTGATGTGAATAATATGAGCGTGTATATTACATCTCGGGGTAAATAACATGCCTCATGGAGTCATTTGTTTCTATCTGTGGGGGAATGAAGTATCTCGCGTGGCCTGGAAAAATGCTCTCTTACCCGGGCCGGTCTCCACCAATCACGGAGGAGCATGCAGACACAGAAAAAAACCCACTGTTGTGATGCGTGATGCATCCCAGATTACGGAGCATGGGATGGGTGTTTCATTGGAAAGAGAGAAGACAGGAAAAGAGAGCAGAGCACAGAATAATGTGAAACGTGGCCTTACATTATCTACAGTGTAGAGAGAGAGATGTCACATCCAGAACACTGAAATACAGAGGCTTCTTTAGGGTCACGGGGACTGAATATGTACAACACACTGTCCATTGTAACCAAGGCATTACAATCAGTTTGGCCCAGATGTGCCCAGTTGACTGATGGCTTCTTCTCGTCCAAAACAGGACTACGCGGAGAAGGAGAGAACCACGAACAGGAGCAAGGCCTTGGAGGACTTGAAGGCCAACTTCTACTGCCAGCTGTGTGACAAGCAGTACTACAAGCACCAGGAGTTTGACAACCATATCAACTCGTATGACCACGCACACACACAGGTAGGGGACGTTTGACCTCACACTCACACACACACACACACACACACACACACACAACACACACACACACACACCGGGCCATGCTAATCCCCTGTCTCGTTCAGTGAGGGAATACGAGGATGAGACAAGTAGAGACACTGTTTAAATGTCAACCCTGTGATCATCACAGACACAGTGCACATTCCATGTTTTAAATATACACTTGTTGTTTAAACTAAATAATAGCACTTCTTCATGTATGCAAAGTAATATGTGACTGTGTGTTTTTTTGACGAACCGAGTCTCACTTTTATGAACAATTGCAGTCGGCGCAGCCAGTTCATTTATAGCCTGAGGTGCCATACATCACAGAAGGGCAATTTAAAGGTGTTTCCTTTTATTGTAGCAGGTGTTGTTGTTTGCGATGTACTACGCTAGAGGGAACGGGTTTGTCTTTTGTTTTTCTACATTGACAATGAAATGTCTG
The DNA here is from genome assembly GCA_029465975.1 of Dallia pectoralis. NCBI lineage: Eukaryota > Metazoa > Chordata > Actinopteri > Esociformes > Umbridae > Dallia > Dallia pectoralis. The sequence goes on along the minus strand of CM055738.1, from coordinate 2,932,595 downwards.
AATCAATGCATATAAAACATTTCCTTTATATCTCGTCAGTCTGGCTATTGTACCTCCGTGTCACAGACCCACAGTGCATTTGTGTGAAACTAACTAGCGCTATCAATTCATTGTTTACAGTGGTTTAATAATGTGTACTTAATTCCATTGTATTTTACAGTGGTTTAATAATGTGTACTTAATTCCATTGTATTTTACAGTGGTTTAATAATGTGTACTTAATTCCATTGTATTTTACAGTGGTTTAATAATGTGTACTTAATTCCATTGTATTTTACAGTGGTTTAATAATGTGTACTTAATTCCATTGTATTTTACAGTGGTTTAATAATGTGTACTTAATTCCATTGTATTTTACAGTGGTTTAATAATGTGTACTTAATTCCATTGTATTTTACAGTGGTTTATTAATGTGTACTTAATTCCATTGTATTTTACAGTGGTTTAATAATGTGTACTTAATTCCATTGTATTTTACAGTGGTTTATTAATGTGTACTTAATTCCATTGTATTTTACAGTGGTTTAATAATGTGTACTTAATTCCATTGTATTTTACAGTGGTTTATTAATGTGTACTTAATTCCATTGTATTTTACAGTGGTTTATTAATGTGTACTTAATTCCATTGTATTTTACAGTGGTTTAATAATGTGTACTTAATTCCATTGTATTTTACAGTGGTTTAATAATGTGTACTTAATTCCATTGTATTTTACAGTGGTTTAATAATGTGTACTTAATTCCATTGTATTTTACAGTGGTTTAATAATGTGTACTTAATTCCATTGTATTTTACAGTGGTTTATTAATGTGTACTTAATTCCATTGTATTTTACAGTGGTTTAATAATGTGTACTTAATTCCATTGTATTTTACAGTGGTTTATTAATGTGTACTTAATTCCATTGTATTTTACAGTGGTTTAATAATGTGTACTTAATTCCATTGTATTTTACAGTGGTTTAATAATGTGTACTTAATTCCATTGTATTTTACAGTGGTTTAATAATGTGTACTTAATTCCATTGTATTTTACAGTGGTTTAATAATGTGTACTTAATTCCATTGTATTTTACAGTGGTTTAATAATGTGTACTTAATTCCATTGTATTTTACAGTGGTTTAATAATGTGTACTTAATTCCATTGTATTTTACAGTGGTTTAATAATGTGTACTTAATTCCATTGTATTTTACAGTGGTTTAATAATGTGTACTTAATTCCATTGTATTTTACAGTGGTTTAATAATGTGTACTTAATTCCATTGTATTTTACAGTGGTTTAATAATGTGTACTTAATTCCATTGTATTTTACAGTGGTTTAATAATGTGTACTTAATTCCATTGTATTTTACAGTGGTTTAATAATGTGTACTTAATTCCATTGTATTTTACAGTGGTTTAATAATGTGTACTTAATTCCATTGTATTTTACAGTGGTTTAATAATGTGTACTTAATTGCATTGTATTTTACAGTGGTTTAATAATGTGTCATCATTAATTCATTTTAGTTTGCAGTGTTTTAATTATTGACAATGAATTCATTGTACGTTTACAGTGATTTATTCAGGTATGATTAATTGATTATAATCGTTAGCATTTTACCGTGTGTTTATTTGCTGACGGAGAACACAGTGCCGCATCACCACGTTGGACACGTTCCATTGGACTCTGGAACGAAAGAGAAAATCAACAGCGACTCTAACCTTTAAAACTGTTGGGTTAGGTTTTAATTCCCACACTGTCGCAGCACATTGATATGTGTGCAGTTTCTGCTGACCTGCTAGGATGGTTTTATCAGAACATGTACCCGCCTGCCACACACACACACACACACACACACACACACACACACACACACACACACACACACACACATAACCCCAGGTTGTGTTCCTCTCTCCCACAGAGTATTTCTGTCCCTAATGTACACACAGTGGATAGTCTGTACAAACCTTTTAAGCATTCTTACCTTGGTTATTTTAGGTTCTCTACACAAACTGTACATTGGCTGTGTAAAATAATGCTTTTGGAACATAACTCACAGAAAAAAGCAGCACCCGTGAGGAGATCGAAATGTTGTGCAGGAAACATAACACACAGCTAAAACATTGCTCTGGTCTACTATATGGAACCAAAAGACAGCTCCACATGTTATGAGGAAACACGGTCAAAGAATACTAACAAAGCATCTGCCATTGTGGAATGAACAGGTGATATGTTCACTAGTGAAGCCAGGAGAAGAGGCTTGATATATGCCTTTAAATTCCTCAAGCTTACACACGGATTCACACAGGCCACTCACATTCACTTTATGGTCAGTGCTTCATTAGACTTCGATTGCCGTTAAAGCAATGGAGTTAACATTGAGTTAAACACTATTATATATACATCTATTTGGCATTCTGGGGTCAGTATTATCACAGTCTATTTGTTTTCTTAATTCTGATGACATTGCTACGGAACTGTCACCTTGTTGAACTCTTCCCAATCTTGATTAAATCTAAACTGAGATAAATGTCTTAATATAATGTGTGCGTGATGTGCGACAGACTCCACTAAGCTAGCAGGGTGACTAACTACCTGCTCCCCTAGCAACACCCTCTCTTAGTGAGGCTACGTTAGCGTCTATGTCGACGGATTAAAGACGAGAACCACTGCCGGTAGGATGACATTTGTCACCCTCCAGCTGGTCAGCCTAGGTTTGTTTTGTGTCAAAAAAAGACAGCCAGTTATCTATAGAAACTATCTTCTGTGACAGGGCAGAGAACCATTTTCAGTCAGCAACCGAGTTGTGTTTGTCTCATCACAACCCCTGACTGGGAGGAGGTCGGAGACAGTTACTAGATGCCAACACATTTTGCTAACTAGTTTACGCGCGGACGACCATCTGCTTGATATCTGCTGACAGTTTTATCTTAACATTGTTAGTGCATGGATGACAATTGTTGTTTTTACGCTACAGTAGTTTCATTTTTGAAATAATTGCTGCCCTTTTTGCGATTTGGACTCTGATTCTGGTCTGAAAAATTGATTGAAAGTCTCTGTTGGCTAAAAGAGGAACCTAGGTTCATAAGATCTACAGAATGTCTTCCTAATAAGCACTTGAAAGTTGTTCAGCTGCAGGAACTGTGTGCTGTGCAGGGGAATTATCACTACAACAATAATGTCTGTCTGTCTCATGCCTGGTACTTGATGCTAAGCTTGTAACATCGTTAAAACAAAAGGATAAAATTACAACAACTGCACCATAAAGTCATAACCCTTTAGTCTGTTCAAGTTTGAGCGTCTCCATTTATCTTCAAATCGGCACGCGGGAGTTCACTTCAACGACAGGCGGGAGTTCACTACAACGGCTCAAAGTGGTCCATTTACATTGTGCTGTGAAGGTCACGTGACGGAACCCCTGCGATCCTATTGGTGCAGCCCTCTCCAACAACAAAGCAATTTCTATGCAATCCAAACCGCTGTTTCAGGCCCTAATGCCCCTGGCGTCCTGCTGACAGAGTAGTACATCACGGCAACCGCCAGGTACACACATCAGCAGAAGCACCACCGGCGGGCCACCTCCCTGTTTTATAGCAGCCCGGTTCTACACATCAATATCAGTGACCACCCTAAGCCCCACCTTATCGCTGTCCTCCATCACTGTCTTGTTGAGTTCTGTGTCTGACTGCTGCAGGCGGAGGGGAACTGAAAACGCATTGTTAAGTCCACAGAGAGGGTCATCAGCGAGAACCGGCCCAAGTCGAAGTCTAACATGACTCCGGGGCGAAGGGATATGAGCAGGCACGGTCTAGTTGACCCTCCCCACCCCGATAAACCCCCGCTCCAAATGATGCTGTGTGTGTCTGGTTTCACGTGTTCCGCTGCAAATAGCGCCAAACTAATTTCCTGACAAGTGTCAGAGGCCGCAGGCTCCCAGTGGGACTCACCTGAATAGGCAAATCAAATGTAATATCTGGCAATTTAACTAACCCTAACCCAGTCTGCGTGGAGTGACTGCTACAAAAACACACTTTTACATAATAAAATAATACAAATTCACGAGAGGAGATGTATACGATTTTGGTGTATAACTCTTTAGTGAATAAGATTTTTGCGTATAAGATTTTTTTGGTGCATATGATTTGTGTGTGTATCATTTTTGGAGACTGAGTATTTACATCTGAGACAGAACAGGCCTGCCCCAATCACAGCTGTGTGAACTGACTAGCAGAATGAGTTGATATCAGCAGTGTTTCAGCATTACCACTACACTTCCCTGACAGGGTTCCCTACGGCCTGGAAACACGGGGTACGTGGCCTCCGAGTCAGACGCGTTAGCACTATGTTCAGCGTGATGAAACCTGAGGCATCCTGAGGCAATACAGGTCACCCGCCCCCCTGTTTACGTCAAGAACGCGGAGGAGTTTGGATGAGATGAGATGGGTTGTCGGATCTCCAGCCGGGTTAGGCAGCACACCTGGAATCGGGATAAATATAGGAGATGGCGACCTGTCCGCTAGTCCTGCCAGCCAGTGAGGGGGGGCGACGGGTGGGCAGGAGGGGTTTGATTCAGACAGACACGAGGGTGGGGTGTGGGGGTGGGGGGTGCTGCCCACACCTGTCCACACACAATAGAGCGGACACACACACACACACACGCAGATCGTGTTGAAGCTCATCCAGGCGGGATTAAACCAGTTACGCCGCAACCATCCCTTTGAGAGGTTGAGGTCTGTTAACGTGACAATATTATATCTGATTTCACTGCATCACTTCCTGCTATGAGTCCCGCGGCACGTGTGTCCCCAATGCCTCCCCCTGTTCCCTAAGAAGCTCACTACGTCCGGGGTCTGGAGTAGGTGTGTTTGTAGGGCGCCACATGTTCAACAGGGTGGCATTTGGGATCCCGGCTGCAGTAAATGCAATCATTGGAGCTTCCTCAAATAGGCAAGGTTGCAGCGGCGCTGATCTGTACATAACATCTCCCGGCATGAGAGGAATTCCTATGTCGGAGATACGCTCCCCGGGCCGTCTGTCGTAACCATGGCTATTTTTACACCGCCGCTCCCGCCACGCTAGGCTCACGGCGGTGTCTGCTACAGGGATCGCGCTTGGTCGACTTCGGGGACAAACAGCCGATCCTTATCGCTAACCGGAACAGTTTTGCCGGAGACACTGAGAATTTGAATAGAGCTCCTGTTCACCTTGTGTGGCATACGTTCTCATTGATTGTCAGATGATGCTGGACAGTCGAGGTTGGCCTGTTTTTTTAACCTGGTGTTTCAGAAGGCCCCCGTGTTTTTCAGAGGGTAATTCAGTCATGAGTTCACCTAAAATCAAGCATTTTTATTTGTATTGTGAACTAGGACAATTCCATCCAGGGGCCATAACACAACTTCCTGATGTTCTGGGGATGTGCCGACAGCACGTGTGGATTTAAATAGTCTTTCCCCCTTGCTTTAGAAATACAAATGTATTCAGACAGTAAAACCTCACGATTTGTCAATAACTTCAGCTAAACAGTGTTTCAACAGAGCCAACGGAGGTGCGAAAACACCTGCATCGCCTCAGCTCGGCTCTTATGAAGACATTTTTAATCTGTTTTGACGGGGAATTACATTGTTGAACGCTTGACATAACAAGATAGATACCCGCACAGCTTGTTAAAACACCGGCCGGCTTGTTGAGAGACACTGAGGGGAAATGAGAGGGAAGACGCCCACATTCACTCTTACAGGATTATTATTAAAGCTGCTGTTTTTCACTTCGATGTGGAGGAGAGAACTCGCAGATTACTGTCCCCACACGCGGTACACAGATGAAGAGATATCGTATCTCCTCCCCACATCAATATATTACAGATAAGTAAATGGTGCTCTAAATGTAGTCACTCTCAGTTAGTTCCCTCTCCTATTAGTGTCTCTTTACTTCCTGTAGTGGAGATTGGCAACTGCTAGCCTTAAGGGCCTTGTAGCTCTATGTGGGCCCGGGAAAATAAGCTGCTGCCTTGACAACAGCTAACAGGGATCGTAATAAATACTGAATGCTATTTTGGTGTCACATCGCCTCAGCAATCTCTCCTAATACACCTTACTCCAATCATCCTCAACATGGATGCAATTAAATGTACTCTTTTTTTTGCAAGGGGGCGGGAAGAGGGAGCATCGATGTGGCCTCAACAAACACTGACCATATTTTCTGAAAGATGTCCTCATTTAGGAATCCTCTTTACAGCATACTGTAACATTCGGTAAATAACAAATAAGGTAATTTCATCGACCATTTGTTCGTTCAAGATAATCCAAATGACGTTCTCCCCCGTGCTTTCACAGAGGCTGAAGGAGTTGAAGCAGAGAGAGTTTGCCCGTAATGTGTCATCGAAGACCAGGAAGGACGAGCGGAAACAGGAGAGGGCTCTACGGAGGTTGCACGAGCTGGCCGAACTACGCAGAGAGGTTCAATGGTGAGCATTCAAGCTCCGATAATGTGCCCAGGTTGTGGGTACGGTCAGGTTGTGTGTACGGTCAGGTTGTGGGTACGGTCAGGTTGTGGGTACGGTCAGGTTGTGGGTACTGTCTGTGGTCGCACTGCATTAGGACTTGGACACATCCCTACTTAGCACCTCTGAACAGTGCCAGACAAAATATGTCAAATGAATATGTGATGTCACACTGTTTGGGTGGTCTCTAAAAAAATGTCAGCAAAGTTAATGGCAGTTGAGTAGCATGTCAATGCAATGTGTGTCACCTTTAGAGTATTTGGATGATCCGTCACATTTTCTGGATAGCCTTCTTCACATTTCAGTTCAAAAGTAGGAATACGTCTTAGAAAATGGCCATCATTTTATCCAGCTTCAGCAGGCAACCCTTATATTTCGCCTGAGATACTGTCGACAAGATGACAGTAGTTGAAATTAGGTGAAATGCACATAACAATCGAGTTTCATGGACATTTGCCTTTGACTTTACATACTTAATTTCTATGTTTATTTATTTGTGTTTCAGTCCCCCCGGCAGTGGGCCCAAGTTCAAATCCACAACTGTGGCCGTGGAGGGCAGCTTCAGAGAGAGCTGCACTGGAGGAACACCAGAGGAGACCCACATCGCCACTGCAGCGGAAACGGGGACAAACCAAATTCACACCAGCAGCAATGGTCTGGTCTCCAACAATAATGCCCAGCAGACGCTATACTGGCCCTACATGGGGAAGTCCAAGAAACAGGCGTTCAACAGGCACAAAATCGCCTTCTCCTTCTCCTTCCCAAAGAAGGCGTCTGTGAAGCTGGAGTCGTCCGCGGCGGTGTTCTGCGAGAACACAGACGAAGCGTCCAAAGAACGAGCCAGAAGACAGAAGCTCAGAATGCCCCTCGTTGAGCTTAATATTCCGCTCTCAGCCGCAGCAGACGAGAACGCACTGGGCTGTGGGACCGTGTTTGACGCTCAGCCCGGAGATCTCCGCCCAAGCAGTGGTTATTCTAGCGACGGAAGCCATGCGACTTCGGAAAGACTGGTTGCGGTGGCTACGCCAGACCTCACACCGGCCATACTTCCGGACTCAGATCTTTGCGCTGTGTTAGTTTACGCTGAGAACAGGGTTGAATCCGGTGCGTCCACTGCCTCACAATTACCCGCCTTCACTAGCCAGACTTTCCTGGTCCCCCCGGCAACAGTAACGGACGCGCAGCACTCCGGAAAGAGTTGTAGAAACAGCCCAGAGGAGACAGAGACGTCAACAAGCGATCCTAATTGTGTCCATGACATGGAGAGGAGCATCCAGGGGGATGAGGACAACAACCCTATTAGCAGTATCACTGCTGAGGTCGTCTCGGGTCCTGATGGGTCCCGCCCCTCATTCCCCACCTCATCCCTCACTCAGCCCTCTCAAAGCCCTTCGACGGCAACATCAGAGGCAGAGGGGGTGCCGTATGAGCAGCAGGTTAAAGCGAATGAGCTTCCGGTGCAGGTGAAGACCCTGTCATGCCCTTTCATCAAGCCCAGTCAGCCTTTCTTCTCAGTGCTCAGCAAAGATGGAAACACTGTTCTCCAGTGGCCTTCGGAGATGCTGACCCACACCAGCACAGAACCGTGTCTCTCGTACAGCTGCAACCCCCTCCATTTTGATTTCCGTGCGCAGCAGTGGACACAGAGCAAGGTCAAGGTTCAAGTTAGCGTTGAAGACAGCCTGAGTAGAACGGAGCTGGAGTTTTCCGAGTTGGCCTGTGTCAGCTCAGAAAAACCAATTGACACAATCAGGCACAACGGAGAGGACCGGTCAGCTCCAGATCATCAAAGCTCTGTCAGCTACGATCATCAGGCCACGGAGAGAAAGGCTTGTGTCCTGTGCGAACGCCACACCAGTGACACTGACACAGAAAGCTGCAGTTCACAAGCGCTAAGGCACAGCCACGGTCGCGGCGCCGGTCGATCTAACCGACGCTTAAGTGGTCACCGCGGCAAGAGAGCAGGCAGCAGCGAGAAATGGAAATTCAGAGACAGGCGCCATTACAGGAGCCACAAGAAGAAGAGGAGGCACAGGAGGAGACAAGACAGGGAAGAGGAGAGGAGCAGGGAGACGTACGGTTGCGCTGAGAAATGCAATGCATTCCAGAGATTCTCTGAGTGCAGGGATGGACTTTGTGGCCAATTCAAGGGCCTCACTTCACAGAGGCTATTGAAAAAGTCAAAGCAATCAGCTCAAAATCAGGCTGAGGCCAGTGGCCGCGCTTCTCCATTCACAGACAGGGAGAAGGAGGCAGGGAGGCAGATGATAGTGGATTGGGAAGAGAAAAGCAGCAGACAGGAAACAGCAGGCAATGTAAACGGCTCAGCGGGCAGTCCCAGCTTCTCTGATGAGGGCGCCGTGGATGCCGAAAAGGTGTTTGGGAGGAGCAGCGGGGGAGACCCGGTCGATTCATCAACGGAGGAGAGGAGCGCCGTGGGACATGGCTCAGCGGGTCGCAACGGCACCACCGACCTCCACTCGGAGAGCCCTGCTAGTTCTGCTGGACAAAACCCAAGCATGATGATGACACGCCTGTCACCACCTAGCTCAGGGACCATCGACCACAAACAGGGCCTTGCACCCATTTCACCAGCCGGCTGCAGTGAAGGTGTGTACAACAGCCAGGCACTGAAACGGAAACGGACATCGTCGGAGTCTCTGGTTAAAAGCGATGTCGATGGTGAACAGGACCTTGACCTGGACTCACCGTGCTCTGAGTGTCTGTCGCCACTGGTACGGCCCTATGGGCCAGAAGTTCTGAATGATCGAGATGGTTGTCAGTCTGCCTGCGTGTTCTGCGGCGTTGAAGGGCAACAGAGGAAGAGGCAGAGGTGGTCCGGGTGCCCCGCCCACGGAACAGGTCCTCCGTGTCACATCGCTCCAGTCTCAAACACCAATCTGCCGCCGCTGGGATCCGAACAATGTCAGCTGAGCGCGTCGAGCGGGGCTTGTGGGGATGCAGCCACACCACGCCTTGTTCTCGACAGCACTGCCTCAAATCAGCCTGCTTTGGAGGGCACTAACCCGATGGGAAACTCTCCCTTGCCCCAGATCCAGAACACCAGCCTAACAGTACACAACTACCTGTCTCCCTCTCAACCTGTGCCTGTGAGAGAGTCGAATCCAGCAGAAGTAATCTGTGTCACTTATGAAAACAGAAACCCTGCTATTTGTCTCCAAAACTCACCCACTGTTTCACCCCTGGGCCTGGTTCATCATCTGAAAACGTGCAACGTTGTTTTAGATTCAATTATCGAGCGAGCAGAGGCTCATCCACTGGGCGTGAGGGAGGTCAGCCCTTCGCCGCAGATGTTTCAGATGTATAAGGTGGGTCTAGACATGACCTGTCAGCCCAGTCCACAGGTGCAACACCAGCACCACCACCAGGGGTGTCCCAGCCCCCAACCTGCCCAGTTTCAGACAGGTCATCCCGGGGTTAGCAGTCAGGAGGAGAGAGGTGTCAGGGAGTGCTTGATACAGGGAACGACTAACACATCATGTAGCCCCTGCGGTTCCTATCATAGACAAGCTAGTCCGTACCGCAATCACAAACCAGTCAGTTTCCAGCACCCGTCAGAGTCGATGGAGAAACACCAATGTCTGGTTCAGATCCAGACCCACAGACATATTCTCCACCAGCAGCACCAGGTGTTCCCTGGGAAGATTAAACAGGTTCTGCCTGGGTCCTCTGTAGCCATGACCCCTTCCTGTCCTCCAATGCTCCACCCTGTCCACATGTCTCCGCCCCCCTTGTCTCCCATGCCGACCGGGTCCATCACCATCCGACACACCATCCTCCAGCACCACCACCATGCCTACCACCATGCGGCCTTCCTGTCCCCTCACCCACAGCCAACGCTCTTCCCCCAGATCCTCCCTGTCCCGGTCACACGCCTGCCAATGGGAGCGGAGATGTGTCCCCCAGGTCCCCCCTCCTTTGTGACATCATCGCCGCAGCTGTCGGTGGTGGGCCAGCCCAGTTCACACCACCACCCGATGGCGGTTGCGTTTCACGCCATGCCCCGTCCGGCCATGTTCCCCGCCTCCATGCTGAGGTCGCGACCTCATGCCACCGTCATCCCTCTGCGCCCCATGTTTTAATGGCGTTACGTCCCCTCTGCGCCCCATGTTTTAATGACGTTACGTCCCCTCTGCGCCCCATGTTTTAATGGCGTTACGTCCCCTCTGCGCCCCATGTTTTAATGGCGTTACGTCCCCTCTGCGCCCCATGTTTTAATGGCGTCACGTCCCCTCTGCGCCCCATGTTTTAATGGCGTCACGTCCCCTCTGCGCCCCATGTTTTAATGGCGTTACGTCCCATCTGCGGACCTTGGTTTGATGACGTCACTTCCCATCGGTATCATTCTTCAACTGCCCATGTTTCAATGACATCAGACCCCACCGGCACTTATCTGGTGTTATCACATCATGACATCGTCACATCGTCACATAATCACATCATCACATCCTCACATCGTCACATCGTCACATAATCACATAATCACATCATCACATCATCACATCCTCACTTCATCACATCGTCACATCCTCACATCCTCACATCATCACATCCTCACTTCATCACATCCTCACATCCTCACATCCTCACATCATCACATCCTCACTTCATCACATCCTCACATCATCACATCATCACATGCCACTGCAGAAAGAACACATCGCTTTCAAACTCAATTGTTAGATCAGGCCAAAGGGGAAATTGTTTCACTTTGCTTTCAGTTTACCGCTTAATGTAGTAAGTAATTTTCATTAAACTCAAAGCAACATTTTTGAATGACATTTTCAGTATTGCTTTGTTGCAGAGAAAGACGATCTCATCAGTTCAATATACGTGCTGTCTTTGAGATATTTATGGTATAAATGATTGTTTGAAAAACTGAGTTGGTTTTGAGTGTTTCTTTTAATAAGTCCTGTAATTACAGGGAACCCACGACTGATTTTCTATATGAAACAGAGTTATCAAACAGAAAAGCTGGGAAAAAAGACAATTTGCTGATACTTCCTTTAAAGCGCAGGTGGTCTATTAAGTCATCTGCACTGTTCTGACATGAAGACATCTGATATGATCAGTCAAATGACTAATGAGTAGAGATCAGAATTAGGATGCCCGTGGAAAGACGTCATACGTGTCTTCTTAACAACGGAAACGCTTTAGATTGTAGAGATAGGAATGATAAGTGCTTCTCCTTCATACTCTATTAGGCAGAAATATTTCCTCTAGAGAGACAATCAAATGTAGCTTCAGAATACGGATGTGTGCCCATTCAAAACCAGTAGTAGGAACAGTCTGAGGCAGATTCATTATTTCAGTCGTCAGGGTTCTCTAGTCCGTATTTTTTCCTAGTGGAGTGCTTCAGCGGTGAACCTTTAGGGCATAAAATGCAATACTAGTTCAATTAAATGTGAACAGAAGCACAAAGAGTATTAGTGCAACAGCGTGTGGGCACAGATTATGAGGGCCCTGTCTACATTCATTTTCTGATTTACACATTATTGAAACATTTTACGGCTGGAACGGCCCGGCTTCATCTTTCAGATGGTTTCGTTTAAGGTCCTGAAATGTCTTTTCTGGGAATTTACTGATCAGACCGTGAAACCATATGGCCAGTCTGTTGTTATGCATCAACTGCATTGGACAGCTGAGAAACCTTTATTTGGAATGTTGATTATGCACATCGAAGAATTGAGTTAGAGACGGTTAGGAAACTGTTGTCTACAAAAATGGAACCCTATTCCCCGCGAAGTGTAGAACCTTTCAATGAAACGTAGTGCACTAATTGTAGAATAGGACCCTGTTTGGGCTGCATCCCACGTTTCTATATAATCACTAATTAACCCAGGTTTTATATTTAAACCTGGTAAACAGGTGGTTGCTATGCTCTCCATAGAACTTATCCGTGTAATTGAAATACAGTAGATACCTGTTGCCAGGGTGACAAACTGGTCTGCAAATTAATTAATTCCAACTTGCTTTGAGAAATATGTACATGTTGTATATTAAACATATTTATAACCCAGTTGCTGGATTTATTGTAAGATATGGTTGTGTTTTTATAGTGTAACTTCCCATGATGCATTGTTACCAGTAATTAGATGAAACTATGTTTTTACTAAAATGTTGTCAACAGAATGATGTTGAGGTAAAATAAATAAAATACAATAAAATAATCCAACTAGTTTCATTGCTTCAGATGTTTGTTTTCTCCATCTCATAACGTGTAGATGAACACAGCAGCATACATTTTACAAGAGTTTTTCACCATTGCTAACTTACACCGGTTCTACGGACCGCACACTGTTTATGACCTCCTGCCGGAGATGCTGTGGCACTCCTCGTGCCGCCAAAACAACGCCAACCTGCCAAGACATGGACGGGTACTTACGATGTTTAGTCAGGTGGCACCTGTCAAATTGACATCCGCATGAATCTCCAGGCCCAGGGCTTCTCCACAGATTATTTCCCAGGGCAACACACTGCCTCTGCCGGCCTGTAGTCTCCTCAAGGTGAATCCTGGTGCCGCAGGAAAACAGCACAGATGTTCAAGGCTACCCATGTGATGCCAAATAACCTCGACTCATTAGAGCAGACCATCGTCTTCCTCTGCTCTAAGGTCCAGTTCCGACGCAGAGCTGCCCATTCTATTCGCTTTTGACGGTGACCGGTTTGCGGCAAACCATAGGCATTGTTCCCCAGTTACCACACAAACATGTTTTATACTTACCCCTCATTGCAAAGGTCTTCACATCACTTTCTTTGTATGGCCGTATTGTCATCGTGTTTTCTGGTAGAAAAGAGTGTCGTACAACACAAACCTTAAATAATCACAACTCCAAGACATTCAGAAAACAGTTGTCAAATTGTTTTCGCTAACAAGCTGCATTAGCCAAGAGCCAATCAGGATGGTGATATGAATTTAAAAGGCTAAAATGACAGTTAAGGTTAAGGCAGTGCTGGAAAATAATGATAGCCACACAAAATATTGACACTTTGGGCCCAATTTGGTCATTTTCCATTAGGGGTACTCAGTTTAATTGCAAGCGGTTTAGACATGAATGACTGTGTGTTGAGTTATTTTGAGGGGACAGCAAATGTACACTGTTATACAAGCTGTACACTCACTACTTTACATTGTACCAAAGTGTCATTTCTTCAGTCACATGGAAATATATAATCAAATATTTACAAAAATGTGAGGAGTGTACTCACTTATGTGAACGGTATAATTGAGATGATTTGACTTTTGTTATTGAATGGCTGTGTTCACCACATGCCAATCGTTTCGCATTCTGAGCATAATTGGGTGTAGGATTTTGCTGAAACATTTGAATGAAGGAAACATGTGTGTGAATAGTGGTTATGGTTTGGGGTCTTTTGTAGCTATGCAAAATGAATATATTTATGTTGTTCATAGAACCCGTTTTAGTGAGTTAGCAAATGTGAAAAAACAACCATAGCTGTTTGTGCGGATATAAAAATGAGAAAATGCAGTGCCGTGGCAACTTGTCTTGAAGATAAAGTGCTGCTGAATATTTCATCTAAAGAGTTGTAGAGAAAGATTACAGAAAATGTGGGAGCAAACTTGTGGAGTAACCCAAATGTTGTCAGTCTATTTAACAATGAAAAGCATTAAATCTCCAACAGCAGAAGCTTATCTAACACCGCATTTGATCGGTCAACATCTGACCTCCAGGGCCCTAAAGGTGCGGCTTAAAATGGCCGCTTTAACCTCCTGGCTTCAACTGTGTTTCTTAATGTGTTTCTATTGAGTTTTAAAAACATATTTTTAAAATGGGTGCACTCTCACTATGAAGCTGATATTGTCTAACAATGATGTTGCCAAAGCAAAACCTGGTGTGAACAAATCACCTCTAAACCTCCCTGTAAAGCTATATCTCAAGCAGACCGCTTCAGAAATGTAATGTAATACCTCCAATCAGACGTCAAGAGAAACAGGAGCTGTCCAATAAGTGGCATGCTTATATTCATATTCATTAGGACTAATTCACGGGCATTTCACCACAGAAAATTGTAAAGTTATAACACATGTATGGACACTAATTCAACTGTTTTGGTGTTTTATTTAGGGAAGGTGACTTTAAAATGCCGTAAGCAAAATCATAAGAAATATAATCAGGCAACAGCAATTTGGTTTTACGCAGGGACAGTTTCCTGTTACAGCATTCCACAATTTTAACACCAGGGATTCAGCTGACAGATCCACTGGAGTCTGGTATACAGCTGACAGATCCACTGGACTCTGGTATACAGCTGACAGATCCACTGGACTCTGGTATACAGCTGACAGATCCACTGGACTCTGGTATACAGCTGACAGATCCACTGGACTCTGGTATACAGCTGACAGATCCACTGGACTCTGGTATACAGCTGACAGATCCACTGGACTCTGGTATACAGCTGACAGATCCACTGGACTCTGGTATACAGCTGACAGATCCACTGGACTCTGGTATACAGCTGACAGATCCACTGGACTCTGGTATACAGCTGACAGATCCACTGGACTCGGGTATACAGCTGACAGATCCACTGGAGTCGGGTATACAGCTGACAGATCCACTTGAGTCTGGGTGATGGTGACGCTAAGACATTGATTTTCCTCAAACGTTTCAGAGACAATATTATCCTCTCTTGTTCCGCAGTGAAGGGCTAAGCTTTAGCCAGCATCTCAGTGGGAGGGAGGGCTTTATTTACGCCTAACTGAGCCCAGCTTCTCTCTTTCTCTCTCTCTCTTTCTTTATTTCTTTCTCACTCTCTGTATGCACTCTCCGCCCATCATGTTTTCTGTCTCCCGCTCTCTTTCTCTACGTTTTCTCTTTCTTCTCTCTCTCTCTCTTTCCCCCTCTCTCTCTCCTCAGACCTTAGCATTAGTCACAGTTTGTGAGGTGAATCATCTCCCCATGTCGATGGTGCCTAGTGCCTCCTGGGTTATGGACCAGATGCCTCCTGACTCCTGAACTCCCTCCACACTGCCTGGTTACACCTCTCTGCCCACCAGTTAAAAAACACCACATGTCCTTCCTGGTACACACACACACACAGACACACACACACACCTGCTGTTCGGGGCCACAACAACCTGGTCACGATTGAATCATTAAACAGACAGGCCACCCTACTCACCGGGAACGACACGTTCCAGTTAGTTTTGTCGTTAGGGGAGTGTCTTCTAAAGTAAACGTAAGTGGTCTTAGTGAGGTTACATTCAAATTGTCCGTGGTTACATAAAACACCAAACATGTGACATTTTCTCCGCGGGCACTCCCGGTCACATCCACTATGTAGTCTATATTTGGCCTCCAGGATCTGGGACGGTTCCCCCATTTAAACACCCACGTACGTACGTACATCACTGGTCCTACAGCTCTAACCAAACAGGCAGCCACAAACAAGTACACAAATAGATAAACAGAGCCTCTCCGAGTCTTGTCTAAACATCTCAAGCTCTGGACCATAGCTCACGGCACATTTCCTATGTTTAACCAGAGCTCGTGTTGACTCAACCTGTATGGCTGCAGCCTGGCAATGATGTCAAGAAACTCATCTCCAAACCGTTATCGAATTTAAACTGCCGTTTCATCTGTTTGTCAATTACAAATGTGCCTTCGTTCTCGTTTTCGGTCGGTTCTGGTCCTTCATTGAAAGTGGGATGACAGAGAGAGAAAATAAAAGTGGGGAGATTGTGCAGAATGGTTGAGGCTTTTTCCCCTTCATTTGTTTTTCTGTTTGCTGTTGTTATTGTTTTTTCTTTGAGGTCAGCTTATGGGGGAAAAAAGAAATAAATAAATAAAGGCATTGCTCTGGTGCTAGAGCGAACAACATATTACACCGCCAGTGTCATCTGGCTGGCAGCTTCTGAAATAAAGCTTAATTAACATTTTCCTTTTTTGAAGGCACGGTTTTATGAGCAGACAACGATAAGTCCCCGGGTGGTTTCACAACCGTTGTTCCAAAACGGGTCTCTGGCTATTCTGCTTGACGAAGAGCAGCCGCATTAGGGGCTATCAACTTTAAAGAGGAGTTTTAATTTGTTTGGGAATCAGTCTGAGCGCCATGTCTTTAAAACGTGACCTTCACTAAGCACTCCTTCTGGGTTGGAATGATTAAACTGGGTTTGGTCCTAGTGTGTCGTGGAGTGACAGTGAAAAGTTAGGCTTCAACTTGTACTTTGACATATCTTGAGCCAGTGATGTAGACAAGTCGCTAAACTTTTAATAAGAATCAGGTCCAGAGTCTCTGGGGTTTGAGAGCAAATTGCAGTTCAAGTCATGAGCTAGTAGTCGCTCGCCAGCGCGAAAAGCAGCTGTTCAACCATTTAAAAAGCAAAACATTGAAATACATTGATTTTTTAAATCTCTCCAACATTTGTTGTATGTATTATCATGGATAATAAACGAGTTCTGAGTCGTGTTTTTTATGGTAAAATCCAATTGACCACTGGCCAAGGGTAAGTGAAGTCTAAGTCTTGAACGTGAGAAATGAAACACAGCAAAAAACAAAGACTATGTAGGATAACGTCTTACTCTGCTTTATAAAAGACACGGGCAATGTGCTGGAAGCATAGCACCTGGTGTTGTACTGCATGTGGTCGGAGGGCCAGTAGGCCCTCGTCGCATCTTTAATGTCACTAACATGATTACCAGTTAAAACGTAAACCCGGAACTTGATAGCTGGATGTTGGTTGGAGTTGAGACAGAATTGATTGCTTTTCCTTGGTATCCCGGATGGTGATTCTGAATTTCTAACACTGCATTTTTTTGCGATGAATTTTTTTGCTCTGAAACTTCTAGCATGTCATTTTTTTGTAGAAAGATTTTCACTGAAAAAATAATTCAGATGATTTATTTCAATGCAAAAAAAACTTCAGTGCTAGAAATTCAGTTCAAATAAATTCAGTGCCAGAAATTCAATGCAAATAAATTCAGTGCTATAAATTCAGTTTCAGAATCTGGTGAGACAGATTTTCTTCCATAATGTCAATTCCTTGCAACAAATATCTACCAAATTGATCTCGATTTTTCTCGACACAGAAACTCCAAAAGGTAAACCTCAGAGTTTCATGACGTCCTACCAAAGTACAGAGTCAAAAAGGTCAGAACCGAATAGCACCCTATTTTGTCGGTAGGGGACTGTTTCTGACCGGAGTATTATGGGCTTGTGTCAAAAATAAGCTAAAACAAAAAGAGAGTGTGTTGCACTTTGGGACACAGCTTGTATATCAGTGTCAGCCGATTGGAGCTGAACTTCTAGTCCCCTCAGATCCTCCTATTGATTCAGCTGTCATTAAATTACACACTCAACAACTAGCCTGTAGATAGCTTCTGTCAAACAGAGAGTTATGGCCCTGCAGTTGCTCGGAAAATTCCTCCTAAACTCTCTTTTTAAACTGAACAAGACACGATAAGCTCTTTTTATAGTCCACAGTTTGCAATCTGACATATTTAACCAAATGTTACACAAAACCATAGACGGATCTGCATTCCATGGGGCCCCGGGGCCCGAGTTTGTTTAGGGGGCCCTGGTATCAGTTGGGGTGGAGCCCTGGTAGTCAGGTGGCCCTTGATGGCACAGAACTGGGTGGTCAGATGCCATTTCACGCAGGGCCCCATTTTCCAGTCCGTGAACCCGCCCCCCGCTCATACACATGTAGCTTGCATTTGCATATTCACGACACAGCGAAACGTCATTTTTGAATTTCTTTCCTTTATGTGGACACGGCGTAATGACACCACGTGAGCATGGAACCACAAAGGTTGAGGACGGAATTTAATCCAAAAAACGTATTCAGCCGCTAGGCAGCATTTCCTGGGAATCGTCATCTGCGTGAACGCAGCGTTCAAACCGATGTAGAGCCAATAACCTGGTTTAGACTGGATCAGAGTCTTTCTTCTGTAAGAGGTACATTGCTGAATATGTGAGAACCAAGTTGCGTACATCCAACCCTCAAATCCTGCAGTCGCATAATGAATTAAATGAATCCCCCAGCACCAATATTATTCATGTTTTTACCGTTTCCCTCATATCCATTTCCTCTGTCATAATTGATATACTTACTGTCATCCAGTGATATGCCGGCGCGATGACAGTTTAATTAGAAAACAGGATCAAAGGTTTCAATCTAAATGGAAGTGATAAAATTTAATTGCCATTAAAAACCATAATCCATGTTGCATTAGAGCATGATTTAATAACAGAGTGCTTTGATATTTCTGAAATGATAAAATGTTTTGCCACTCAGCGGCAATTGATTGTGACTATTTGTTGTTCCGCGTCCCAAATCGCACACTAATCTCTCCTCTGCAGACCCCGGTTAAGACAAGTACACAATATGGAGTAAAGGGTGTCATTTGGAACTCACACGTAGCCTTTTCAAAAACGAAGGTCGTGTTTCTGTAAAACGATTGATAAAAGCCAGATGACTCCGTAGCTTGGCTTTTGCACTTAAGGTTAGCGGTAGACAGATTCTTGTCCCAGAGTGTGCGGAATTACTGTTGAATTTAAATTACAGATTTCATGAACCTTTTCCTTGGCCTAGCAGTATTCTGAAATAGCGGTGGGCCAGAATTAAATCCGACCTGCAGGGGTTTATATATCTGCAGGGGTTTATGCGTTGCCATCTGCTATTATCTTTTTTAGTTTCTACGGCCGAGACCGAAGCGAGAAAAATATCATCATTATTGCCCCTTGGTCTTGGAATGACCTGCAAACGATTGGAATAAAAACCCGGAGGAGCTGGAATCTCTGACTGAATGTTAAGTATACATAGATTAAAATACTGTTGACATTGTGGTTTGTATTGTGGTCTGTATTGTGGTCTTGTATTGTGGTCTTGTATTGTGGTCTTGTGGTCTTGTGTTGTGGTCTTGTATTGTGGTCTTATATTGTGGTCTTGTATTGTGGTCTTGTATTGTGGTCTTGTGGTCTTGTATTGTGGTCTTGTATTGTGGTATTGTGGTCTTGTATTGTGGTCTTGTATTGTGGTCTTGTATTGTGGTCTTGTATTGTGGTCTTGTATTGTGGTCTTGTATTGTGGTCTTGTATTCTGGTCTTGTGGTCTTGTATTGTGGTCTTGTATTGTGATCATGTATTGTGGTCTTGTGGTCTTGTATTGTGGTCTTGTATTGTGGTCTTGTATTGTGATCATGTATTGTGGTCTTGTATTGTGGTCTTGTATTGTGGTCTTGTATTGTGGTCTTGTGGTCTTGTATTGTGGTCTTGTATTGTGGTCTTGTATTGTGGTCTTGTATTGTGGTCTTGTATTGTGATCATGTATTGTGGTCTTGTGGTCTTGTATTGTGGTCTTGTATTGTGGTCTTGTGGTCTTGTATTGTGGTCTTGTATAGTGGTCTTGTGGTCTTGTATTGTAAATGTGCCCAAACAAGCGTTCTGTGAGATGTTTCCCAAGGCAAGGCTGTAAGCTGTGTTCAATTAAAGACCAAAATAAACACAGAGACCAAAATAAATTAATAGCTGTAAGTTTCTGGCTATGCATCATTTTCCTAATGCGTAAGTCAGCTCTCAAAATGTTCATATTTACACTAGCTGGCCAATTCGTTAGGCACACCTTGCTAGCACTGGGTTTTACTGTGGCATAGATTCAGCAATATGCTAGAAACATTCCTCTGATATTTTGGTCCATATTGACATTATAGGATCACACAGTTTCTGCAGATTTGTTGGCTGCACATCAATAATGCCAATCTCTCGTTCAACCACATCGCAAAGGTTCTCTATTAAATTAAGTTTAACATTTAACTGTTTGTCATGTACAAGAAACCAGTTTGAGATGATGTGAGCTTTATTGTCACATGGTGCGTCATCCTTCAGGAAGAAGCCATTAGATGGACAAGGTTGACAACAATACTCCGGTAGGATGTGACGTAAACGATGCTTAATGGGTACTAAGTGGCTCAAAATGGGCCAAGAAAATAATCCCCACACCATTACACCTCCACCACCACCAGCCTGGACCGTTGAGACAAGACAGGATGGATCCAGGTTCCTACACTACGCCAGTAATTCAGTAACATCTGAATGTTGCAGGAAAAATCAAGACTCCACAAACATTTACATTTTTACTTCAAACTGACCTTGTGAAATGGGAAAGTGAGCGCATGCTTGTTGAAGTTATCTACACAACCTCATTACACCTTTGCCCTGGTCCTTTGTCCTGTACACAGTTCACCCATTCTATCAAATACGTCAGTTGTCAACTACGGGTTCTTGCAAGTGTTTTCCATACAAGTGATTCTGCGAGTCGACACAAACTGCTGAAATCCCTTTACCAGAACCAAGCCATGCAGTCATAACAAATCACTGTGCTAGACTAAAAACGGGCCGAAAAGTGTCTGCGTTCCCCTGGCCAGTCTCTCCGTAGTGCTGAATGCAAATGACCGGCCGCTCGAACGTGAAGGATGATTTGTTACGATGCCTCGTGCACATTGAATAAATAACATAAGGCAATTGGTTTAGGAGAAATGCATTATTCCATTATGAGCGTATGCCGCCCAGGGAATAAGATAACGGATATTCCCTCACGGGTTCCGTCCGTCCTGTCATTGTATTCCCGCGCCGCTGAACGAAGAGAGAGGCCATTGTTAAACGCCGTGTGACAAGGGAAAGGGTAAAAGGCACCTATTAGCTTGGGGATTGGTCGTTATCTTTTAACCCGGCAAAACAGCTGCTGTAGGAGACAGGGGCGGAGGAAACAGCGGGCGAGGGGTGTCGTCACGTTTCCTATAAGACTGGGAGTGTGTCCCAATATGGCACCTTATTTCTCTGTTTACTACAGGCGCTGGGCTCAAGTAGTGGACTGTATACGAAGTAGGGTGCCGTTTGGAGCTGGGATTTAGGGCTCAAGGCATATGGGAAAAATGTAATGTTCCGTAATGGAGACAATCTCACTGTTATGGAGTCGTTCAGCTGGATTGACGGGACTTTTCCTTTGTCCTCCACATCGGGGTGATAAAAAACCAAAGCAGTCACGCTACATGAGGAATGCACGAACGGAGAGTGAGTTTCTGGGGTTTTTGGTATTCCACATGGTGTCTTGTTCTATAATTCACATGACATATCGTTCAAGCGGAGGAAGCATGTGTTTGTGGTTTACTTACGTCATGATGGATCAACGTACAAAAAATGACTTCCACCGAACACAGAAACATTGCCAGGCCGATGTCACAGAACATCTGGTCCTGATAAAATCGTTATGAGCGAATAACTGATCATTATGTTGTGATATAGAACAATGCAGAGAATACGCTCACTTTAATTTTGAAACGTCGATATTTACCGTACAAGTTCGGCACAGCGATGTGACAATTGCACGGAACGATCAATTGAACCATGGCTACCACTTCAAAACACGTTGGGAGCCTGGGGGGAGATGTCAGGTAAAGTGTCATGCTCAAAGTCGGGATGGTTTCACCTTGATGGCTCGGGGATTCGATCCCGAAACCTCTTGGTTACGGGTCACATGCTCTCTCCGGCACTGGTGTGCATGACAGGGTTCTGTTTGCGAAATCAATCGGGAGCACAAAATCTATAAAGAACTGGATGTGACAGTCAGTCTGTGTGTTGTGTATCTTTTCCCCAGAACACACACACACACACAGACCCATGTGAGCATTTAATGGAGTTTAATTAATTGTGCAAAGAGCCAGACAGTCGAGGGCACGGGTTGTGCTGAGAATGGCCCCCAGGACACGGGATGAGCTGAGAATGGCCCCCAGGACACGGGATGAGCTGAGAATGGCCCCCAGGACACGGGATGAGCTGAGAATGGCCCGCAGGACACGGGATGAGCTGAGAATGGCCCGCAGGACACGGGATGAGCTGAGAATGGCCCCCAGGACACGGGATGAGCTGAGAATGGCCCCCAGGACACGGGATGAGCTGAGAATGGCCCCCAGGACACGGGATGAGCTGAGAATGGCCCCCAGGACACGAGATGAGCTGAGAATGGCCCGCAGGACACTGGATGAGCTGAGAATGGCTCATATAAAAGCAGTTGCTAAAACAAAGAACCCTGTAGATCAATTAGGGGGAAAAAGCCTGTGTATTTAGGTCGACCTGATGCTTCAACCTGGTTGGCCCGGTTCTGATCCGTTATACAAAATAGATTAGCCCGGTTTGTCTTCGAGACTGTGGACGTTAGTTCAGCCACACATCCATATTCACATCTGACTCAGAAGCTGGTTCTGATCCGTGGCCAATAGAAAACACAGTGGATTTAGATGTTCACTAGGGCACACTGCGGAGAATAAAATCCTACGGAGATGTTTCAGTGAGAGAGTCCCCAAACAGATATTATAGAGATATATCCGAGAATATTACCACCCGTGCTCTTCAAAGGGAGGTTTTACTTTTACAAACTACACAATAAGTGGTTAGCTCTCATTGCTGATCCCCTGGTAAGACTCTGGATATAGAATAGGTACAGGTTGCGGTCCAATTTGCAGTCTATAAAGTACACTATTTGACCCCAGCGCCCTATGAGGTGAAGGCAACTTATTTCCTATGTAGTGCACTAGTTGAGAACACGGCATAGGGTGTAGTTTTGTACATCGTTCTGTGATCGCTTTAATCGGGAGTCAGGGGACCTAACCTGCAGTGTCGAGTTGGCAGGGAGCTGAAGTCTGCCCTTGAGTAAGGCACTAAACCCAAATTGCTTTTTTAGGTTGTTCTAGTTGGGCGGAAGGCTAAGTGACTTAAACGTTAAGTGTAGTTCGTTGAGCTACAATCGCCTGTGAGTTCTCTGAGTCAAACCCGACGTTGGGGTTTTGCCATGTGGTTCTGATTTAGCCAAATAATTGTAACAGTATTACAGAGAATACTCAACCTCTACATGAAGACAGTGGTACATATTTTCATCTAAACATATAGCAAATAAAGCAAATAAATGTCTGTTGTTTTTTCAGGTAAAAAATACAAGCAGAGTCCAGTGGATGAGAACTTTTGATAACGTTATCAGAAGACAAATTAATGGCCTTGGAGTGTGCTGTGTTCAAATAAACATTGTACATAAAACATTTGTCCTAATCTATTGCGGTACTGAATGTATACACTTGGGCCCAATCCCAATGTCCGTCCTAAACCCTAAGCCCAGTACCCTTATAGGCTAAATTGACATCACCTGGTAAGTGAGTGCAAGAGGCTGCAAGGCCCCAAATGCAGTAAATAGGAATGGGACAGCACTTTATCACATTAGCTTGATGACGGTGAAACAGGTTGCAAGGTTGCATGCGTGTGTGGGTTTGGGACATTTTATTGTACGATCATTACTTTCGTCTACTTCTTTTGTTAGGTGCGTTTCATTGGGCTTTACTAGGGTAGCTCTCCAGAAACACATTTGGATTTAAAGGCTCCGTGAGGGTAGCTCTCCAAGAACAGAGGTTAGAGAAGAACCCTCCAGGTGCTTGGGAGGAGGGCTTTGGGCTAGATAGACATTTGAGTTTGATGTCTGCTTCTTACTCAGATGTCAGTCACTGGCTCCGAGCGCGCTGACGATCACTCTATATATAGGAATAATGGGCTTGTTTCGATATTACACAAAGAGCCAGAGTAAAGTCTCTAAGTATTTGAATAGTGGACCTGGCGTTGTTGTTTTTGCTCTGAACTCCAGTACATCGGATTTAAAATGAAACATGATTCAAGGAGAACCGACTTTCGTCTTTGCTTTGAGGGTGCAACCCTGTCCTCCTCAGTGTGTCACACGAATGCAAACAACCAATCGAATGTCTCGGTCCAAATACTTATTTGCTGCTGTATACAAATCATGGACGTGTTTTCTGTGAACCAAAGCGATGAAGGTAGCAGTTTAAAGAACTATAATCTGGTTTATTTTTGTTGATGAATGATGCAATATATTAACATGGATGAGGTTTAAATGAGTTTCGGGTGGGTAACTGAGAAACAGAATAGCTGCTACTACGCGTTCCTGAGTCCCAGCTGAATATGCGGGTGGTAAAGCTAAATAAGTTAGCAATTCGTCTTTTCATGGTTTTTATTGATTGTCCAACACTTTGCTTTGTTCATTGCTCAGCGCTTTAACCTTGAACCTTGGAACACAAGCACTATCCACACAAGCAAGGGATATTTTTAAACATCCAGTCATAGCTGGGCTACAATTAAAAATATATTACAATTACAAAGTACTCTAATAACAATTTCGCAAAATGAAGTACAAAGTACTTTGGTAAAGTAATCAAGCCAATGGAAATGCATTATGTATTGCAGTAATACTTCATATATATATGAATAGTCTGGACCACATGTTTACGACTTACATAGCATTACTTACATAGCATTACTTACATAGCATTACTTACATAGCATTACTTACATAGCATTACTTACATAGCATTACTTACATAGCATTACTTACATAGCATTACTTACATAGCATTACTTACATAGCATTACTTACATAGCATTACTTACATAGCATTACTTACATAGCATTACTTACATAGCATTACTTACATAGCATTACTTACATAGCATTACTTACATAGCATTACTTACATAGCATTACTTACATAGCATTACTTACATAGCATTACTTACATAGCATTACTTACATAGCATTACTTACATAGCATTACTTACATAGCATTACTTACATAGCATTACTTACATAGCATTACTTACATAGCATTTTACATAGCATTACTTACATAGCATTACTTACATAGCATTACTTACATAGCATTACTTACATAGCATTACTTACATAGCATTACTTACATAGCATTACTTACATAGCATTACTTACATAGCATTACTTACATAGCATTACTTACATAGCATTACTTACATAGCATTACTTACATAGCATTACTTACATAGCATTACTTACATAGCATTACTTACATAGCATTACTTACATAGCATTACTTACATAGCATTACTTACATAGCATTACTTACATAGCATTACTTACATAGCATTACTTACATAGTCTATTAAAAAGTAATCTGACTGCAAGGCTGCGGAGAACAAATATGAATATGCAAAATTAATCTGGAGTTCATGGCAACAAATGGTCTGAGACAAGTAGGCAAATAGATTTATTACCGTGTAAAATCACATCACATTTTACAAGACACACGACTTCAGTTACAAGATTAAACGTACAACATTATTCTGGGCATGAACAGAGACAGACAGAAAGATGGAGATTTTTGTCAGCGGGCCACGCCGTAGTAAGCAGAAAACAGAAAGTGGAAGCAACGCACAATATAGGATAACAAGTTATATTGTTCACCAGGATTTATCCTAAGGTAACGTATATTATCCACTATCCGAGAAGCTGAGGTCAGTCGATGGAGTTTGTTGAGTTAAATAAAAGTGAAATAAATATGTAATGACTAGTCATTTGGAATGCATTTTGTGGGTGATGATATGCTACAGTTGTGGGATTAGCTCTCAGATGGAATATTTAACACTTTGAACATGTTGTCTGAGTGTATGGTGTGGTCAATGAACTGTGTAATTAAGACCAAACTAAAAACAATTCATCTTATAATCCCTCATTTACTGTGTGTAGAGTACGTATTTATTAAACACTTAGACGGGGAAACCTTAAGATATGTGAGTTATTGAGTGCAACTACCATGGCTGTCACTAACACACCCTTGGGTGGGTATTTCTAAAATTAATTTAAAGAAGCGTTATTAGATACATAAACATGAGACATTACAAATCAACACTTGTAAATAAACTCTAAATGTGTAAATTGAAACGAATATATTACCTCATATTGGGTTGAGTTATAAAAGACAGGTTAAACCAATTTGACTGAATGGCAATTGTTCAAAAAAGTGTGAAAAATGTCTGTTTACATAAATAAGTTGGGTCAATGGAACACAGAAGTGATGGTTGCTGATAATGGGTCCACACATTTATAGATATTCCATTGAACATCTGCTGTTTCCAACTAGAACAGTAATTTACTGATGGAACAACATAGTGGCTCCACGTTGCAACTTACAAGATGTGAAGGATCTGCTGCTAATGTCTTGGTGCCAGATACCACAGGACACATTCAGGGATCTACTGCTAATGTCTTGGGATCAGATACCACAGGACACATTCAGGGATCTACTGCTAATGTCTTGGTGCCAGATACCACAGGACACATTCAGGGATCTACTGCTAATGTCTTGGTGCCAGATACCACAGGACACCTTCAGGGATCTGCTGGTAATGTCTTGGAGTCAGATACCACAGGACACATTCAGGGATCTACTGCTAATGTCTTGGGATCAGATACCACAGGACACATTCAGGGATCTACTGCTAATGTCTTGGTGCCAGATACCACAGGACACATTCAGGGATCTACTGCTAATGTCTTGGTGCCAGATACCACAGGACACCTTCAGGGATCTGCTGGTAATGTCTTGGTGCCAGATACCACAGGACACCTTCAGGGATCTGCAGCTAATGTCTTGGTGCCAGATACCACAGAACAACTTCAGGGATCTGCTGCTAATGTCTTGGTGTCAGATACCACAGGACACCTTCAGGGATCTGCTGGTAATGTCTTGGTGCCAGATACCACAGGACACCTACAGGAATCTGCTGCTAATGTCTTGGTGCCAGATATCACAGCACACCTTCAGGGATCTGCTGGTAATGTCTTGGTGCCAGATACCACAGGACACCTACAGGAATCTGCTGCTAATGTCTTGGTGCCAGATATCACAGCACACCTTCAGGGATCTGCTGGTAATGTCTTGGTGCCAGATACCACAGGACACCTTCAGGGATCTGCTGGTAATGTCTTGGTGCCAGATACCACAGGACACCTTCAGGGATCTGCTGGTAATGTCTTGGTGCCAGATACCACAGGACACCTACAGGAATCTGCTGCTAATGTCTTGGTGCCAGATATCACAGCACACCTTCAGGGATCTGCTGGTAATGTCTTGGTGCCAGATACCACAGGACACCTTCAGGGATCTGCTGGTAATGTCTTGGTGCCAGATACCACAGGACACCTTCAGGGATCTGCTGGTAATGTCTTGGTGCCAGATACCACAGGACACCTACAGGAATCTGCTGCTAATGTCTTGGTGCCAGATATCACAGGATACCTTCAGGGTTCTTGTAGAGTCCATACCGCGGCGAGTTGGTGTTGTTTTGGCGAGCATGCAGAGGCCCCACAGCATATTAGGCAGGTGGTCATAATCTTTTGGTTATTATGCTATTCTTTGGTATGTGTGCAGTATAGAAACTATCCTCTCTGCTGCCTGAAATGATTTGCTTTGAAACTGATAACATGTGCAAAATAGCCACAATTTAAAAGTAATTCGAAACAAATATCTGGTGATGTCTGGTTCCGTCTGGATTGGAGTGGAATGAACAGTGACCTTTAAAGCCTGGTCCATGCATAAACACGATCAGAAAATAGCATTATGTCGCTGAGAAACAGCAAGAGAAATGTCACGTTGACTCGTAATAAATAATACTATTACCAGCATCAGTGCTGTTCAACGGGGAGCCTTACTTACGTTGGTTACCGGGAGAACAACATGGTCAGATTGGAAGGCCAAATCGCTGTGTTTAGCCTTACCACATAACTCCCAGAGAGAGTTTAACGTTACATAGTGTGAATAGCAAATACTATTTACATATTATGTAAATGCTATTTAAATGAACCGCAGTTGTTGCAGTCTAAACACGCTATGATGTTAGACTAATTTCATACACAAATTGAAAAATAATTATATTTAGCTTTTTCTGCATCAACATTGGAATACAAAAAGTGTTTTTTGTACGGAACAATAGGTGTCACATGTAGACCAACAACAAACATGCGTGACACTGACAAGACACTTCTGCATTCTTTGTATCCTCATTTATAAAACTTAGATTGAAGGAATGGCAAGAATGGGATGTTCTTGCACTTTGTTCCGTATCAGTTTTTCTAACTAAAATATTAAAAGAATTTGACCATTCTACATTTGAACATGTGTGTTGAACACGATAATGTACGTTTGTGACATTTGTGTCTTTGTGACTTAGCGGCCACGTCCTTCATGTACCGTTAGTTGTGTGGTTGGATGCTGTGTGTGGTTGCTGCGTTTGGGCGCCGCGTTTGGGCTTTGTGTTTGAATGCCGCGTTTGCACGCCGCGTTTAGATGCTGTGTTTGAATGCCGCGTTTGGGCGCCACGTTTGGGGCGCTCCTACCAATCACATAATTTGGAGCCTCCTGGACCAGAGTATGTGACTGAAGGTGAACTTCCTGCACTCCCACTCATCACTCACTGAGCGTTCCTTGGCTTGCAGGTGACCTGCGTTCATATCCCCGTTTAGATAAAAGTGTCCTCCAAAGGACCACTCAGTGAGCAACACCACTGCTTGTGCAATTAATTAGCCGTTTGGTTTTGAAGTCGACCGTCTGAGAAGAAGCGTTCGGAGTGGCGACTGTGTGTCCTGTGTGGATATATAGTACGCTGATGAAGACAACTTAGCCGCTTAACCAGACATATAAACTCAGACTGTTCTTAGCTTGCATTTTTGCTCAGGTGTGTTTGGTGAATTTGTGATTTGAGTCAAAATGCTTTGACTTGCTTGCTTCAGTAATTTGATGTTGT
This sequence comes from Dallia pectoralis, assembly GCA_029465975.1. Taxonomy (NCBI): domain Eukaryota; kingdom Metazoa; phylum Chordata; class Actinopteri; order Esociformes; family Umbridae; genus Dallia; species Dallia pectoralis. Next base: position 2,903,454 of record CM055738.1, on the reverse strand, counting down.
GCGCATGAAGGCAAGCACATTTTCAAATCCCCTCCCAGTTGGCAAAGGTCCAGTAGCCACTACTGCCAGTAGATCTATTTTTATGTCCATGTGAGAATCATATTCTGAGACACACTACCTGACCTTTTTACTCCAAGTTATGGTTGTTTTTTGAATTCACGTGCCGATATTGACTAGTATAATTGCATAGCTTCTTTTTATAGCAACCTAACCACAAGTACCTACAGTATTTATTCTGTATTGAATGTCAAAAAATGTTTTTATGAAACGATAAGAACGATGACATAGTTTTGATACACAGTTTTTCCATTATTTAACGATGCATGTCAGCATTTGTGTGTTTGGTTGGATTACTCACTGAACCAAAACTCCTTGGTGTATTTCAAACTCACGTATCAGAACAATGGCCACATGTTTGTAGCATTAATCAACATTGAAAAGTATCTTAATATAACAATAGAATATATCATGCTTTTTAACCAACCTCCTACATGTTTTCTTATAAGCTCTTAATAACACGAAGGTTTGAAACGCCACCTCAGTTGAAACGTGTATTTTATATATATATATATATATATATATATATATAAATTAGAACTCACAAACAACATCGTACAATTAACTTCTGTGTGTCCCAAAATACATCACAATACAGCTATACTCCCTACGAAGTTCACCAAGTTCGACAAAAGCTAATAGAGTTCAGGTCAAAAGGAGTGCACTAGAAAGTGAGTAGGGCGCCTGCTGAGACACGGATGAGCCATCCCATCTTTATTCAAATAGGGCAGGTTATTAGAATGTGTAATTGCATTGGGGTACATTATGCCGAGTTAATGCAGTTCAATAGGTACAGTAATTGTTTGCTCCAAGGCAACCGAATAAAACCAAACACTGAAGACACATCTGCTGAGGGGAAGAATTAGAGAATGTGCAGAAGTGAGCAGTTTAGTATCATAATATGCAGAGTCAACCTTTCGTGTCGGAGCCATGGAGATCCCATTAAATTCCATAGGTAATTACTGGATCTGAGTCCTCTCGAATGCCTAAGAACGTTTTTACACAGCTTATGTCGCTTTTGTTTATTGAATAAGACTTCTTGTAAGATGCGTTTTGGCGACACTTTGTCTACAGATTCCCAAGTGTTTTATGACTAATGTATCACTAACATTTAAATTGACCTTCTGCCAACCCTAGTCGTAACCCTGACCGTAGCAGGCAGTTGTTTCTCAACAGGTAGGTTGTTGAACGTTTGTTTAAAATGTTCCTTAATAATGTTATTTATAGATCGTCTACAGATGAAACAGAAGAGGTGATGTTGCAGGTGAATAGATGTGTCCGTTGCTGACCAGGAGCCGTGGTGTTTAGTATGGGAAGGCAAAGTCTCTGAGACATAAATGCCTTATAAGGTTGTAAATGCTACTAAAATGTATTGTGCAACAGTCCACTTGCCCATCAGCATGTTTTCTCCACAATAGCTACTTATAGCAGCAGCAGCTGGTGGGGGGAGTATTACGGAAACATCATGTTAGCTCCAGCTCGTTAGCTTGTGCTGCGCTCAAACATGGTCAGGGTTACGTCGTTTCCAACCGTTTTCCGTTCAGTTTAATGTTCATTTGGCTTAGCTACACGGTTAGCATGCTAATTTCCATGCCTGTGAATAGGAATTAATCCTGTTCGTCAACAAAACTGGGATGCTGAAGAGAACTATATGATTTTGGTTAATAACAAATATGTATAACAGAATGATTTGTGTCGTTATATCTGGGATAACTTGCGTTAGCTTCCCGGCTTCGTGTACCTGCCTGAATATCGAAACTGCAGTCATTGCCATCATACTTATGACTGATATGAATTTATGTGACCATAATCACCTAACAAGGCACTGCTATTGTATGTAATAAAATGAAATTCTATCCCGACTATTGTTGTGTTCTGTAATAGCCCATACTCAATATCCGTCTTCATGGAAAAAGCAAAAGCAGAAAATAACAGGAAATTGCTGATGAAAATGTCCCCAAGTTCCTGTTTCTATAGCTGCCTAACACACATATATCTGGGTCTCTGTCTTCATACGCTGTGCTGTTGTTCTGGACATGCTGGTGCTTTACATCTGTGCTGCTGTTGGTACCGAAGGTTTGTATAATGACCCCTTACGATGAACCAGGCTTGTAGAGATCTACAATTATGTTTCTGACGTCTTAGCAATTTATTTTTAATTTCTCCTTGATCTCAAGCAAAGAGGCACATCCACAAGTACACCTCCAATTGACTTTAATTATGTCAATTAGCCAGAAGCTTCTTAAGCCATGACATCATTTCTGGGAAATTTCCAAGACGTTTAACATCACAGTCTACGTAGTGTTTGTAAACCTCTGAACTTCTGAGACTTGATATTGTGATTTAAAATAAACTGTCTGTAGACGATTATTGAAAAAAAATGCTTGTTTTCTGCCCAATATGGATGTCCTTAGTCAAGCAGTTAGTGTGAACATAGAGACAACCCTAACCACCATGAAGTGTATTGCAGTAAATGCATTACTGCTGACATGCACATCAGTCTACTCTGGTTCAAATTTGTTTGTGTAATATGTAAACACGCCTTTAGGGCGGCGCTGTTCCAGAGCAGGAAACACAAAGTCATAGTCTGTAAATGTATGGACAAAATATTCACACCATGTAGGTTCATTAATGTATCTGCTCACAGGAATATGACTGAAGGATGTCCAATCGCTCCCTCAAACATAAAAAACAACCTCAGTACAAAACTGGGTCTTCAGGAAATCTATTTATATGAATACTTGCTGGGCCTTCAGTACACCGAATGGTTTCATTTGGAGCTTGGTTTGACTCGCTGAAGCAGATTCCCGTGCTCCTTCTGGCCAATTATGTGTGAAACAAATCTTGCTGACCTAGAAATCTCTCAAATATGATACAAACCTACTCCGGGTCCCCGAGGGTTAAATGCTCTTTTTTAACGTTGACAAAAAAAATCCTCAGAGCATTCTCAAATGTGCCAACTTAGCTTTCCTGGCAGATACACATTTCGCAAGTGTGTCATTTGAATGAACTATTTCTCACTATTTGGAGAACCTTGCAATTGAATGAACAGCAGAGAACCAATCAGGACGCGCACAACCATTTCCTGCTAGATCCTGGTTAAAGGGGAAATACAAGAACATTAATTGTAGATCTGTTCAGACTACAAACACATCGTTCAGTTGATATTAATCATTCAGAATCTAACGGAACATTTAATGAACTTTATTTAATCATGGTAATGATTAGAGTAAAAAGCAACTCTAAATGGGACCCACAGTAATTAGCCCTGTAAAATAGTACATTTATTAAATAAAAATATTCCCTAATAGTCGGTCCTCTGCAAATGATAGTAACAAAATGAACGCAAACTAAATCCTCGCTACCCATGACCACCCAATCTCCAGGTCGGAGGCGACTTTAATTGGTCTTGTTGTACATGTTTAAAAAATATGTACGGGACAGTGGGTAGTGATGAATTGTGGGTAGCAGTTAACAAGCTCACAGTAAGTGCAGCTAACATGCGCACGGACACATTTCTCTATTGTATTTTCCTCCCTCGAGGGATTGCAGACGCCGTTACAGAGAGCAGCTGTAATTGAAACATTGTGACATTGCATGCCCAGAGCGTCCTTAATCTTTGTGTGGTCCCCTTTCGCTTTGTCTCATCTTTTAGACTCAAGGATATAAGACATTCACTCTGACACATTGGCGAATATGGCGGCGCAACCCCCCAGAGTTGCCTATTTTACACCCTACCGTTACACATTGCACCCTGTTCCCCATGGGCGCTGTTCAAAAGTGGTGCACTTTATTGGGAATAGAGTCCCATTTGGGAGACGGGGGAAGTTGGGCTTCAGGTGGAGAAGGAACGCTCTGGGGGGTCTCTCACATTAGCGCTAGCTCCGGTGTGTCGGATATGTCTGTCCTCTTGGATTCTGTGGATATATGGAGAGAGGAGTCTCTCTCAGCCCTCTGTCCTCGTGTTGGTTTTATATTTAGAGACCGCTTTGTGACATTGCCCTGAATTTCTGCTTCATTAAGCATGTTTCTTTATTGGAAAATAAGGATCCTTTTTCGTTTCGCAAAAGAACAGAGGTGTTGCTGTCAGTCATTGCGGTTACAGAGACTGGGGCGGTTGCAGTTACAGACCGGGTATTTGCTTTGCTATAAATCCCAAATTGGTTGGTTCACTTTGAGCCCCTTTAAAGGTCATGGAGACCTGCAAGTTGTGCAGGTCAAACACGCTATCCTGACTCACAAGTCTTATTACTGAACCATACACAAATGTTTACCTGTTGGGTGTTCTGTGGGTGTGGTATGGTACTGTATATGTCCCATTAGCTTAACGTTCACCATGTTTAAACATTATGTTGTTTATGTTATACGTCTTTTGCATTGAGATGTGTGTATTTGTTAGCATTACGTTAGCATGTCCTAATTGTTCGGCATTTCAAGCTACTCAAAAGTAGCCAGCGAGCAACTGGCAAGTTATGACCATTTAAATGCTGCGCACTACTGAGTTGATAGTGTGCCATTTGGGACCAATCTGTTGCTATTGGAATTGTACTGTTTTGACACACAGAACTTGATTGGTTGCCACGGTTCTACATGGTGAAGAATTGCCTCTTGTTTCTAATGAAACGTTTAATGGGACGCTGGATGTTGGCAATAAACACAAACAGCCTTCTCACTCAGTCATCCTGAAAATACTCACAGAATTACACTAGCTCAATCTTCATTTGAGTCCTCATCTCTTCAAGGATGTTAGATTACAACAGAAATGCATGTGTCACGACGACTGAGCCATCAAACCCACGGCCAAATTAATGGTTTTAGATGCATAACAAAGACTTATAAGTGTTTCTGTCAGTTTGTGTGAGGCTTTGTGTCAGTCTGTGTGTGAGTCTTTCTGTCAGTCTATGTTTGTGAGTCTCTGCTTCAGTCTGTGTGTGAGTCTGTGGGTCAGTTTGTGTGTACGTCTTTGTGTCAGTCTGTGTGTGAGTCTTTGTGTCAGTCTATGTGAGTCTGTGTGTAAGTCTGTGTTTCTGTCTGTGTTTGAGTCTGTGTGTGAGTCTTTGTGTCAGTCTATGTGAGTCTGTGTGTAAGTCTGTGTTTCTGTGTGTGAGTCTGTGTGTGAGTCTTTGTGTCAGTCTATGTGAGTCTGTGTGTAAGTCTGTGTTTCTGTCTGTGTGTGAGTCTGTGTGTGAGTCTTTGTGTCAGTCTATGTGAGTCTGTGTGTAAGTCTGTGTTTCTGCCTGTGTGTGAGTCTGTGTGTGAGTCTTTGTGTCAGTCTGTGTATAAGTCTTTGTGTCAGTCTGTGTATAAGTCTTTGTGTCAGTCTGTGTGCGTCTTTGTCTGTCTGAGTATGTGGGTACGTTCCTGGTTAAAGTAAGCAGTGTCCATGTAATGAGATTTCTAATGGAAGTCCAATTCCTCTAATTTCTTTTCTCACTCTCTTTGTTTTTCCAATCAATATCAATCCACAGCCTGACGACTTATAGCCCAAATTATGCTCTGATGTGTTTATTCCTCTATCAACTGTGTTATTTTATTTAAATCCCACACTTTCTATCTGTCTGAAATATTTTAACAATAGTAAGTGCAATTCATACACGGTATAATTTCGCCAATATTTTTTCCCTGTGAGCTTTTTTGACAGAGGACTGGCTCTTCCAAAATATGTCTTGCGTTACCCTGTTCTTTTAAGGAAACCATACATGAGCATGTGAGCATGTGTGCATTTCAGTAGGGGGGCCTCAGAACTCTTGAAATCAGTGACATTTGAAAAACCACCATGCTTGTGTGGAAAGAAAAATCCAAAACAGGCCTTCAGTACGGCTAGTTGTCAACAATAAGATAAATGTTGTTTAGTTTAATATGGCTACTGATTTGTGCACTTTGTCATGAAAAATCATGGAGATTAAACAACATTCTGCCTTAGGGGGCTTTGTCTTCCAGATGTGTTAAGGATGATATCTGGAATTTATAGACTGTCTGAAAGATATAGACTGTCTGGAAGATATTTGACTGTCTGGAATATATAGACTGTCTGGAAGATACAGACTGCCTGATATAGACTATATGGAAGATATAGACTGCCTGGAAGACATAGATGGAAGATATTTGACTGTCTGGAAGATACAGACTGTCTGAAAGATATAGACTGTCTGGAAGATTCAGACTGCCTGAGAGATACAGACTACCTAGAAGACACAGACTGCCTGAAATATATTTGACAGTCTGAAAGATACAGACAGTCTGAAAGATACACCATGTCTGAAAGATACACCATGTCTGAAAGATACACCATGTCTGAAAGATACACCATGTCTGAAAGATACACCATGTCTGGAAGATATACCATGTCTGAAAGATACACCATGTCTGAAAGATACACCATGTCTGAAAGATACACCATGTCTGAAAGATACACCATGTCTGAAAGATACACCATGTCTGAAAGATACACCATGTCTGAAAGATACACCATGTCTGAAAGATACACCATGTCTGAAAGATACACCATGTCTGAAAGATACACCATGTCTGAAAGATACACCATGTCTGAAAGATACACCATGTCTGAAAGATACACCATGTCTGAAAGATACACCATGTCTGAAAGATACACCATGTCTGAAAGATACACCATGTCTGAAAGATACACCATGTCTGAAAGATACACCATGTCTGAAAGATACACCATGTCTGAAAGATACACCATGTCTGAAAGATACACCATGTCTGAAAGATACACCATGTCTGAAAGATACACCATGTCTGAAAGATATACCATGTCTGAAAGATACACCATGTCTGAAAGATACACCATGTCTGGAAGATACAATCTGTCGGGGAAATACAGAATGTCTGGCAGATACACCATGTCCGAAGAAACAGACAGTCAGAATTTGTGAAAGGTTTTGCATGTACCTGCCATGCAAGCTGTTATAGTTTGGAAATGTGCAAGTACACATTTGGAGAAACAATTATAGGTTGATTACAGGATATTGATGGGAATATTCACTTGGCACCATGTGAATTGGCACCATCATGGTTGTACAGAATACATGAGAACCCAATGTGGTAAAGGAACTCCAAATGATCCCATCTCGGGTCCACTGATCCTGCAGTCCAGACAACTTAGCGATTTTCTCCTGAGCTTGACAATTCTAGTAGAAAATTAGTGAGCTACAATTCATTGCTCTCTGCACTGTGACAATTTATCTGTCATGCCTTCAAGCCGTATTATTGAATATTTAATGTATGATTCTCTTTGACGGGCTGTGGCTTCTGGTGGTAGAGCAAAAGCGGAGATATGACAAGGATATATTCCTGCGTGTGTGTCCTGAACGACGCGCTGCTCTGAATAGCGTGCACTACCCCTGACCACGACTGTGCACGACAGTGGATCCGTTGAGGACGCGGGCCTTGTCAGATAAAGTTAAGTGTTACCAGTGTGGCCAGTGGAGATAGCAGTCGTATGTTTATCCCACAAACACTGTCCCTGCTAGGGTTCCAGATGAAGTTGACTCTAACAAAGGGACACATTCGGTTTCCTTGTCATTTTCATTTCATTTACACCCAGATAATACACCCACACAAACATCAAAAGCCAAAAGCACACCGCATCCAACAGGCTTATTTTAAAATATATTTTTAGAGGCACATTTTAGAGATTACAGTTGACAGAAGTCACTAGAATTCTTTCGGCGAAACCTCACAGCCTTGGAACTTTAGAGGTAGAATGGTTTTCCGGGGTTTAGGGATGATAAAAGGAAATGGCAGTTCCCCTCTGATGGTATCTACTGTCACTCCAAGTAAACAAGCACGAGAAAAAAGAAATAAAAACGCCTGGGAAGTCAGAGTAAAAGACCAAAACACACTGTCGAAGGGTTTGAAAGGGGCTAGGAATGTGGACATTTCATGAGATCAAATTGAATCAGTGAAACTACAGGTCCTTTAATGTTTCTCGTTTTATAGGTGACGGGTAAACAAGTTAATGAATGCGATTATGAAATATGTGTTATACAAACAGGGAATATTGCAATGGTACAGAAGAAACAGTAGTAGAAGTCATTGACAAATCAGTCAACTCTACAAAGAGAAGTCAACGCTTGCAATGGAAGAAGTAGATTCAGGCCCACAGCAACCTGCTCGCCTGTCTGTCTGTAAAGGGGCTCTGAATATCCGTAAATAATCATCAGTGAACTGCTGTGTTGTCAGACTGGCTTTTCAAATTAACATTGACTCTGAAGTGATCCATTTTCAGCGTTTTTTTGCGTGAGATTGAACAAATTCCACACCTATTAATTGCATTAAATATTTGTATGCTGCTGAATTGGCTTTCATCACCTTGGGTTAGTACCTTGAAATTAGCGTTAAACTGTGTTCCCTTTGTTTATTTTGTTCATTCTGCGGGCACATTACCGTTTAGGACTCGACTTTGTTGCAGGTAAATACATGATTATACACCAGAATATATTTTAATCCATTTTACGTGTCACTATAATTAATGCATTTCAATAAGAGAACATATTTTCTTGAGCCGTTGTGGGCGGAAACAAAGCTGTTGCCAAGGAGACAACATGAGAACGTTTGAGCCTGTCTTCCTCTACTGCTGCTAATGGCAGAGCAGGAAGTAACAGTGTGTCTCTAGACTGAAACCCTGAGCATCCTGCCAATACGATTAACCTACTTGGTGAAACTGCAACATGGCTCATATAGTGGCTATTGTGGCAGTATAATGTTTCTTAAAAACCAGTCAGTGGGACCATTGTTTGAGTCAGGGTAACCCTCCCCCTAATCCACCATTGGAGAGCAACCACGAAACCATGTCCCAGTTGAGTGTTTTCAGACGCATAGATCAACCATTTTTGTTTTAAATTTTATGCGCTAAGACATCTAGCACGCTACTAAATTATTGAAACCTATTGTTAATATACCGAACAGCCTCAGCGTCTTTCAGTTTAAATATTTAATTTTCCCAAAATCCATTTTCTTTGTATTATTTTACCAGGTTTTGGGTGATTTAGGTTTCCACTCTGAAACTCTGATTGCGTGATTTCAAACCACTGTGACTGAACACAAACAACCAGCAGTGCGAATGAACCCCCCAATGAAATGCATATTGTTTGGGCTCCATGCTAAAGTTTCAGAACCATGTTGACCAATGATAAATCAGTATAGGGAACAGCCCGAGTGGAACGGCCCGAGTGGAACTGGCCGAGTGGAACGGCCCGAGTGGAACGGCCCGAGTGGAACGGCCCGAGTGGAACTGGCCGAGTGGAACGGCCCGAGTGGAACGGCCCGAGTGGAACTGGCCGAGTGGAACGGCCCGAGTGGAACGGCCCGAGTGGAACGGCCCGAGTGGAACTGGCCGAGCAGGAAGGTCCAGGGCGGGACGGTCTAAGTGGAACAATTCAAGGGGTGCAGCTCAAGTGGAACGGCCCATTCTTACCT
>CM055738.1:2621453-2886453 GCA_029465975.1 Dallia pectoralis | reverse complement strand
TCCCGTCTCTGAGTGAGTCAGTGGGATGATGTATTGTTTCTCCTCATCCCATCTCTGAGTGAGTCAGTGGGATGATGTATTGTTTTTCCTTATACTCACAGAGTCAGAAGTGACTCTGACTATCTGCAAGGCCACAGCTTCTCACCTCTGGGGAGGAAGATAAAAAGTGACATAATTTACTATTAAATTATGATATTATTATTATTACAAGAGAGCCTATGACTTTCACTTACTTTGTCAGATTCAAATTCACCCCAGGATTGTTATCCCGAATGTGTCTCCTTCCAGCCCTGCAATTGGAACCAAACTGTTCAGGCCTCAAGCAGAAGATATTCTAAGTGATTTCTCTCGGGCACACAAAAGCTACGTCACAAACACAAAAGCTACGTCACAAACACACAAGCTACGTCACAAACACACAAGCTATACGTCAAAGCACTTTAAATGAAGTCCAGTCCATATGTTTTTTTTTTGCAATTAAAGGGAATGTCTAACAAGCTCATCTAGGTGTGATGGTACCGACACTTTTGGCCATATTGCAGAGGTGTCAAACTGATTCCTCGGAGGGCCTAGCGTATGCAGGTTTTTTTGTTTTTCCTTTAAATTGGTTCCCAGTTCAGACCTTAACAACCAGGTGGGGGTAGAACCTAACCAATTAGTGACCTAATTAATGAATCATGTTCAAGGTGAGATCAAAAACCTGGAGACATTCATCCCTTTGCGGAACTGTTTTGACACCTGTGTCACGATCAGGGCGTGGTGTATTGGTAGAAGCCAAGGAACAGATAGCGTCAATAACCAGCACGCACTTAGAACTTTAGTACTGACCCGTACTTGATAAAAAATAACAAAAAACTGCTCCACTACATACAGGTACCCACACGGTACAACACATAACATGTAACAATACCACACAAGGACGTGGCCAAACACAGGGGACCTATACACTCTACTAATGAGGGACACCAGGTGACTGTGATGACGAGACCGGACAATATGTGAAGGGCGGAGGGAACGATGGCAGCTAGAAGGCCGGAGAAGCGGTAGACTGGCTTTGGAGGGAGCTCTGACACTCTGCAATAAAGTGCATATATATTTTAATATTTTCCACTTTCAGTATTGTACATTAAAACAGCACCATATATCCTCTAAAGTGCTTTATATTGGACAATTGGTCAGAGGACTAGTATATATGGACCTTGTATTCAACTCTGGTCAAATAAGGGCACAATATAAAGACCTTGTATTCAACTCTGGTCAAATAAGGGCACAATATAAAGACCTTGTATTCAACTCTGGTCAAATAAGGGCACAATATAAAGACCTTGTATTCAACTCTTGTCAAATAAGGGCACATTATAAAGACCTTGTATTCAACTCTTGTCAAATAAGGGCACAATATACAGACCTTGTATTCAACACTTGTCAAATAAGGGCAGTATACATGAACTTTGAATGTTAAAGCCAGTTCCACTGCTTTTGTTTTCAGTCTTCCCCTCTAGCCATGGGAATAATTACAAGAGGGACTGGAGGTGGGTGAAACTCATTGAGCCGAACAAGAACCCAGCAGGCCCTGGACATGGTGAAGTACTGTAAGCGTTGAACACCCCCGCCCCGGATCAGGCAGGAACGCCACTTAATTAGAGTGGGAATAATGTCCCCCGCCAAGCTCTTTACCTTGTCATGTCAATTTGAATTTTCATTGTCATTAGATCTCTTTTATACACTACCTTCTCACTAAAACCCAGAGAGGTATTGAGCTGCCTTCACCCTAAAATGGCTTTAGAGGTTTTAGAAAGGTGCTCTGAAGATTTTGATGCATCATATTTTGCTTAGCTTGAATGTTCTCATGCAGAGTTGAAAAGTATTTGATTTAGGAGAAATGTCAAACTGGCGCCCAAACCTCTGACTAAAAAGAGGCACACGATATAGGTCTATATTTGACATTTATTTCACATCTATGATTACATTTATTTTATTATTACATTTTTTGTACTTAGCAGGAAGTAGGGAGTATTCAAATTTGTATATTTTTTAAAACTACTGTAATATAAACAGAAATGTTAAAACTGAATGTTATTAGCTACTAAGATATAATGATTCCAATCAAAGAACAGATTGTCAACAAATACTTGTAGGTATTTAACAACAACTAATGTATTCATGTGTTACTATTTATGTATTACTATCAACAGATTCATTATTTTTCATTAACAGTGAGGAAATCGGAACATGCATTAGTCCATTACAGCAGAGCCACTAGAATTCAGAATTGTGTTCAAATTAATTAAAACATGTGATCATTCTAGCATCGCAAGGTTTGTCACACACACACACACACACACACACACACACACACACACACACACACACACACACACACACACACACACACACACACACACACACACACACACACACACACACACACACACACACACACACACACACACACGTACAGAGGTTTACTGAACCTCCCCAAACATCCAGAGGTTTACTGAACTTCTCCAGACATCCAGATGTTTAGTGAACTCCCTCAGATATCCAGAGGATTTGGCACTAAACACTAGTGTTTATACTGATTACATTTGCTTCAAAGACATTTTTCAATATTTATGCTTTGTGTAATATCTGGGGACGGAACTATGAACACGCAATTATTCTTGGACTATCAAACATATTAAATTGTGTTAAAAATGACAGAAAAGTAAGCTGACATTTTTTGTATTCCTGCCTCATGTTCATCTTTTAATTGAATTTTGATATGCCTTGAGTGTACAGGAAAATGATCATACTCACCAAGGACACTGTATACACGACCAATCGTGATTATAGGCTCACCTAGAAATGTTCTTGTTTTTTAAACAAAATTCCAAAAATAATGTGTCCGATGATGTTAGCAAAGCAGATAACTGTATTTTGTTCCACACGTTCCACAACCCAGTATTTTGTTTCACACGTTCCACACCCATGTATATTGTTCCACACCCCTGTATTTTGTTCCACGCCCCTGTATTTTGTTCCACAGCCCTGTATTTTGTTCCACGCCCCTGTATTTTGTTCCACAGCCCTGTATTTTGTTCCACGCCCCTGTATTTTGTTCCATACCCATGTATTTTGTTCCACACCCCTGTATTGTGTTTCACACCCCTGTATTTTGTTCCACACCCCTGTATTTTGTTCCACACCCTTGTATTTTGTTCCACGCCCCTGTATTTTGTTCCACAGCCCTGTTTTTGTTCCACGCCCCTGTATTTTGTTCCACACCCTTGTATTTTGTTCCACACCCATGTATTTTGTTCCACGCCCCTGTATTTTGTTCCACACCCCTGTATTTTGTTCCACAGCCCTGTATTTTGTTCCACACCCTTGTATTTTGTTCCACGTCCCTGTATTTTGTTCCACACCGTTGTATTTTGTTCCACACCCCTGTATTTTGTTCCACACCCTTGTATTTTGTTCCACACCCCTGTATTTTGTTCCACACCCCTGTATTTTGTTCCACGCCCCCTGTATTTTATTCCACACCCCTGTATTTTGTTCCACACCCCTGTATTTTGTTCCACATCCCTGTATTTTGTTCCACGCCCCCTGTATTTTATTCCACACCCCTGTATTTTGTTCCACACCCCTGTATTTTGTTCCACACCCCTGTATTTTGTTCCACGCCCCCTGTATTTTATTCCACACCCCTGTATTTTGTTCCACACCCCTGTATTTTGTTCCACACCCCTGTATTTTGTTCCATACCCATGTATTTTGTTCCACACCCTTGTATTTTGTTCCACACCCCTGTATTTTGTTCCACGCCCCTGTATTTTGTTCCACACCCCTGTATTTTGTTCCACAGCCCTGTATTTTGTTCCACACCCTTGTATTTTGTTCCACACCCCTGTATTTTGTTCCACACCCATGTATTTTGTTCCACACCCCTGTATTTGGTTCCACACCCCTGTATTTTGTTCCACGCCCCGGTATTTTGTTCCACGCCCCTATATTTTGTTCCACACCCTTGTATTTTGTTCCACACCCCTGTATTTTGTTCCACGCCCCTGTATTTTGTTCCACACCCCTGTATTTTGACCTTCTGATTGCTTCCAACTCCCATCTCTCTTTGGGACACGCTCAGTGATCAGGTCCTGTTGGCTCAACCTAAGACCAGAAAGAGTGGAATCTTAAAATTGACTTTCTTTATCCGAGCGGTTAAAGTCCACACTTAAAGAAGTAATTTAAATAGTAAGGTTCTCGGTGAGAGTCACTGCATCTGAGTGGGACAGGATTAAAGCAAAGATTTGACTTCATTTATTTAATGTCACAGTAATTCCACAGGACGTCACAGATTAGTCCAATCAAATTAAGTGGAACGCACTTGAGTTCAGAGTGGCTAAATGAGCAGTGGCTCTCTCTTTGACAATGAATGTATATGTTAAAATAATCTAGATCTTTTAATTTGTGAACATAACTATAAAACTGTAAAGTGGGAGAACATTGGTAGATGTTACCTTCTGTAGATGCTACAGCATTCTCAATAGGAAGATGCTACAGCACAACAGACTGTATGCCAGAAAACAGATGAAGCTGGCTATAGAATGGTCATTTATTATTATGATGTCTTCAGAACCTCACACAGTCTATAAATGATCACATACAGAATGGGCATTTATCATTATGATGTCTTCAGAACCTCACACAGTCTATAAATGATCACATATAGAATGGTCATTTACCCAACCTGATGTCTTCAGAACCTCACACAGTCTATACATGATCACATGTAGAATGGTCATTTATCCAACCTGATGTCCTCAGAACCTCACACAGTCTATACATGATCATATGTAGAATGGTCATTTATCCAACCTGATGTCTTCAGAACCTCACACAGTCTATAAATGATCAGATGTAGAATGGTCATTTATCCAACCTGATGTCTTCAGAACCTCACACAGTCTATAAATGATCAGATGTAGAATGGTCATTTATCCAACCTGATGTCTTCAGAACCTCACACAGTCTATAAATGATCAGATGTAGAATGGTCATTTATCCAACCTGATGTCCTCAGAACCTCACATAGTCTATAAATGATCACATGTAGAATGGTCATTTATCCAACCTGATGTCCTCAGAACCTCACATAGTCTATAAATGATCACATGTAGAATGGTCATTTATCCAGCCGGATGTCTTCAGAACCTCACACAGCCCCGTTGTGGGGAACCAGATCTGTGCTAGCAAGTGACATATTTGCAGACACAGTGACACAGTGCAATAACCCCACACTGTAAGCAATATAAATAAAACCTTTCATTTGCATCTGTGATTCATTTACCCCGCTCCTAAATGTCACCCCTTCCCCTGCCTGGCCACCCCCCGGCCCTTCTGCTCCATCCTCCCCTTCCTCCCCATCTCTTGTGTACCGTGACATGTTTGGTCCCTGGCTGCACCTGTGCACTCCAGGTGGTGTACAACTCAAATGACAGCTCACGTCACGGACATGATGCCTGCTGGGCTGCCAACGCCTGTACCAGGGGGGACGTGGGACTGGCGCAGAGGGCATTATGTGCTATTTGGTGTGTGTGTGTGTGTGTGTGTGTGTGTGGTGGGGGGCTGTGTGTGTGTCTGTGTGTGTCTGTGTGTGTCTGTGTGTGTGTGGGGGGGGGGGGCTGTTTGTGTGTGTGTGTGTGTGTGTGTGTTCGCACCAGGTGTCATTGTGACTAACAATACACCTGGACCTGACAGGCATTACCATACGTCGACTTTAGCCGACCGCTGAGTGCGTCATTGAAAGTAAGCTCTAGTTACAAGCGAAACATGTCCACGGAGGTGTGAGTGGAAAGTGAAGAACCGTACTGGTCTGGGAATGTTCTGGGGACTAATAATGCTTGGTCCGACAGAAATTATTTTTATAGGTGGCAGAAACCATGATATTACTTTAGAAAATATTATACGTACTGATAAACCCAAAAATTTTGACTACCTGCCCAATAAGCTGTTGGTCCTACACCTGCCGCCAAAACAGCGCCGACCCGCTGAGGTTTGGACTCTACAAGACCACTGAACAACTGACGCCCGCATGAATACCCAGACACAGGTTTCCCAACAGGACATTGCCCAGAGCATCACACTTCCTCTATTGGCTTGTAGACTTGGTGCCATCACTTCCCCAGGTGAACAGCGCACATGTACACAGATATCTACGTGATGCAACTCCTCACAACTTATTTCCACTGCTCCAAGATCTACTTGTGACGTTCACATGCCGATTGTAGGTGTTTACGTGTGGTGGGTCATAATGGACACTGATCGGTCAGCGGCTAGACAGCCCCTTACACAGCAGGATGTGAGGTACTGTGTGTTGTGACACATTCCTGTTGGTTCTGATCAGCGGCTAGACAGCCCCTTACACAGCAGGATGTGATGCACTGTGTGTTGTGACACATACCTGTTGGTTCGGATCAGCGGCTAGACAGCCCCTTACACAGCAGGATGTGATGCACTGTGTGTTGTGACACATTCCTGTTGGTTCTGATCAGCGGCTAGACAGCCCCTTACACAGCAGGATGTGATGCACTGTGTGTTGTGACACATTCCTGTTGGTTCGGATCAGCGGCTAGACAGCCCCTTACACAGCAGGATGTGATGCACTGTGTGTTGTGACACATTCCTGTTGGTTCGGATCAGCTGGTTGGTCAGGCCTTACACAGCAGGATGTGATGCACTGTGTGTTGTGACACATTCCTGTTGGTTCTGATCAGCGGCTAGACAGCCCCTTACACAGCAGGATGTGATGCACTGTGTGTTGTGACACATTCCTGTTGGTTCGGATCAGCTGGTTGGTCAGGCCTTACACAGCAGGATGTGATGCACTGTGTGTTGTGACACATTCCTGTTGGTTCGGATCAGCTGGTTGGTCAGGCCTTACACAGCAGGATGTGATGCACTGTGTGTTGTGACACAGCCAGGATGGATCCTGGTTGGTCAGGCCTTACACAGCAGGATGTGATGCACTGTGTGTTGTGACACATTCCTGTTGGTTCGGATCAGCTGGTTGGTCAGGCCTTACACAGCAGGATGTGATGCACTGTGTGTTGTGACACATTCCTGTTGGTTCGGATCAGCTGGTTGGTCAGGCCTTACACAGCAGGATGTGATGCACTGTGTGTTGTGACACATTCCTGTTGGTTCGGATCAGCTGGTTGGTCAGGCCTTACACAGCAGGATGGATGCAGTGACACATTCCTGTTGGTTCGGATCAGCTGGTTGGTCAGGCCTTACACAGCAGGATGTGATGCACTGTGTGTTGTGACACATTCAGGATGTGATGCACTGACACATTCCTGTTGGTTCGGATCAGCTGGTTGGTCAGCCTTACACAGCAGGATGTGATGCACTGTGTGTTGTGACACATTCCTGTTGGTTCAGGATGTGATGCACTATGTGTTGTGACACATCTGATCAGCTGGTTGGTCAGGCCTTACACAGCAGGATGTGATGCACTGTGTGTTGTGACACATTCCTGTTGGTTCGGATCAGCTGGTTGGTCAGGCCTTACACAGCTGGATGTGATGCACTGTGTGTTGTGACACATTCCTGTTGGTTCTGATCAGCTGGTTGGTCAGGCCTTACACAGCAGGATGTGATGCACTGTGTGTTGTGACACATTCCTGTTGGTTCTGATCAGCTGGTTGGTCAGGCCTTACACAGCAGGATGTGATGCACTGTGTGTTGTGACACATTCCTGTTGGTTCTGATCAGCGGCTAGACAGCCCCTTACACAGCTGGATGTGATGCACTGTGTGTTGTGACACATTCCTGTTGGTTCGGATCACACAGCAGGATGTGATGCACTGTGTGTTGTGACACATTCCTGTTGGTTCAGGATGTGGATTCCTGTTGGTTGGCTGGTTCAGGCCTTACACAGCAGGATGTGATGCACTGTGTGTTGTGACACATTCCTGTTGGTTCGGATCAGCTGGTTGGTCAGGCCTTACACAGCAGGATGTGATGCACTGTGTGTTGTGACACATTCCTGTTGGTTTCTGGTCAGGCCTTACACAGCAGGATGTGATGCACTGTGTGTTGTGGTTGGTCAGCTGGTTGGTCAGGCCTTACACAGCAGGCCTTACACAGCAGGATGTGATGCACTGTGTGTTGTGACACATTCCTGTTGGTTCGGATCAGCTGGTTGGTCAGGCCTTACACAGCTGGATGTGATGCACTATGTGTTGTGACACATTCCTCTTGGTTCTGATCAGATGGTTGGTCAGGCCTTACACAGCTGGATGTGATGCACTGTGTGTTGTGACACATTCCTGTTGGTTCTGATCAGCTGGTTGGTCAGGCCTTACACAGCAGGATGTGATGCACTGTGTGTTGTGACACATTCCTGTTGGTTCTGATCAGCAGGATGTGATGCACTGTGTGTTGTGACACAGACAGCAGCCCCTTACACAGCAGGATGTGATGCACTGTGTGTTGTGACACATTCCTGTTGGTTCTGATCCGATGGTTGGTCAGGCCTTACACAGCAGGATGTGATGCACTGTGTGTTGTGACACAGATCAGCCCCTTACACAGCTGGATGTGATGCACTGACACATTCCTCTCGGTTCTGATCAGCTGTTGGTGACACAGGATTCCTGTTGGTTGTGACACATTCAGCTGGTTGGTCAGGCCTTACACAGCAGGATGTGATGCACTGTGTGTTGTGACACATTCCTGTTGGTTCTGATCAGCGGCTAGACAGCCCCTTACACAGCAGGATGTGATGCACTGTCAGTGTTGGTGACACATTCCTGTTGTTCGGACACATTCTGCTGGTTCTGGTCAGACAGCCCTTACACAGCAGGATGTGAGCAGGATGTGATGCACTGTGTGTTGTGTGACACATTCCTGTTGGTTCGGATCAGCTGGTTGGTCAGGCCTTACACAGCTGGATGTGATGCACTATGTGTTGTGACACATTCCTCTCGGTTCTGATCCGATGGTTGGTCAGGCCTTACACAGCAGGATGTGATGCACTGTGTGTTGTGACACATTCCTGTTGGTTTGGATCAGCTGGTTGGTCAGGCCTTACACAGCTGGATGGGATGCAATGTGTGTTGTTACACATTCCTCTCTGTTCTGATCAGATGGATGGTCAGGCCTTACACAGCTGGGTGTGATGCACTGTGTGTTGTGACACATTCCTGTTGGTTCGGATCAGCTGGTTGGTCAGGCCTTACACAGCTGGATGTGATGCACTATGTGTTGTGACACATTCCTCTCGGTTCTGATCCGATGGTTGGTCAGGCCTTACACAGCTGGATGTGATGCACTGTGTGTTGTGACACATTCCTGTTGATTCTGATCCGATGGTTGGTCAGGCCTTACACAGTAGGATGTGATGCACTGTGTGTTGTGACACATTCCTGTTGATTCTGATCCGATGGTTGGTCAGGCCTTACACAGCAGGATGTGATGCACTGTGTGTTGTGACACATTCCTGTTGATTCTGATCAGATGGTTGGTCAGGCATTACACAGCTGAATGTGATGCACTGTTTGTTGTGACACATTCCTGTTGGTTCGGATCAGCTGGTTGGTCAGGCCTTACACAGCTGGATGTGATGCACTGTGTGTTGTGACACATTCCTGTTGGTTCGGATCAGCTGGTTGGTCAGGCCTTACACAGCTGGATGTGATGCACTGTGTGTTGTGACACATTCCTCTCTCTTCTGATCAGATGGTTGGTCAGGGGTTCGTCCTTCAGCAGAATATTGACCCAAAACATTTCTCCAGGGTTTGTCAGAACTTTTTCAGAAGAAAATAACAACATGGTGGACTTCAAATGATGGCCCGGACTGTTGAGACATTAACCCCTCATGAGCTGGTTTGAGATGAACTGGTCTGAAGGGGGAAAGAAATGCAACCAAGTGCAAGACACTTCTGCAAACAGTGTTGGGAAGAGCTTTTACAAACAATGTTGGATTTCCATTGCATATAGTGTGTTTGGCTCTTGTGTTTTAGTTAGAAAATGTCTTAGTTTCAGAATAGATTAAGACATTTATCTGTG
This sequence comes from Dallia pectoralis, assembly GCA_029465975.1. Taxonomy (NCBI): domain Eukaryota; kingdom Metazoa; phylum Chordata; class Actinopteri; order Esociformes; family Umbridae; genus Dallia; species Dallia pectoralis. Next base: position 2,876,397 of record CM055738.1, on the reverse strand, counting down.
AATTTCAATAATAACTGGAATTTTTGGTGTCCTAAAACTTTGTGTATATGTATATCCAAAATACAGACATGCTCAAGCCCACACACACACACGCACGCACGCATGCACGCACACACACACACACACACACACACACACACTATTGTAAGGACTGAGAGGTTGAGTACTTAGCTTTGGTGACTATTAATTAGAAGCGAGGGAGACTAAATAAATGAGAGTTTATCCCCGCTTAACATTTCTTGTCTTAGCAAATGAATTTCTGCATATCAGATGAATTTATCTTCTCTCCACAGCTGTTAACTGAGTCTCAAAGTGTCGAAGGGAATTGTTCAGAATACTTTGAATATGTATAGAGCATTCTGGAAACTGGGTATTTTTGGTTTTAACTTCAAGAAATCAAACACAGCAATCAACTGATTTCACATTGTCTTTTTTGTACATTTGTTTAATTATTTGTTCTATTGTTTTAATACAAAACTGTTCAGCCAGAATGTATTAATATTAATTGTATATTAAATATTGACCAGAAATTTTGCAACATTTTATTATCCAAACTGTCAGGTCATCAGTGAATCTTTTGGAAATACATACTGATTGCATGAAAGTACGTAGCATTTTCCAAAGACGTTTCAATCATTTGCAATCGTTCCAAAAAAGCAGAACGGATTAAAGTATCTGTGAATAGATCAGAGCCATTGTTCTGCGGTTAGTCCCGAACTTTCCTGTCAAATTCTAATTAGTTGTCATTATAATTGGAGTTTTATCGGAATGTTTACCAACAACTTCTGAAGTCATTGTGTCCTGTGTTTATGCCTGCTAATGACTGTTTAATCAAAAGTTTTGTTTGCGAGATACAGAGAGCATTTAGCGATGATGTCATATTGCTGAGAACAAGATGGAGAGGATTTAGATTTAATAGGCGGCTGCAATTAATGTGGCGCTGATCTTAGCATTTGATTCATATTTCAGGCTGTGACCAGTGGGTCCAAATGAACCGGGTCGTCAGATTGAAAAGCTCTGCGATAGATTACTTCTTCTGATTTGTTGTTGTTATACATCATTAAATGTCCCCTGAAATGGTTCCCTAGAAGACATGAGACCAAAACTGCCATTCACGTGCTGTAGATGAGGCACATGTGCCAACGTCGTCATGTGGGATTTTATTTAAAACATATATTAAAATATATTTTTTTAACTGTATTTAGAGTAGTAAATATGTGATGACAGCTAATTTAGCAATATGTCTTCTTTATATTTATTTCTCATTATATGTGCTATACAGTATATCAGATGACATATAGGTTGTGATCTTGGAGTGTACATGCGTCCGCAGATGACTGGTACCAACCTGGGGGTTTAGTGCCTAGTCAGTCCTGTGGGGTAACATCTGAGATTAGTGGTTGAAGTGTTCATACAACAAGAGGCAAACAGCTGATGACCAACCACAGTTCCAAGTCACACCTGGTGGATTCATGTATTCTCCCTCACAAGAGTGAGCTCAGAATCAGACTGAATCCTACCGTTATATACATTTGAATTAAATCTATGTCTGGAGCCATCTCTGACTCACGCCTTATTTGGATCCATTAGATACACGTGTCCTCGTTTATTTTCCGATCAAGCTGTGATATCTGTCTGGTTGGGTGATATTAAAGGATATTTTGGACGCCTTAATCACTGTGCTCCTCTGTTCTCCTTCTTTGTACCGCTAGCTGCTGCCGGTCGGCTCCTGTGGACTTTTTGCCCACCGTGCCGTATTATGTAGTCCCAGTCCAACAGCCGAGGTCGTAACTCGTGCTCACTGAGGCCCGGGACCAGTGTGTTCTACATGATGATCTCTGACAGCACTGATCTCGGCCCGACTCCTTCAGACGAACCATCTCTGGGGTACCACGGTCCCACGGGCGCGCCCACGCTTTCCTTTGTGTTTTGATTGTGAGACGTCTTTGATGTTAACTTGGCAGTGAAAGGCGCTAATGTGCTCTATTAGCATTCTCATGAATGATGATGATTTGGAGAAGGAGCGAGACGACTGAGGTGATTAATGACATCAGGGTTTAATGGGCAAGACGGCAATAAAATGTAATGAAAGTATAAAGGATATGGCACAGACAAGATGGACGTGCAGTATATGGACTGTGACTGGCTGTTTGCTACCCGTGGAGCCTCACAAATATGGCAGTTAAAACACAACATTGAAACACATTTTTAAATTGCAGGTTTTATCGGTCGTTGACTGTTTTACATTATGTTTCGACGAAAAGACCACACACAAAGCAGGCGCTGAGGTGATGTCATCACGCCCGCCTCTAACCCGTCACCCCGTCCAATAACATACTGTGGGAGTCCTTTTTATCTTAGAACGATTTGTCGCAGTCCCGACTGGGAGTTGAACCTGCGACCCAGGCATGCTCTCCACCTACTGAGCCGCTCAGGAAAACGGGAGAAAGCAACCATCACTATTTAATTATGCCTCGAATTAGGAGACCGATTTGTCGGCGTTCCAAATGCCTTCTTCCTCCCCACGCGGCCCCTGATTTTCCAAAGTAACACATTCCAGAATATAGGTATCAGAATGCCATTTGGGACGCAGGCCCAGAATAGTGAACGCCCGCCCACGTATTGGCAGAGCCTCCAGGTGTCCAAACCAGAAGTAAACCGGAAAGCAAACTACCGTGTCGGCTTTTCACATTCTGTTCTTCCAAACTGCCGTGAAACTTTGTTAAGTGTTACATTTGCTTACAGTGGGCGTTACTTTAATGTCCCTGGACATATGTTCGTCCCCAGACAATGTGTGAGGAAAACCCATACGGAGACACCTACATGCCACTCAGCTACACCCTGTTGGTGTTGGGAACTGCTAATGAACATCGCTGAAGTTCCTCTTTCCCGGTCTGACCTGTAACTAACTGGCCCTGATTTGCTGTTTTACTAAAAGCTTGAGATACAGAATACAGAGGAGGAGGCTACATATGTTATTACACCTTTAAGTACAGTGATGTATTCATATCTATACAGAGGAGGAGGCTACATATGTTATTACACCTTTAAGTACAGTGATGTATTCATATCTATACAGAGGAGGAGGCTACATATGTTATTACACCTTTAAGTACAGTGATGTATTCATATCTATACAGAGGAGGAGGCTACATATGTTATTACACCTTTAAGTACAGTGATGTATTCATATCTATACAGAGGAGGAGGCTACATATGTTATTACACCTTTAAGTACAGTGATGTATTCATATCTATACAGAGGAGGAGGCTACATATGTTATTACACCTTTAAGTACAGTGATGTATTCATATCTATACAGAGGAGGAGGCTACATATGTTATTACACCTTTAAGTACAGTGATGTATTCATATCTATACAGAGGGGGAGGCTACATATGTTATTACACTGTTAAGTACAGTGTTGTATTAATATCTATACAGGGAGGAGGCTACATATGTTATTACACTGTTAAGTACAGTGTTGTATTAATATACAGGGAGGAGGCTACATATGTTATTACACTGTTAAGTACAGTGTTGTATTAATATACAGGGAGGAGGCTACATATGTTATTACACTGTTAAGTACAGTGTTGTATTATATATACAGGGAGGAGGCTACATATGTTATTACACTGTTAAGTACAGTGTTGTATTAATATCTATACAGGGAGGAGGCTACATATGTTATTACACTGTTAAGTACAGTGTTGTATTAATATCTATACAGGGAGGAGGCTACATATGTTATTACACTGTTAAGTACAGTGTTGTATTAATATACAGGGAGGAGGCTACATATGTTATTACACTGTTAAGTACAGTGATGTATTCATATCTATACAGAGGAGGAGGCTACATATGTTATTACACTGTTAAGTACAGTGTTGTATTCATATACAGGGAGGAGGCTACATATGTTATTACACTGTTAAGTACAGTGTTGTATTAATATCTATACAGGGAGGAGGCTACATATGTTATTACACTGTTAAGTACAGTGTTGTATTAATATCTATACAGGGAGGAGGCTACATATGTTATTACACTGTTAAGTACAGTGTTGTATTAATATACAGGGAGGAGGCTACATATGTTATTACACTGTTAAGTGTTGTATTAATATACAGTGATGTATTCACTGTTATCAGTGTTGTATACATACAGGAGGAGGCTACATATGTTATTACACTGTTAAGTACAGTGTTGTATTCATATACAGGGAGGAGGCTACATATGTTATCAGGCTGTTGAGTGTCTTGATTTTCACATAGAGGAGGCTATATTCTATCACCCCTACGGAATCTAAAGCTTTCCATGGACAAGGTCCTGCCAATACAAGGTTCTCCTTTTTATTGTTTTAACTTCATAGTGTAGTTCATTTTAAACGGAAAACAACTCAAGGAATATTTCTTCTCTGCCTTGCCTTGCTCCTTGGTCCAAGTCTGCGTTGGTCATTAGTTGAAGATGGTCTGGAACATCCACCCTCCCACAGTGTAGAATAGTAATTACTTAGAGTAAGTGTAGTAATTAGCAGAGCTGTGCTTAAAATACGAAAATAAAACCATGATTTTAAAATGCACAGGCTATGATATTAAAATTTCCAAAAATCGAATAAATGAAAATCCATCAAACTGTATGTCCTATGTTGATGTAGTAAATGCTAACACATTTTAGATCACAAGCGACTTGCAATCAAATGATTTGCGCATGATTGGCCGATAAACAAATCTATTTATAATTATTTATCCGTCCACAGGCACGCAGCTTCAGTTGTTTGTCTGCTTGAGCAGGACACGCAAACGAACCGGTTGCACTGCGAACAGTGTTCATTATTGTTACGAGTGCACATGAGACAGCAGCAAACTAACCCGGTTGAACTGCGCACAGTGTTCATATAGATCAGACCAAAACCCTTCCAGTTTAATAAAGATCGGACCAAAACGGGTTCAGTTTCATATAGATCGGACCATAACCGTTCCAGTTTTATGCTCTTTTGCCGTATGCCCCCGGACTTATGTATGTCCCACGTCCTTCTGTGTGCATGAGTAATTTCATTTATCGCCCATTTGTAGTTAGCCTATTAATAATTATTGTTTATATTCGTTTAATTTCGATACAAAACAATATTTTGTTGAAGTCTCTTGTAGGCTATATGAATACACTGTGGTTCATTCGTTATTAATTATTGAGTGCAATAGGCGCATGACACATGAATGGGGCTGTATGTATTTGGCGGAATTCGTTCTGTTTATTTAGTGAAACATATTTCTTTATAAACGTACCTCTTTTTTTGTAGTTCAACCAAGCCAATCAGACTATTGTCTATATGTGTTCTCGTAGTATTTGTCTGTGTATCGCCCATTCAACCATTGCCATATAGGCTCAGTGAAGTGTGATCGGTGTCTGGGTACAGGAATTAGGGTACCAACGCCCAGCGGCGTGGGATTTTGGCGACAGGAAGGCAGTTTAGGTATCAAAAAACATGTAAATAGTAGTTTTATATATTGTTCGGTTTGTGATTTTGCAATTCTGAAAACGGGACAAGGTAAAATGCACGTATTTAGGAAAAGTCATGGAAGGACGTCGGCTGTAGCTTTTCAACATTATGTATTTTAATTACTAACCGCTGTGTGTTTTCGGACAAATTATTTATTTGTGCTCAATGTACTGAATATAGGCAAAACGAATATATTGGCTGATTGTGCAGACATGATCGAGCATATGTTTAAGATTGAAGTATTTACGTGAATGGGTGCACGCTCTAGCGACGCTGGGGGTGGGCTTTTCTTCAAAAGTAGATAGCCATTGGCGGGATAAGCCACATCAGAAAAAAACAGTCTGACTCTGGACGAAATACAGCCAATGGAAATACAGCCTCTACATGTCATACTTAAATATTTTTCTAGAAAAAATTGTGGGCGATAATTTCTACGCTGGTCTCGGCTGGTCTCGGAAGAATTTACGAGTCCTTACTGTCCGAGACCGAGTCGAGACCGAGTCCAAATGTAACCGAGACCGAGACGAGACCGAGACCTTAAAAAAGTGGTCTCGAGACCGGTCTCGAGACCGAGACCGGTCTCGAGTACTACAGCTCTGGTAATTAGTCCCACGACTGTCATGCTATACAGTCTAATTAGAGTAGTACGAGTTGTAATCTGCCTTAACTTCCTCGCTGGTCCAAAATGTAGTACAGTATCTGTTACACAGTAATTACATGTGTGTTTCTGTTACACAGTAATTACGCTCAATATAAGTGTTGGTGTGTGTGTGTGTGTGTTTGTACGTGTGTGTTTAATCGTGTGTGTGAGAGTGTTTGTGCCTTACCTCTAGCTGTTTGTGCAGATAGTGGAGGACTAGACATCAGTGTTTGGCCCCCGGGCTCCAGGAGAAAAGAGTCTCATTACCAGACGTGGAGACAGGCACTCTACTACAGTGAGGTGGCTGGAGACGGTGTGTGTGTGTGTGTGACACAGAGAGGGAGCATTGGGACGGTGTGTGTGTGTGTGTGACACAGAGAGGGAGCATTGGGACAGTGTGTGTGTGTGGCCGGAGCTTGTAGCAGCCTGGGGTTATTAATTGAAAGAGATTAAGCTGCTCTTGCCTTCACCATGACAACACCATCAATAAGGACCCTTGTAGATGTCCCTGGACTGATGTTCCCATTGTATCCGGCTCCTCCCACATATATTCGGCCTGTCTCACTACTCCACTAGCCTCTACCCTACAAGACACCCCCCTCTCTCTTACTCTCCCGTGTCTCACTATCCTAACCCCTATCTCTTCTCTCCTCTCTCTTCTCTCTTATTCTCCTGTGTCTCTCTATCCTAACCCCTCTCCATCTCTCTATTTCTCCTCACCCTTCTCTCTTTTCTTTTACGCTCCCCTGTCTCTCCCCATCTGTCTTTTGCTTTCATACCTTTGGTCTCTCTTCTAATCCTTCATCTCTCTCTATCTCCTTCTCTCTCTCTCTATCCCTCTCTCTCTCTCTCCCTCTCTCTCCCTCTCTCTCCCCCTCTCTCTCTCTCCCTCTCTCTCCCCCTCTCTCTCTCTCCCTCTCTCTCCCTCTCTCTCTCTCTCTCTCTCTCTCTCCCTCTCCCTCTCTCTCTCTCCCTCTCTCTCTCTCTCTCTCTCTCTCTCTCTCCCTCTCTCTCTCCCTCCCTCTCTCTCCCTCCCTCCCTCCCTCTCTCTCTCTCTCTCTCTCCCTCTCCCTCTCTCTCTCTCTCCCTCTCTCTCTCTCTCCCTCTCTCTCCCTCTCTCTCTCCCCTCTCTCCCCCTCTCTCTCTCTCCTCTCTCTCCCTCTCTCTCTCCCCCCTCTCTCTCTCTCTCTCTCTCTCTCTCTCTCCCTCTCCCTCTCTCTCTCTCCCTCTCTCTCTCTCCCTCTCTCTCTCTCTCTCCTCTCTCTCTCCCTCCCTCTCTCTCCCTCCCTCCCTCCCTCTCTCTCTCTCTCTCTCTCTCTCTCTCTCTTCCTCTCCCTCCCCCTCTCTCCCCCTCTCTCGCTCTCTCTCTGACACACACAGTTTACCTAGTCTGAAACCGCTGCCTGATTCCACTGAGAGGGCAGAGCGGACCCTGTTTGCCTCATTCCTAGTGCCCATCCTCGTCCACTACTTTGGACCTGGCTCAGAGTAGTCTACTTCAAAAGAAATAAGGTTCCATTTGAGGTAAAGACCCGGCTGTTTCAGGACGTGAAATTGAAGGGAGGAGACAGAATGCAGTTCAAGGTTATAACCGCAGCGGGTCGAATAAACCCTGCCGCAACGTCTGAAAAACAAATGATAGAAACACTTGAAACCCACTGAGACCAGATAGCTTTGTGAAGATCCAGGAACAAGACTTCACAAGAGGTCCTTGCTTCTGTCGTGGGAGGCGGTAGAAAATGAATAAACATTATCCCGCGAGAGTTTTGACTATCTGAGGCTTTGGTATCCATCACTCTGTCTGTCTAGAGCGTGAACCTCTCCTGAGAGCCATCACTCAGTCTACTGTATCTCACAACCATTATGTATTCTCACAACTTATTCCCAAACAACAGACAGCTCTCACAACAGTATCACAGGGTGACGAATAGCAAAGCATCACTGACAGCACAGCAACTTGTTTTCCTAAAGACGCCCAAAAACAAAAACGCAGTGTGCCGTGGAAGGGGTTATGAACGTTTTTCCGAGAGAAATCACAAAGGGTGGACATACATACGTGATTATCTGATGTTGGTTTACTGTTTCCAAGATGGGGACGTAGTGACATTGACCACGTAGTGTTCACCGCTCAGCCTTCTACAGCTTCACTCACACTCATTACCCTTTCACTTTGTTTCACAAGTCAGGAACACTTTCCAGAACTGGTGTGTAATCTGTTTAAATTGATACTTCTTTAACTGCTCCATCGTCACTTCCTCCTCTTTCGTCTCTTCCTCCTCTCTCCACCTCTCTCGTCTCTTCCTCCTCTCTTGTCGCTTCCTCCTCTCTTGTCACTTCTTCCTCTCTCATCACTTCCTCCTCTCTTGTCTCTTCCTCCTTTCTCCTCCTCTCTCGTCACTTCCTCCTCTCTTGTCACTTCCTCCTCTCTTGTCACTTCTTCCTCTCTCATCACTTCCTCCTCTCTCGTCTCTTCCTCCTTTCTCCTCCTCTCTCGTCACTTCCTCCTCTCTCATCACTTCCTCCTCTCTTGTCACTTCTTCCTCTCTCATCACTTCCTCCTCTCTCGTCTCTTCCTCCTTTCTCCTCCTCTCTCGTCACTTCCTCCTCTCTCATCACTTCCTCCTCTCTTGTCACTTCTTCCTCTCTCATCACTTCCTCCTCTCTCGTTTCTTCCTCCTTTCTCCTCCTCTCTCGTCACTTCCTCCTCTCTCATCACTTCCTCCTCTCTCGTTTCTTCCTCCTTTCTCCTCCTCTCTCGTCACTTCCTCCTCTCTCATCACTTCCTCCTCTCTTGTCACTTCTTCCTCTCTCATCACGGCAAACAGCCTTATTTTATTGTATTACTTTACAGTCTTCTCTGCATTTGCCTTGTATCTTATGTTCAGGAACCAACCACAGGATAATGTCTTGAATTTTCAAATGTCTTTTCTGACAGAATAACGTAATTCATTCCAGTCGGTATAACTTTATGTTCCTGAGGGATAATGAGGTTTGTTCCAATGGCACCCTATTTTCCTATTTCCAGTTCTACCAGACCCGAACATGTCCTGGTCCAATGTACAAAGATGATGTAATATTGTGAAATTGGTAATTGTCAGAGTATAACATGTTTTATAGAAGTTAGATGATGTTACACCCTGTTCTATGTTTTATAGATGTGCCATTACACTATATGGGTTTTAATAGTATGTTACATTGCAGCAAATGTATTTCATTTCAAACATTTCCATTTCACTTATATGTCCCTCCCCATTCCTCCTCTTCTCCCTCCACCCCTTCTCCCTTCCTCCCCTTCTGCCCCACCCCTTCTCCCTTCCTCCCCTTCTGCCCCTCCCCTTCTCTCTCCACCCCTTCTCCCTTCCTCCCCTTCTGCCCCACCCCTTCTCTCTCCACCCCTTCTCCCTTCCTCCCCTTCTGCCCCACCCCTTCTCTCTCCACCCCTTCTCCCTTCCTCCCCTTCTCCTCCCCCCCTTCTCTCTCCACCCCTTCTCCCTTCCTCCCCTTCTGCCCCTCCCCTTCTCTCTCCACCCCTTCTCCCTTCCTCCCCTTCTGCCCCTCCCCTTCTCTCTCCACCCCTTCTCCCTTCCTCCCCTTCTGCCCCCCCCCTTCTCTCTCCACCCCTTCTCCCTTCCTCCCCTTCTCCCCCACCCCTTCTCTCTCCACCCCTTCTCCCTTCCTCCCCTTCTCCCCCACCCCTTCTCTCTCCACCCCTTTATTCGTCTAATACTCTCTCCAATCTTCTCTCACATCATATGGCACCTGCATTACGTCCACCACATCATTGATGCGGTGAAACAGAAAATTAGATTGATTATTTCCACCATCTGTTTGTGGCTGAATGACAATCGGTATTGACAAAGATTAATGGGTGTTTTTATCCCATCCGATAATGACCATCTCATTTCCGTTTTCTGATGGTATCGTAAGTTCATCAGGGCTGTCAAAAATTGCTCCGGCTAAATAAATTGTTTCCAGTGAATTACATTAGTTATTAAGAGGATAACGTGACCTGTTGGTGGGATTTTGTCTGTAAACCTATGGTTGCTGCTGCAAATGCCAGGGGGATCCTGATTCATCTTGGATATCTAACCATAAAAAAGCATCCAAAACATGAATTGAAGGAACTTAAAGACAACTTCAGTAGTTCCTGTCAGAAATCCACACTTGGCAAGCTAAACGTCACCCTGAGATCGTAAAAACCAGGGGATAAAATCCTGCCGTCGATGAATGCCAGCACAAATAATTAGAGCCTCCCACGGAGAAGCCAGTCCGGCGGACCAGCGTTTGCTACATTAAGCAATTTTCATTTGCCGTGGCTTTTAGCGTGTCCGTCTTAATTAACGGAAAGCAAGTGCAGTGACACTGATTTGATTTATCCCAGTGGAGTCAATGTACGCCGCGGACGCTAATAATACTGCCTGCAACCTGCATGGCACTGGATTCCCCAGCCATGCAAAGGTAGTGTGCTATCCGGGGAATAGTGTGTCCTTTGGGACGCGGACGGTGTTTCCTGGAAGCCAGCATCCACCCGGGCTGCATTTATCCATCAGCATCACAGGGCCCCTATAAAAACCCACCCATGGGACCATTACATATCAATACACTACATTATCCCATTAGGGGGACGGGTCGCTGGGACGAGGTCATTCAGGATGGCTTTGGTTTTACACAACTCTGGGTGAGAGTGCCTGACGAATGACTCGAACGGGGGGAAAAATACACATTATGGAAACACCCTCAGGGAGATTCTCATTCCGTCCCCGGTATAACGGTTACTCAAAAACCACCAACGCTCTTACAGTCCTGTTGGGAGGGTTTTAATCTCCCGAAATACCTGAATGCTGTTTGGGAACATATACGGTTTAAAATACCCAGATATCTGTACAGAGGTACAGACTGCATTATATTACCATGCAGTGTAGTAAGTAATAGTAATAGACTCTATTGATTTTTTTCTTTAAGTCTAAAAACAACATTAATTTTGTTTTTCTTAGGATTTAGGACAGATTTCAAATGATGAAATCTTTATTGAACAATATTAAAAGCAAGCTGTAACTGAGAACCAGAATTTGAGAGGCTGCCAAGTAATACATTCCAGTTTTGTCTACATAGAAATGACAAATGGCTGGTGGAAAATCTATGCCTATGGTATTTATATAAAGTCTACATAGTAGCGGTACCAGAACCAATCCCTGAGGCACCTCCATTAACATATTAACAGACTAACAGCTAACTTATTGGGCTCCGTTTGGCAAATGTAGATCCAATAGTATCTGCATCATCATTACATGGATATTCTACACTGACTCTTGTAGTTAGACTATTGAAAACAAATCCCAGTGTAAAATCACCAGACACTGGCTGATACCAGTTCCAATTAAATTAATTAAATTGATTGAATATATAAGACTCATTAAATAGGATCCTGTAACAATGATTTAAAGGTAAAACACTGGTCGTCAGGGAATATACACCATATACAACAAACGTCAAGATGCCTTATCATAAACATGTTACCAGAAGATTTTTTTTTAAAGGAGAATAAATAAATGATGTGCGTATTTCCCATCATACCCAGTTCAAACCTTCACCAAATCAGCACCTTGTTTTTGAAGCGCTCAATCGTACAGCACAGGACGCCGGTGGATTGAGTGATCGGTTCATCTCCAAAGGTGAGTTGTCAAAGACCTGCTGATTTACAACGGTCATTATCAGGTTGTTCAGCACGTTTCTAATAGGCTCTCTAACCACCTGGGCTATTTAGCTCTGGGGTCACTGTCACCACACGTTAGCAGAATCATCCTGTCATCTCTCTCTCCGGAGCAGGACAGTCGGAGTGGGCTGAGTTTCTGTTGGTCCTTGTTGTTGTTGGTTGTCTTTCGGGGCTCAAGTTTGGTCTTAGTCATGCTTTTCTGAGATTTTGTATGTTAATGAGAGTGTTGTGTTGGAAGCATTTCATCTTTTGGGTTTTGTCTGATTAGTTAATTGTATTCGGGTCTATGTTTAGAAGGAGCTGGTCATTGTTGTGTTGTTAGTGGGGGTTTGTGTTCGTCCCTCTGGGATCATGTGTCTTTGGAGTCCGTCTTTGTCTTTAGTTGTTTCAAGTGTTAAATTAGAGAGTTTAGAGGGAGGCAGCTGGTATCAGATGGTATCAGGAGAGAGATCAGCATTCAGAGTGGTCTCTACCTTCTCTTATTCTCTCTTGTCCCGTCACTCACGTTTCTCTCTCATGTCTCTCTCATGTCCACTCTCTCATGTCCGGTCTGTCATGTCTCTCTCATGTCTTCTCTCTCATGTCCTGTCTCTCTCTCATGTCTCTCTCTCTAATGTCCTGTCTCTCATGTCTCTCTCTCTCAGGTCTTGTCTCTCATGTCCTGTCTCTCCCATGTCTCTTATATATCTCTCAGGTCTCTCTCACATGTCTCTCCCATGTCTATTATGTCTCTCTCATGTCTCTCTAATGTCCTGTCTCTCATGTCCGGTCTCTCATGTCCTGTCTCTCTCTCATGTCTCTCTCATGTCTCTTATGTCTAACTTCTCATGTCTCCCTCTCAGCTAGTAGGACTGTGTCCTCTGCGCTGACACAGCTTTTTCACAGTTCAACCACATGCAGGGCACACCATATGCCTGCCCCTCCCCCAGCCCCTCCCCCACTCCCTCCCACCTTTCCCCTTGCATTAATTATACATCCAGTTACACATTTTGGAGGATAAAATCGTGCTTAAATCAACCCAACAGCCTGACTGTGTATATTTTTAGACAGACCTTTTTCTTTTTACTTAGACCCCTATATGGACAGGTCGACTACAGGTGATAAGAGGACAGGTGATTAGAGGACAGGTCGACTACAGGTGATAAGAGGACAGGTGATTAGAGGACAGGTCGACTACAGGTGATTAGAGGACAGGTCGACTACAGGTGAATAGAGGACAGGTGATTAGAGGACAGGTCGACTACAAGTGATTAGAGGACAGGTCGACTACAGGTGATAAGAGGACAGGTGATTAGAGGACAGGTCGACTATAAGTGATTAGAGGATAGGTCGACTACAGGTGATTAGAGGACAGGTCGACTACAGGTGATTAGAGGACAGGTCGAGTGCAGGTGATTAGAGGACAGGTCGACTGCAGGTGATTAGAGGACAGGTCGACTGCAGGTGATTAGAGGACAGGTCGAGTGCAGGTGATTAGAGGACAGGTCAACTACAGGTGATTAGAGGACAGGTCGACTGCAGGTGATTAGAGGACAGGTCGACTACATGTGATTAGAGGACAGGTCGACTACATGTGATTAGAGGACAGGTCGACTACAGGTGATTAGAGGACAGGTCGACTACATGTGATTAGAGGATAGGTCGACTAAATGTGATTAGAGGACAGGTCGACTTGAGGTGATTAGAGGACAGGTCGACTACAGGTGATTAGAGGACAGGTCGACTACAGGTGATTAGAGGACAGGTCGACTGCAGGTGATTAGAGGACATGTCGACTGCAGGTGATTAGAGGACAGGTGATTAGAGGACAGGTCGACTGCAGGTGATTAGAGGACAGGTGATTAGAGGACAGGTCGACTGCAGGTGATTAGAGGACAGGTCGACTGCAGGTGATTAGAGGACAGGTCGACTGCAGGTGATTAGAGGACAGGTGATTAGAGGACAGGTCGACTGCAGGTGATTAGAGGACAGGTCGACTACAGGTGATTAGAGGACAGGTTGACTACAGGTGATTAGAGGACAGGTCATCTACAGGTGATTAGAGGACAGGTCGACTACAGGTGATTAGAGGACAGGTCGACTGCAGGTGATTAGAGGACAGGTCATCTACAGGTGAGTAGAGGACAGGTCGACTACAGGTGATTAGAGGACAGGTCGACTGCAGGTGATTAGAGGACAGGTCGACTGCAGGTGATTAGAGGACAGGTGATTAGAGGACAGGTCGACTGCAGGTGATTAGAGGACAGGTGATTAGAGGACAGGTCGACTGCAGGTGATTAGAGGACAGGTCGACTGCAGGTGATTAGAGGACAGGTGATTAGAGGACAGGTCGACTGCAGGTGATTAGAGGACAGGTGATTAGAGGACAGGTCGACTGCAGGTGATTAGAGGACAGGTCGACTACAGGTGATTAGAGGACAGGTCGACTGCAGGTGATTAGAGGACAGTTCGACTGCAGGTGATTAGAGGACAGGTCGACTACAGGTGATTAGAGGACAGGTCGACTGCAGATGATTAGAGGACAGGTGATTAGAGGACAGGTTGAATGCAGGTGATTAGAGGACAGGTGATTAGAGGACAGGTCGACTGCAGGGGATTAGAGGACAAGGACTCATACTACACACGCAAGAAACCAGTTTCAATATTGTCTTGCCTATTTTTCAAAGTTCCTGTATATTTCAAGGGAATTGTAGGATGTGCCACCTCTGGCTGTGTTCCTTGTGACAAAGACATGGCATATGGCCAGGTCGCCGTTGCAAATGAGAATGTATTCTCAATCGGCATACCTGGTTAAATAAAGGTTATATTAAATACAGCAGAATTCGTTTACCTTTACTTTATGGATTTTACCAACTTTGCTCACAGGAAATTTGTTCTAAAATTTCTTCTTATTTATTTATTTTTTTTTTTCTTTCATCCAGATGTGTTTTACTGCCCAAACAATCCTTATTGGATACAATATCATGGAAACCGTATTCAGGTGCCCATTTCGGCTCAACAGAGATGCTTTTACAACCATTGGACAAGCATGCCAGAATGAAACTGTAAACGTACGTTACTCAAATAGAAGCAACTAGCAATATCAAATTCAGGATGTTGTTTAAAAATATTTCTCTTGACTGTTGGGTCCAGTTCAGGTTGTAGTTTCTTGTGTTAGTTCTTCTTGACATGGCGGCCATTTTGGATGAAGTAAATATATATTTCCAGATTTCCAGTCTGGCTGGCATCCAATAGGGAATCCTCTTCAGTTGGCTAACCAACATAACGTGACTAGAGGATTTTTACAACAGACCACAGTGAAATAAATGTACCATTGATGGAATTAGGTGTTATCAGGAACACACATCTAGTGTTTACTAGCAGCTGTTAGCTTGTCTGGTCTGTAGCTCGTGTGTTGATCACTTTCTGTTTGGAGTGTAGTTACAGCAGACAAGTTTACTACGCAGCGTAAACAGAGCACTCAGACATACTCTGCCACAGAGGAGCCAACCAGGACTCTGGCTCTGTCAAATTTAGAGAAGAGAGAAAACTTTTCTTCTGATTTGTTGGATGAAGTCGCCCCCCTCGATGCTCGATCGTTATCGCATGGTTTCACAACACGTTGCCAAATTGGAGACAGTTATTTTCACGTGAAAGGTACACAATATAATATTAATGCGGTGTTTTCAAGCACGCCGTTTTATAACAGGATTATTCATAAATCAGATATTCTATTTCAAATAAAAGCGACGGGAAGGGGGAGAAGATGAAGACTGTGTTTTTTCTTTTGCAAAATGTTGCTTTCTCCGTTTCCATCTCAGTGAGTATTCTCCGTGGGGAGCAGGCAGACTTCGGGATTAGGAGACGACTGTATTGAATTGCATTTAATTATTTAGGACAATTTTGCTTTCTCTCGTGGAATGTGACACACAAGCCAGTCTGTCCCATCCATCACACCGCAATGGCCTTTTAAATAAAAAAATAAGCTGTATACAATTTATTTTACCTGGTTCATCGTGGCATTTGGGTCACATAGATGTGTTCATTGGCAGGAACTGAAAATCCCCTGCTCATATCAGAAGTCGGTGGATCGGCAGTAACTATGTATGTTTTCCTAAAAAGATTGTGTGAGAAAGATTGAGTGAGTGTGTGAAACGCCGTTCCCCACAGAACCTCAGAAAATACCTTTTTGTTGCCAATATTCTCGAGCTCGAACACAACTAAATAGTCTTCCTACTCTTTATCACCTTATTTCCATCTCCTCCAACCGACGATCATTGGCCGTCTACTCAGCCAATCCGGTTGATTGTTTTCATTCGCATTCCTGACTAGACTCTATATTGTTCTCTCATCCTCTATCTCTCTATTGATCTTCTCTCTATCTCTCTATTGATCTTCTCTCACCCTCCATCTCTCTATTGATCTTCTCTCTATCTCTCTATTGATCTTCTCTCACCCTCTATCTCTCTATTGATCTTAATGTACTTCCATGTTCGTCATCTCATGTATGGTGTGACTATTGCTTTTTAATGTGTTTTCTCACTCTTCCTTGGCGCTTGCTGTCTTCCACTGCTCTCAGCGATTTAACTCTTAGTCCTGGGTCACTTTCCCTCCGGTTGTTGGTGTAGTTTGGCACGAATTCACTGCCCTTTGCTCTCCCGAGCCTGGTGCTTTTGTCTGCATCAGTGTGTTTGTGCCATTTTTATTTGACATTGAATAACCCCCTAAGTTTTTTCCGGTTTTGGGTCTTTTTGGTGTAAGTATTTCTATCTGTGGTTGCACTCAGCTTCTCGGGCCAGTGGGCTATTCTTCTGCTGCATGTGTAGTCTGCATCATGGTCTCCAGATGGGTCTGCAGAGCAGGTTTTATATGATTGGACAGAGTTTGGGTGTCGGCCCATTTCTGTGTGGATCTGGTAGATTCCCATGGTAGCAGCATGTGTTTTTTGCTTGCGGCGGCCGTCCAGTTCTGGGTAGGTTTGGCTATCCTCTAACCCTAACCTGTAACCCTAACCTATAACCCAAACCCTATCCTCTAACCCTAACCTATTACCCTAACCTATAACCCTATCCTATAACCCTATCCTATAACCCTAACCTATAACCCTAACCTATAACCCTATCCTATAACCCTAACCTATAACCCTATCCTCGAACCCTATCCTATAACCCTAACCTATAACCCTAACCTATAACCCTATCCTATAACCCTAACCTATAACCCTATCCTATAACCCTAACCTATAACCCTATCCTCTAACCCTATCCTCTAACCCTAACCAATAACCCTAACCTAAACCCTAACCTATAACCCTATCCTATAACCCTAACCTATAACCCTATCCTATAACCCTATCCTCTAACCCTATCCTCTAACCCTAACCAATAACCCTAACCTAAACCCTAACCTATAACCCTAACCTATAACCCTAACCCTGACATATAACCCTAACCAGAAGAGTAGGGCCCTTACACATGACTGAGTTGAAGCAATACAAAGCAATGCCGTGATACTTTAGCTATAAATAGAGTATTAGCTGATGACTGTACATCCATATGTGTGTTGTAAGTTAGTTGGAAAAAGGCAAAGTTTTTGACATATTTTCAGATCCATATATATGCATGTGTTGATTATCGCCTGGTGCGATTCTGACATGAGCAGGAAATTAATCTATTGCATTATGAGGTGAGACAGATGTTGTTATCTGTGACTCAAAGGACCTGTGTCAGCTGTGTGTCTGTGTGTGTGGTGTATGTATGTGTCAGTTGTGTGTGGTGTGTGTCTGTGTGTGTGGTGTGTGTATGTGTCAGCTGTGTGTGTGGTGTGTGTGTGTGTGTGTGTGTGTGGTGGTGTATGTGTGTCTGTGTGTGTGGTGTATGTATGTGTCAGCTGTGTGTGTGGTGTATGTGTGTGTATGTATGTGGTTGATAACTGACATTAGCACTCTGAGAACCCAGAATGGTTGTGTGAATGTGATCTGCTGCTTTTCCCCTGTATTGGTGTAGATAACACACACTGAATGGTGGAAACACGATACATTGTTGGTTTGGGCATATCAGACATGTGTGCACACACACACACACACACACAAACACAGGGTTTAACAGCTGGAAGGACAGAGTGTAAGACATTAAATCTTTTAAATATTTTAACATTGTGTAACTGTTCTCATCCTCATTGGTAGAGAGCAACATCCATTGTTTATTTCATTTGATCTTTTCAGGTTTTATGGATTTCTTTCAAGGACAGACAGGAGTATCGCTCAATTGCATGTCGTCTTGTGTTGGTGCTGATATCTTAAAAGCTGCATGAAAAAACTCAGTTCAGTATCCCAGTTTATCCCAGAATCCCAGTTTGTCTTTAGATGCTTGAAGAGCAGATGTATCCTGTTACATAGCCAGCAGAGACCACCATGTACAGTGGATAGAAAAAGTCTACACACCCCTGTTGAAATGCCAGGTTTTTGTGATGTGAAAAAGTAGATAAATCATGTCAGAACTTTTTCCACCTTTAACTGAAATCTTTCATAATTTCACAAGGGTGTGGGGACTTTTTCTATCCACTGTATATACAGATCTGTGTGTAAAAACATCTACAGTATCAAAATGAATGGTTCAATATAATAGTATGCTTTATTTTAATTGCTCACACATTAAACCAATTGTCTAGGATTGAGGGGAGATGTAATTTGACATAAACCACGCTGGTACACAGTTCATGAGAATACATCCAGTGTATCAATGTGTAATGGTTACTGACTACCTCACTAAATGCCCTCTAAATAACCTTTATTTGACCGTACAGGTTTGCAGAGAATACACTGTTATTTTCAGCAGCGATCTGAGAACCAATAGCATCGACCGTCTGGCTTGGGGACAGAACAGATTTGTTTCACATTGCCTTTCAGGCCAGGGATTCAATCTAACAACCCTCCAGTCATTGACCAGGTGCGCTCACCACAGGGCCACACATCTGCCCATTTCAAGGTTCTCTCTACAGTTTGTACCTGCTAGGAAAGTCCCTAGGAATGTCTTTTCATTGTCTGGTCTACATTGGGATGACAAACTGTTGAGTTAGTATGAAAGCGTTATGAAGCATCTTCCTCAGGAAGTTAATAGTATATTGGCCGGTCGGTTCAACTTCACATTTTCAACAGCCTGTCTCATTTGGCCCCTTTCGTGAGTAGCGTTGCAGGTGACAAACTGCTTTGGTAGAATCAGTACCGGGAACAAGTCACGAAAATGTAGGCATCGAAGACCACCAGGAACACGCAGGTAGGCGACATTATCGAAATGTGTTCCACGGTTCCTCTCTCGTGTGCCAATGTATTATCGTCAATGTAATGCTCGCCCAATGACGCTACGCCACATTGATATGCCAATCGGGTCACTGCATCTGAGAAGACGGTGTGGCTTTGAAGCTCCTCATACGTTATCGCCCGTACACCCGGAATGGAGAGATCGAGAGGGAAAGGGCACCAGAACAAAATGAATAGGTGGCTGATCTCCACAATAAAAATGTGCCGTAGGTGCCTAAAGAATTCATACTCCACTGCAGAAATCGCAGATCGCAGTCTCCCAGGCGTGGAGAGAAAGAAATGATTGTTTCTTCGCGGCAGAAATAATGATCATGTCTGAGCTGACAGGAGGGTTTCCCCTCCGTGTTAGATAAACCGCCCGGGAGGGGGGATTGATTTACTCTACAGAGCACTGCATGTTGCCGCGCCAAAATAAATCCTAAAGTTTCACCTAATAGTGTTGACTCTTAAACTGCAGCACCGCTTCTTTTGAAGCATTACAAGCAAGTTTAACCTGACATGGCTGGTTGGATCGATAGGGTGTCCTCTCCGCCTCTCGGGGTGAGCAAATAACCAGGCCTGCTAAGGCTGACTCAAGTAGGGAATAGGGCCTGCCAGCGTTACTGGGGCCAGCGTTACTGCCAGATTTGCATGTCTTCGATGGGCTTTGAGACGAGTCGTTGCGAGCTAGAAATTTTCTCAGGTCAGTCACAGGGGTTCCACGTTCGTCCTTGGCTACGGATATTGATTAACTCTCTGTGCCGAAATCACGTAGCTGGGATCTCCGTCCGCTGGTAGTGGGTTGGGTTCCACTGTGTCATTGTTAGTCTGTTTAAAAATGCATTAAAAACAGTTCATGTCCACGCATTTATTCTCCTGGGTCGCATTTCGCACCCTTGTCCTATGTGCCCTGCAATACCAACACAGAACCATGGTACCAGAACCATGGTAGGCGCTGTTGCTTAGTTGGTGATGGTCTTGTGAACAGTCTGAGTTCAAATCTCTAGAGTGCCTATTTAAATATAGGTTATTGTACTCATATTTGCTATTCCAGACTGGATTTGACATCTTTGGTTTATGTGCCCGTAAACACAAGAGCTGCTAAAGTAGGCACAGTGGCGTGGTGAGTTAAAATGCCTCTCTGGTAAACAGGTGATCGGAGTTCATAGCTCAGCAGTAGCTTTAGAAAGAGGTGGAGAAGAGTACGTTGTTTGTTCTGATCCGAATTTGACACATGTTCTTTGAGGCCATTAATAAATAGGGAGCCTCGATCGGGTGCTGTGGAGTAGTTGTTTATAGAGCCTGGCTGTGTGAACATAAGATCCTGAGTTCAAATCTCACCAGTGCCTTTTAAAAAAATGTAATGCATTTGAATTTGGTCTTCTTGTGCAAATGTGACACCTTTGCCTTTTATGCCCCTTTATAAAATATTAGACAAAATCTGGCACTGTGGCTTAGTTGGTTAAAGTTTGTGTCTAGAAAACAGGAGATGCTTAGTTCAAACCGTGCCTATTTACTCAAGGTTAAGGTACTTGCGATTTGTCCTCTTTGTCTGGAGTTGACAGCTTTGGTTGTTCTGCGCCTTGATAAAAGTTTAGCGAATTGGTGCTGTGACCGTATTCAGCTTGTTGGTTAAAGCATCTATCCAGCATATGGGAGGTCCTGACTTCAGATCTCATCAGTACCTGTTAAAGCATCTATCTAGAGTTCAAGAGGTCCTGACTTCAGATCTCATCAGTACCTGTTAAAGCATCTATCTAGAGTACAGGAGGGCCTGACTTTAGATCTCATCAGTACCTGTTAAAGCATCTATCTAGAGTACAGGAGGTCCTGACTTCAGATCTCATCAGTGCCTGTTAAAGCATCTATCTAGAGTACAGGAGGGCCTGACTTCAGATCTCATCAGTACCTGTTAAAGCATCTATCTAGAGTTCAAGAGGTCCTGACTTCAGATCACATCAGTACCTGTTAAAGCATCTATCTAGAGTACCGGAGGTCCTGACTTCAGACCTTTGCCTTTTATGCCCCTTTATAAAATATTAGACAAAATCTGGCACTCTGGCTTAGTTGGTTAAAGTTTGTGTCTAGAAAACAGGAGATGCTTAGTTCAAACCGTGCCTATTTACTCAAGGTTAAGGTACTTGCGATTTGTCCTCTTTGTCTGGAGTTGACAGCTTTGGTTTTTCTGCGCCTTGATAAAAGTTTAGCGAATTGGTGCTGTGACCGTATTCAGCTTGTTGGTTAAAGCATCTATCCAGCATATGGGAGGTCCTGACTTCAGATCTCATCAGTACCTGTTAAAGCATCTATCTAGAGTTCAAGAGGTCCTGACTTCAGATCTCATCAGTACCTGTTAAAGCATCTATCTAGAGTACAGGAGGTCCTGACTTCAGATCTCATCAGTACCTGTTAAAGCATCTATCTAGAGTACAAGAGGTCCTGACTTCAGATCTCATCAGTGCCTTTTAAAGCATCTATCTAGAGTACAGGAGGGCCTGACTTCAGATCTCATCCGTACCTGTTAAAGCATCTATCTAGAGTTCAAGAGGTCCTGACTTCAGATCCCATCAGTACCTGTTAAAGCATCTATCTAGAGTACAGGAGGTCCTGACTTCAGATCTCAGCAGTGTCTGTTAAAGCACGTAGAATTTCACATTCCATGTACATTTTGTACATATGCATTCCACTGTTATTCCGCATCTTCTGTCGACGTTGCCGATATACTTGTGTTGGTCGACCCGTTAGTGCTACTGATGTACTTGTGTTGCCTATGTACTTGTGTTGGTCGACCCCTGTTTGTGCTCCAGATGTCATTGTGTTTCCAACTGCATTTATTTAAACCGCAGCCCAGGATGCAGACAAGGCCTCTGCTTCATCCCTCATGTCCAGCGGACGACGACCAGTGTGGTGAGGAAGATTGGCTTTGGCGTTGGGTTAATTCTGCTTCTCTGCCATGCTGCTGGAAAGAGACAGCGGGGAGAGACAGGCAAGGAGAGCGACAGAGAGACACAGGAAGGGATAGGGAATGTAGTGGTGGAGAAATAGAGGTAGAGAAAATCGATTGAATGGAGAGAGATGGTGATATGAAAGCATCTGCTCTCCAGGCTCCAGTCACTGTAAAAGATGCTCTCCACATGTTTGCCAGTAACACATCTTCCCAGCTGTCCGTGCGCGCCAACCTCTCCACGTAGGCGCCAACCTCTCCACGTGCACACCAACATCTCTACGTGCGCGCCTACCTCTCCAAGTGCACACCAACCTCTCTACGTGCACACCAACCTCTCCATGTGCACACCAACCTCTCTACGTGCGCGCCAACCTCTCTACTTTCTGTGCTATAGACGTAGACGACGCGGACATAGTGCCAGTCAGTGCTCAGTGCTGAGCCACCAGAATCACACAGACGTGGAAGTTTCAGCAAGAGCTTTAATGGTACCCCCCAAGGACGTCAACACTGGAGGAACCGGATGGACGAGAGCCGTGGGAGGTTCCACACTGTTGTCATGACAACACAACTGTACAGCTGGGTCACAGAGAACGTCCCCAATCCAGTGTTCACTCAGAAAATTATGAGAATACTTACATTTTCAGGGTTGTTTTTTAACGGGGTGTTGACCGGTGGCGGCAGGTGACGGAGATGGAAACACCAGGTGGAGGAAGGTACCCGGCAGGGAGAAGAGCTAGTTGGAGAAAACCTCAAACAGTTATTACAGTATTAAATGTATTACATTCTAGTCTATATTCGACCACAGAGCACATTGGTCTTAAGGACATATCATATAGGGAGCAAACTACACTATTACTTTGTAGTTAGACTACACAGTTATACCTCTACACCTGTCTCTCTCTATGTGTCTGTATCTCTCTACACCTGTCTCTCTCTCTATGTGTCTGTATCTCTCTACACCTGTCTCTCTATGTGTCTGTATCTCTCTACACCTGTCTCTCTGTGTGTCTGTATCTCTCTACACCTGTCTCTCTCTCTATGTGTCGGTATCTCTCTACACCTGTCTCTCTCTCTATGTGTCTGTATCTCTCTACACCTGTCTCTCTCTCTATGTGTCTGTATCTCTCTACACCTGTCTCTCTCTGTGTGTCTGTATCTCTCTACACCTGTCTCTCTCTCTATGTGTCTGTATCTCTCTACACCTGTCTCTGTCTCTATGTGTCTGTATCTCTCTACACCTGTCTCTCTCTCTATGTGTCTGTATCTCTCTACACCTGTCTCTCTCTCTATGTGTCTGTATCTCTCTACACCTGTCTCTCTCTCTCTATGTGTCTGTATCTCTCTACACCTGTCTCTGTCTCTATGTGTCTGTATCTCTCTACACCTTTCTCTCTCTCTATGTGTCTGTATCTCTCTACACCTGTCTCTCTCTCTATGTGTCTGTATCTCTCTACACCTTTCTCTCTCTCTATGTGTCTGTATCTCTCTACACCTGTCTCTCTCTATGTGTCTGTATCTCTCTACACCTGTCTCTCTCTCTATGTGTCTGTATCTCTCTACACCCGTCTCTCTCTCTATGTGTCTGTATCTCTCTACACCTGTCTCTCTCTCTATGTGTCTGTATCTCTCTACACCTGTCTCTCTCTATGTGTCTGTATCTCTCTACACCTGTCTCTCTCTATCTATGTGTCTGTATCTCTCTACACCTGTCTCTCTCTATGTGTCTGTATCTCTCTACACCTGTCTCTCTCTATGTGTCTGTATCTCTCTACACCTGTCTCTCTCTCTGTGTCTGTATCTCTCTACACCTGTCTCTCTCTCTATGTGTCTGTATCTCTCTACACCTGTCTCACTCTGTCTCTATGTGTCTGTATCTCTCTACACCTGTCTCTCTCGTTATGTGTCTGTATCTCTCTACACCTGTCTCTCTCTATGTGTCTGTATCTCTCTACACCTGTCTCTCTCTCTCTCTGTATCTCTCTACACCTGTCTCTCTCTATGTGTCTGTATCTCTCTACACCTGTCTCTCTCTCTCTATGTGTCTGTATCTCTCTACACCTGTCTCTCTCTCTCTCTATGTGTCTGTATCTCTCTACACCTGTCTCTCTCTATGTGTCTGTATCTCTCTACACCTGTCTCTCTCAATGTGTCTGTATCTCTCTACACCTGTCTCTCTCTCTATGTGTCTGTATCTCTCTACACCTGTCTCACTCTGTCTCTATGTGTCTGTATCTCTCTACACCTGTCTCTCTCGTTATGTGTCTGTATCTCTCTACACCTGTCTCTCTCGTTATGTGTCTGTATCTCTCTACACCTGTCTCTCTCTATGTGTCTGTATCTCTCTACACCTGTCTCTCTCTCTCTGTGTGTCTGTATCTCTCTACACCTGTCTCTTTCTGTGTCTGTATCTCTCTACACCTGTCTCTCTCTATGTGTCTGTATCTCTCTACACCTGTCTCTCTCTATGTGTCTGTATCCCTCTACACCTGTCTCTCTCTCTGTGTCTGTATTTCTCTACACCTGTCTCTCTCTCTGTGTCTGTATCTCTCTACACCTGTCTCTCTATCTATGTGTCTGTATCTCTCTAAACCTGTCTCTCTCTCTCTATGTGTCTGTATCTCTCTACACCTGTCTCTCTCTCTCTGTGTCTGTATTTCTCTACACCTGTCTCTCTCTTTATGTGTGTCTGTATCTCTCTACACCTGTCTCTCTGTGTGTCTGTATCTCTCTACACCTGTCTCTCTCTATGTGTCTGTATCTCTCTACACATGTTTCTCTCTATCTATGTGTCTGTATCTCTCTACACCAGTCTCTCTCTCTTTATGTGTGTCTGTATCTCTCTACACCTGTCTCTCTCTCGTTATGTGTCTGTATCTCTCTACACCTGTCTCTCTCTTTATGTGTGTCTGTATCTCTCTACACCTGTCTCTCTCTCTCTATGTGTCTGTATCTCTCTACACCTGTCTCTCTCTCTATGTGTCTGTATCTCTCTACACCTGTCTCTCTCTCTATGTGTCTGTATCTCTCTACACCTGTCTCTCTCTCTATGTGTCTGTATCTCTCTACACCTGTCTCTCTGTGTGTCTGTATCTCTCTACACCTGTCTCTCTCTCTCTCTATGTGTCTGTATCTCTCTACACCTGTCTCTCTCTATATGTGTCTGCATCTCTCTACACCTGTCTCTCTCTATCTGTCTCTCTCTCTCTCTATGTGTCTGTATCTCCCTACACCTGTCTCTCTCTCTATGTGTCTGTATCTCTCTACACCTGTCTCTCTCTCTATGTGTCTGTATCTCTCTACACCTGTCTCTCATGTGTCTGTATCTCCCTGCAGCTCTGTGTCTCTCTTTTCTGTACTTCTCTAGGTGTTTCCCACTCTGTATAATTGCAGAACAATTTGTAAATCATCGGATCAGAGCCTCTGAGGAAGTGCAATCTTCATGCATTTGATTGATTTCAGGAAGTGGATCAGAAAGAGTTTTATTCATTTGCCGAGTGCATTTTCAAATAACGAGGAATTTGTTCTGGCCTGTTGCTTAATGCACTTAAGACACACTTAATGAACGAATACGAACAATAGAAAACAATAAATTACTAAAATATGTAATATGTAAATATGTAAGTGCAAATGTGTAAATGTCTAGTTAGAGTTCAGAGTGAATATGAATGTGTTAAGACAGGAGCAGACCACTCTTGCTATGGGTCTTCTCCTTCAACCAAGCCAGTCTTTCCTGAATGTCCTTCCCTGCTTCTGGATGAACGCCCAGTTCAGTCCCACATGGAAAGAACCTATATAAACATATATGTTTTAATATAGGTTTTGATATATGTTTTTAATATATGTGACATATATAAATTTGTCCGTTTTCCTATATTATATGTACACATATGTGCATATATGCACCTATATGCACCTAACATATATGCACCTATATGCACCTAACATATATGCACCTATATGCACCTATATGCACCTATATGCACCTAACATATATGCACCTATATGTTAAATTATTGAAATCCATAGCTACTATGCAACATAAATAAAAGCCCAAAATGTAGAAATGTACATTATTTATTTACTTAAGAACAATCAAATAGAACAAAAACAAGACAAAAAACTGAACATTAAAAAAACGATTTAACTTGTTAATCCTCTCAGCTGCGTGAGCTTCGAATTATAGATGTGCCTATCTGCCCACGGCTGGCTGCCGGCCACTTCTTCAATGTAGACAAACATACTAAGACAGTGTTGAACTTATGTTGCGCTCAACGGTAAATGCGTGAATTGGAAATAAACAGGCTATCTTTATTTTCAGAATCATTCGGAACAACTCAAACATGCTCACAGATCTTCAGCTGCTGCAGTCGACTAAGTCACTACGTCAAAGACGTATTACACTTAATACACAAACACCAAAACAAATCTGTTACCGTAATACAACGAGTAAGAGCGCAATACTTCAACAGACTTCATCAGGAACCCAAAGTGCTTACAGTACAGCTGCGATTGGAGACATCTTGTATGTACATATAGGTCTTATTTGTGGATATAAAGAAGCAATACAGGAGACCTATATGGCCTGTATCCTTACGAAACAAAAGTATACTTTAAGTTCATTTTTGTGAGTATACTTTATACTTTTGTGAGTATACTTTAGTTTATGAAGTAGACTTCTTAAAGTACTTAAAAGTATACTTTTGTATACTTTAAAATAACCCTTGTAGTGTACTTTTAGTTTATGAAGTAGACTTCTTAAAGTACTTAAAAGTATACTTCTGTATACTTAAAAGTAACCTGTGTAGTGCACTTTCAGTTCATGAAGTACACTTCTTGAAGTACTTAAGTATACATTTGCATACTTTCAAGTGCACTTTCAACTCATGTAAGTACTTCAAGAAGTAAACCTAATAAATGTTAATTTACTATGATTTACTAATAGATTTAAACATATAGTATAACTGTACAAGCCATGTTTGTCAAGTGAACCTTAAACAATACTCTAACAATCAGTGCCATGTGTCTGGTAGGAGTTCCACTTGAAACTTTAGAAAATACTTTTGTCTTCAAGTGTAATTAACATCTTTAAAATAAAGGAAATACAGTACATATTCAAAATACCTAAATAAATCTTGAGAGGCAAGACACACAATGTGTGTGTTTTCATAAATATTTTCATGAGATAATATTGTCAAAGCTACATTAAAGGGGGATAAACCAGCTATGAACACTTAAAATGTTGATATATACATTGTAGAACTATTTTGAACTCTAAATGTTAAAATAAACATGGTTATTTTATTTAACAATATGCTTCATTTTTGTACATGAAATGCATGCTCACATCTTTCTGCCTTTACTTGTCTGAAGCATTCATTGTTGCACTTCTTGCGCAAGATCCTCTGGACATCTTGCACTGTTATTTCTTCAAATTTCTCCCTAGCATGCCCTGTAAAAAAACACAAGACAACAAGCAAACATGATTAATATATTTAACCTTTTATCGGAATTTGTGAAATTGCGCAATATTAAATTAGGATTCCAAATACACACTTGCGTGAAAATTGTCGCCCCATTCACGTTCGTATTGTGTACGTCTTCCTCTTCACTGCTGGGATCAGTTACGTCTTCCTCTTCACTGCTGGGATCGGGTACATTGTCCTCCATGCTGTTGGGATTGTGTATGTCATCATCCTCTTCATTACTGAGATTGGGTATGTCTCCCTCTTTGCTGTTGGGATCAGATACAGAGTATTCTGCATTGGCATTAACTTCCTCTGAAGCCTGAATAAATGAGAAAGGGTAAGGTACATCGTTTAATTTATACTATAGCCGTTAAATGCAACATCTTATAAACACCCAGCGTGTTACAATTTATAACACACAGCATCAAGAAAAAATAAATTATCAGCAAACTAGTGGCTACATGGCTTATTAGGATAAAGTACATGTTCATTTTTTGTTCCCTGCCTCTAACAAACAAGCTACCTAGCAACCTTGCCTAATTAGTAACTGTAGCTACCAGTTACCTGAAAAACAAAAGATGCAGATAAAAGATAAGTAATTGTTAACAAGGGCTAGTTACGTGTTGTCTTCTTACATGCTCAGACGTAAATAGCTATCTAGCTAATGATGATGTGAGCATTAACCATAGCCAAGTAGCTAGTTAGCTGTTATCTCATATATGCCTAGATAAAGTTAGAATTTAGCTCAAACTCACCTGTTCATTCCATCTGTACTTTGTCCTTTTTGGAATCCTTAAACCTGATTCTCGAGTTTAAAGCGTAGTTTATGGCGACTGAAACATGCTGCAATATCTCCGGTTCAACATATGATATTTTGCTCGCGCGCAAGGAACAGGAAGTGACGTCGCTAATCAGCTCCGCCTACATCCGCCTTCTTCTGATGCTTCATTGGACATTTTTCTCAGTTAATGCATGTAAAATATGTTCAAATATATGTTAATGTGCTGTCTGTCCGGGGCTTTCATTCATATCAGACTTATAAATGTTCCTCAAAATAAATACAGCAAAGGCGGAATTAGATCATAGAGATTTCTATTAATACTCCAATTGATTATTATTAGTATATTATATGAATATAGGGCTTCAAAATGTTTGGCAGTAATTATGATTTCAGCTTCAGTAACAACAAATAATTAATGTGCAATGCATTTCATAGACATGAGTATCAGAATATACAAGATGGATCTAAAAAAATTACTTGTAATCTACTTAAAAAATATTTAGACTGTTTTTGCTGTATAATAAAAGAAAACGTACATCTCCAGAAGAAATGTGTAAACACGTTTTTCTATTTGGTAGTGTACTTAAAAGTTCAAGTAAGTTAACTATTTTCTAAATGTACTTTTTGAAAGTATATCATAAGTAAACTAAAAGTGTACTACCCATTTTGTAGTATACTTATAGTATACTTGAATATACATTTTTCTAAGCATACTTCTTAAAAGTATATCAAAAGTGAACTAAAAGTGTACTGTCCATTTTGTAGTATACTTACAGTATACTTTAATATACTTTTTTTTCGTAAGGGATATATGCACATATATGCACCTCAATTTTGACGATATGTGGCATATATGTGCATATATGCAGCATATATATTATCATATATGTGCATATATGCAGCATATATGTACATATAGGTAACATATAGGTTACATATATGCACATATATCCTCATATAGGTTTTTTCCATGTGGGGTGGGGTGGGGTGACAATAAAGGACACATATGAGAGTCTAACTTCAGAGCGGATGAAAGACATATGGCTGTTGGTGATTGACCTGGATACAGATGTGCTGGATGCATATGTGCTGTGCTAGTCTTCTGTCCGGTCATTTGAGACACTGCTCAGATCCCAATGGTTACTACGGACACCTCGGTTACTACGGACACCTCGGTTACTACGGACACCTCGGTTAATACGGACACCTCGGTTACTACGGACATCTCGGTTACTACGGACACCTCGGTTACTACGGACACCTCAACCAGGGAATGAAGGAACCCGGCAGCATTGATGTGTAGACACACACAGACACTACTAGCTT
The DNA here is from genome assembly GCA_029465975.1 of Dallia pectoralis. NCBI lineage: Eukaryota > Metazoa > Chordata > Actinopteri > Esociformes > Umbridae > Dallia > Dallia pectoralis. The sequence goes on along the minus strand of CM055738.1, from coordinate 2,846,745 downwards.
TTATGATGCTGTCTTTGCCTTGCATATTGTTTGCCATGTTAATTCATTTTTTGCCATTTTTTGCCATTCTTGCCCCAGTTAAGATCCTGTGAAGAATATCCACCATCTAGGCAAAAGCTGATTGGAACGCTAATAAACACTAAACAGAAAATAACTGAGGGATATATGGTTGAAAAGAAAACGAATGCATTTTACAGTTCAGCTAGCATTGAGTAAAAAATATTGGAGGTTTTTCTCCCGGGTGTGACCCAAATGACCCTGTTCACCTGTTTAATTCTGATCAACCAGATGGCTAATACAAACTGACCATACTCCCACCACAAAGATAGCCAAAGGGCTTAGAGTGGAACCAGCTGAGCTCAAACGTAATCTATAAAAACGATTTCCTCCTCCGTGGCTGCTAGGAAATGTGACCAACACAGCGAGGGTGACAACTAAGTTTTGCTTAACAAAATCACGCATGGTTAAAGAGAATATTGTTCGGGACCAAGCCGTGTAAATTACTCTGATTACAAGTTCGAAAAACTAGGTGTTTTGGAACATTGCGTTTTGCCACCTGCTCCTTTTTGTTTTGGAATCAACAACATCCTAATTACGAGTGAAATATCAAGACTTAATCAACATTCTGATTGTGGTATCTAAATTAAACTCTGAACCATTTGTAATTCCTCACAGCAAGGAATTCTAGGATATAATTAACGATAATTGCACGCTGCCACAGCAACAGATCTGCTGCCCCAAAAAAAAATCTAATTTCTCTTTTTGTTTCTTTATTCCATTTCGTACACAACATGATTTATTTTCTCCAGAAGGTGGCATTTACTCAGGCTTGACTCATTTCTTGGAACAATCAGAGTAAAAAATTAACAATACAACAATATATTGAGCTGCCTTGCAGGGTATTGCTTCATCCGGCATTCATTTAGTGATTTGAAGTTAATATGACAATCTGTGAGACCTTGTAAGCCCTGTTTACATATGCCACTATCTTGATCTTTTCAGTGAGACTAACGCAAAAATACTTTCATCTAGCGTTTTTCATAAGACCAGCATACATTGCCAGTTCTCGTTGCGTGCTGGTCATCTGAATAGCTAAAGGTAATGTGCTTATATTAATTACACCGCACACAGCTAGCAGGAACTGACCACCAGATCAGAGAAAACATTTAAGCTGCGTAGATGGATAATCAGGTCACAAAACAGCTGAGGTCAAAAAACATATTGATTCATTGATTGGCTTGACTGAGGCAGCGACGCTGTGATGACAATCAAGTTGATAATTAATAATTATTTTCTTTCCCCAGGGTTTTCTCTCCATTCTTCATCACCCAATGTAAATTGAAAGCAATTGAAAGGGAAAAGGTTTCCCAGCCAAAGTGTCATCATCAACTATAATGATTTTCTTCCTAATTCATCCAACCTTTTGATTGAGTTCCTCTGCACCACGGTGATTCTTTAATCACATTGTTCGCCCTGATGTTGGGTACATGTTGAAGCACTCTGCGATGTAAACATTGATTTACCATTGATTGATTGATAGACAGCGAGTCTTATTACATCCCTGTGATTGCTTCCTGATATGGTGCACAGATTTTGTCAGTAGCGGAGAGAGGTGAGCAGAGACGGCAGAGGAAGCAAGATATTCAGCTCCATGATTGTTCTGTTTCAATGGAAATCAATTAGCTACAATAGACAACCCCTGAAGTCCATTATCTTCAAACAGTATTCACCATCTTGCGTTCAGATTGTCACCAGGTGGATGGCCAAGGTGAGTTCCGGGCTTCATTTCAACGAGGGCAATTCCGAGTTGCCCTTTGACTTTAAAGTGTGGCCAGATGCCTCGGAGCCTGGAATGTGGTTGTCACTACGGCGTTCCAGGTTGGCGGCGACATGGTGGGACAGTGTCACCTCGCCTCAGCGCTCTCTGGGAACGTCTCGTGGCTGGTTGGGCGACTGTAGGATCAATCATGACTGTTTACCAGTGATTGCTTATTCCACGAGGGCAGGTGCCGGGAGACACTTCCTGGTTGAGCGAGCTTGGTGATTGGAGACACGGATCTGCTTGGGAGGACAAGACGCCTCTTTGGGTAATACGGTATGTTTTAAGTAGACTTGAGAACACAGAGGGGGGAGAAATATGGGGCGACATTTGCATTTATTAATGTAATTCCAAATGACAGGGGGGACTAATTCTCAGATTTTTGCAAATGGAAAAAGAGTAATGTTGAGTGTGTTTTAAACTAAACCACCGAGCTATACTCTACTGTTCTTACAGTACTCTACTGGGTTCTTATTTTACTATAATTTACAATGTGCACTTCTGCACTATATTAAATTATACTGCGTTTTGCTGTGCTGTACTCTGCTATGCCATCCAAACTTGTTTAACATATAGGTCTCTGAAATCCCGGCCAAGGAAAGTGACATATTTCAAATACTGGTCAAGGTTCATGGAAGTCCAGCGTCATTCAGGACTCAGTGGGTTGGCAGGCTGGTCACAGAGAATGGAAAAAATGCAGGTCATTGAAGATGTCAGGAAAAGCCAGTAGATGTGACAGTAATTGGAAAGCGAGAGTGAGGTGAGACAAGGGCAGGTTAGGGAGAGATAAAGAGAGAGAGAGGGAGGTAGATAGTGTGATGGAGAGAGGTGGAGAAGTAGAGATGGAGAAAGAGAGGAGGAGAAAGATAATGTGAGAGAGGTGGAGATGGAGAGATGGAGGAAGAGAGAGGAGAAAGATAATGTGAGAGAGGTGGAGATGGAGAGATGGAGAAAGTGAGAGGAGAAAGATAATGTGAGAGAGGTGGAGATGTGGAGATGGAGAAAGAGAGAGGAGAAAGATAATGTGTGAGAGGTGGAGATGGAGAGATGGAGAAAGTGAGAGGAGAAAGATAATGTGAGAGAGGTGGAGATGGAGAGATGGAGAAAGTGAGAGGAGAAAGATAATGTGTGAGAGGTGGAGATGGAGAGATGGAGAAAGTGAGAGGAGAAAGATAATGTGAGAGAGGTGGAGATGGAGAGATGGAGAAAGTGAGAGGAGAAAGATAATGTGTGAGAGGTGGAGAAGTGGAGATGGAGGAAGACAGAGGAGAAAGATAATGTGAGAGAGGTGGAGATGGAGAGATGGAGAAAGTGAGAGGAGAAAGATAATGTGTGAGAGGTGGAGAAGTGGAGATGGAGGAAGAGAGAGGAGAAAGATAATGTGAGAGAGGTGGAGATGGAGAGATGGAGAAAGTGAGAGGAGAAAGATAATGTGTGAGAGGTGGAGAAGTGGAGATGGAGGAAGACAGAGGAGAAAGATAATGTGAGAGAGGTGGAGATGGAGAGATGGAGAAAGTGAGAGGAGAAAGATAATGTGAGAGAGGTGGAGAAGTGGAGATGGAGGAAGACAGAGGAGAAAGATAATGTGAGAGAGGTGGAGATGGAGAGATGGAGAAAGTGAGAGGAGAAAGATAATGTGAGAGAGGTGGAGATGGAGAGATGGAGGAAGACAGAGGAGAAAGATAATGTGAGAGAGGTGGAGATGGAGAGATGGAGGAAGACAGAGGAGAAAGATAATGTGAGAGAGGTGGAGATGGAGAGATGGAGGAAGACAGAGGAGAAAGATAATGTGAGAGAGGTGGAGATGGAGAGATGGAGGAAGACAGAGGAGAAAGATAATGTGAGAGAGGTGGAGATGGAGAGATGGAGGAAGAGAGAGGAGAAAGATAATGTGAGAGAGGTGGAGAAGTGGAGATGGAGGAAGACAGAGGAGAAAGATAATGTGAGAGAGGTGGAGATGGAGAGATGGAGAAAGTGAGAGGAGAAAGATAATGTGAGAGAGGTGGAGAAGTGGAGATGGAGGAAGACAGAGGAGAAAGATAATGTGAGAGAGGTGGAGATGGAGAGATGGAGAAAGTGAGAGGAGAAAGATAATGTGAGAGAGGTGGAGATGGAGAGATGGAGAAAGTGAGAGGAGAAAGATAATGTGAGAGAGGTGGAGAAGTGGAGATGGAGGAAGACAGAGGAGAAAGATAATGTGAGAGAGGTGGAGATGTGGAGATGGAGAAAGTGAGAGGAGAAAGATAATGTGTGAGAGAGAGGTGGAGATGGAGAGATGGAGGAAGACAGAGGAGAAAGATAATGTGAGAGAGGTGGAGAAGTGGAGATGGAGGAAGACAGAGGAGAAAGATAATGTGAGAGAGGTGGAGATGGAGAGATGGAGAAAGTGAGAGGAGAAAGATAATGTGAGAGAGGTGGAGATGGAGAGATGGAGGAAGACAGAGGAGAAAGATAATGTGAGAGAGGTGGAGATGGAGAGATGGAGGAAGAGAGGAGGAGAAAGATAATGTGAGAGAGGTGGAGAAGTGGAGATGGAGAAAGAGAGAGGAGAAAGATAATGTGTGAGAGGTGGAGATGGAGAGATGGAGAAAGTGAGAGGAGAAAGATAATGTGAGAGAGGTGGAGAAGTGGAGATGGAGAAAGTGAGAGGAGAAAGATAATGTGAGAGAGGTGGAGAAGTGGAGATGGAGAAAGTGAGAGGAGAAAGATAATGTGAGAGAGGTGGAGATGGAGAGATGGAGAAAGTGAGAGGAGAAAGATAATGTGAGAGAGGTGGAGATGGAGAGATGGAGAAAGAGAGGAGGAGAAAGATAATGTGAGAGAGGTGGAGATGGAGAGATGGAGAAAGAGAGAGGAGAGAAAAAGAGAGAGGAGGAGAAAGAGAGAGCAGTAAAGTACTAAACATTTCAGCAGGCCAGTAGAAGACAGTTGCATGCGACTTCACATTGGAATGATTTTATTTGCAATTTTGTTAAAGACGTTTAGCACAACTTCGTAAACAAATCGCGGTGATAATACATTTAAAACTTTATCAGTTAAAAGAGTAAACATTGGTAAAAACTTCTTAGGTCTACTTAGCTGTATCGAATTTAATTTAATTTGCATTCAACTCAATGACAGACGGTGCCAATTGTAAAATGTTGGCCAACAAATAAAATGCAATATCCAAGCTGGCCCAAACATCCATTTCATTTTAAAATGTTTCCTCAATTTGTCACTTACATGTATAATCTTCAGAATACTATTTGGGCGTCATTAAGAAATTGTGGAAGTGCAGTTGTACACACTAAATAAGTGTAGTCAATAGTGTACTCAAAATATAGACATTTCAGATGAAAATGTATTTGTTCTGCATTTTTAAAGCTTCCATCCTCCAAAAGAAGACAAACAACAACACACACACACAGTCAGACACACACACACACACACACACATTACTATTAACCTGTAATGCAGCACGTTTCGAAACCACTTTCACAGCAAATCCCAGCTGGGACTTTGATTGTAATTCATCCTTTGAAAATCACAGAAACATGCATATATGGATGAACGGCGAACACGACGGACCCCAGATACCCAGAAAATGTCGACAGGCTTTCAACAACAGAAACCTCATCTCCAGTTATCTTTTGGACACTTAAACTCTGGTTATTGGCTCATGTTTTCATGTCGGTTCTAAATAATGATTTGTACTTCAGTCCCACTGCGTTGTCCATCTTTTCCCGGGTAATGTACAGAACATCAGTGTTTATCCCATAAATATATCACTACAAACCCATCAGATCGATGATGAACAGTTTTTTTCTGCCGTTTCCGTGCAGCCAGCGGCACTAGCTCTGCCATGTAGTGGTGTCCTTCGTATTGGTGGAATTTATTCGACAATTGTGGCCTTTGAAACTCACTCATTGTGGCGAATGAGAGCTGTTTTACATTTTACCCAGGCAAATTGCAAGAATTTCAGAGCGCCAGTTCTGTGGTTTTTATTTCTGTGTCCGTCTGCGATGAAAGACGTTTCCATACTGAACAACAGGTTGCTTTTAGACACGAATAGAACAGTGAGCTGCACAGCTCTGATAAGATGTGATTTGGAAACCATACAATGGCGACCAAGCCGAACGAAAAGCTTTGTTGTGACAAGGAAACCTAAACCCTCTGTATCCTAATGGATGGTGTTTCTCGCTCTCACTCTTTCTCACACAATTTCAGCACTTTTCTTCGAATCGGCGCTGGCCGCCTCCAGAAAGTGGATCATTCACAATTTGAACCAGCATCTCTCATTGTAGCAACGCCCACTGTTTCTGTGTAACACAGACATTTTCTGTGTGTCTTGAAAATGCACTCCTGGAATGAATTTTCACAATGACTGTCGGGTTTTCCGCCATTTTTTTCTGCTGGAACAGATATTGTGTCACGGTCCGTCCAAGGTGTAGTGCGTGAAGCCATGTGCAGAGCCAATGTATCCGTTTTGAACAGGTTTATTAATACACCAACGTAAAACAAACCGATAACGGCGGAAAAAAGGCTAACTGGTTTAACTGAAATAAACAGTGCGCATATCGCGACTTACATACAAAACATTCCACAAACCACAATAGCACTCAAAATACACAAACACTCACCTCTAAAATAACGTGTGACATGTAACAATGCGAAGCAATGAGTGCACTGCTCGCGACCCTCTTATATCCCATTGATTATAAGTGCAAACAGCCGTGAGACAAACGTAAACACGGAAGTGAAACAAGGAAGTGCATCACCGAAATATGTCCGTGTAGCAACGCCACCACACCAATCGTGACAGTATCCCCCACTAAAAGGCTAGCTCCCCAGATAGCCGAACGGAAACACAAAACCAAGACAAGGGAGCAACAGGGAGAGAACCCGCAGTCAAACCAAAAGGGTCAGTCCAGGACCGCAGGTCCAGCCCTGAAAAGGCCTCAGTGGCTGAGAGGCCGCCATCTAGTGCGGCAGAGAGACCGCCATCTAGTGCGGCAGAGAGACCGCCATCTAGTGCGGCTGAGAGTCCGCCATCTTGTGCGGCTCAGAGTCCGCCATCTTGTGCGGCTCAGAGTCCGCCATCTTGTGCAGCTCAGAGTCCGCCGTCGTGGGCGACGTGGTGGCGGAGGCCATCGTGGGCGCCGTCGTGGCGGCGGCCATTGGGGGCAGTCGTGGCGGCGGCCATCGTGAGCGTAGTCGGGTGGCGGGCCATCGTGAGCGTAGTCGTGGCGGCGGCCATCGTGAGCGTAGTCGTGGCGGCGGCCATCGTGAGCGTAGTCGTGGCGGCGGCCATCGTGAGCGTAGTCGTGGCGGCGGCCATCGTGAGCGTAGTCGTGGCGGCGGCCATCGTGAGCGTAGTCGTGGCGGCGGCCATCGTGAGCGTAGTCGTGGCGGCGGCCATCGTGAGCGTAGTCGTGGCGGCGGCCATCGTGAGCGTAGTCGTGGCGGCGGCCATCGTGAGCGTAGTCGTGGCGGCGGCCATCGTGAGCGTAGTCGTGGCGGCGGCCATCGTGAGCGTAGTCGTGGCGCGGCCTTCGTGGTCGGCGATGCGGCAGCCATTGTGGTCGGCGATGCGGCAGCCATTGTGGGCGGCGATGCGGCAGCCATTGTGGGCGGCGATGCGGCAGCCATTGTGGGCGGCGATGCGGCAGCCATTGGGGCGGCGATGCGGCAGCCATTGTGGGCGGCGATGCGGCAGCCATTGTGGGCGGCGTCATGCGGCAGCCATTGTGGGCGGCGATGCGGCAGCCATTGTGGGCGGCGATGCGGCAGCCATTGTGGGCGGCGATGCAACAGCCATCTTGAGCGCTGGCGGCACGGCAGGAGCCATCGTGGACGCTGGCGTGACGGCGGCAGCCATCTTGGGCGCTGGCGGGACGACGGTAGCCATCTTGGACGCTGGCGTGACGGCGGGAGCCATCGTGGGCGCTGGCGTGACGGCAACAGCCATCTTGAGCGCCGGCGGGACGACGGTAGCCATCTTGGACGCTGGCGTGACGGCGGGAGCCATCGTGGGCGCTGGCGTGACGGCAACAGCCATCTTGAGCGCCGGTGGGACGACGGCAGCCATCTTGAGCGCTGGCGTGGCGGCAACAGCCATCTTGAGCGCTGGCGGCACGGCGGAGCCATCGTGGACGCTGGCGTGACGGCGGCAGCCATCTTGGGCGCTGGCGGGACGACGGTAGCCATCTTGGACGCTGGCGTGACGGCGGGAGCCATCGTGGGCGCTGGCGTGACGGCAACAGCCATCTTGAGCGCCGGGGGACGACGGCAGCCATCTTGAGCGCTGGCGTGCCGGCAACAGCCATCTTGAGCGCTGGCGGGACGGCGGGAGCCATCGTGGACGCTGGCGTGACGGCGGCAGCCATCTTGGGCGCTGGCGGGACGACGGTAGCCATCTTGGGCGCTGGCAGGACGGCGGGAGCCATCGTGGGACGCTGGCGTGACGGCGGAGCCATCGTGGGCGCTGGCGTGACGGCGGGAGCCATCGTGGGCGCTGGCGTGACGGCAACAGCCATCTTGAGCGCCGGCGGGACGACGGCAGCCATCTTGAGCGCTGGCGTGACGGCAGCAGCCATCTTGGGCGCTGGCGGGACGGCAACAGCCATCTTGAGCGCTGGCGGGACGACGGTAGCCATCTTGGGCGCTGGCGGGACGGCAGCAACCATCGTGAACGCTGGCGTGACGGCGACCATCTCAGGCGCAAGCGTGGTGGCGACCATCTCAGGCGCTGGCTCCTGTAAATCCAGCCATGTCCTCCACCACGTCCTAATAACAGCCGAGGGCTGATCATCCAACCCCTCCGGGGTTTTTCTGTCCCTGACGTCGGTGGCCGAAAAGGGTCTTCCCACTGCGGGGTTTGTGGCTGTAGCTCCAGCCATGTCCTCCACCACGTCCTAATAACAGCTGAGGGCTGTTCATCCAACCCCTCCGGGGGTTTTTCTGTCCCTGTCGTCGGCGGCAGAAAAGGGTCTTCCCACGGCGGGGGTAGTGGCTGTAGCTCCAGGGGTTTCCCTCCCCCTGTCTGCAGCCCCGGAGCAGTGGGGGGCCGTTCCTGCAGCACCAGGACCGTGGGTGCTCTCTCCGCGGTCCTCCCGGAACACCTCCTTAGCTCCCCCAAAACCTTCTTGGGACGCCTTCGGGGTGCCCTCTTGCCTTCCTCCGGGAGGGACCGCGGACCCGATGTAATCGGCCCTGATAGCTGCATCGGTGGCTCATACCCGAAGTAAGCACGGAGGCGCCTATACTCCTCTTCGGGCGTCTCCGGCTTACCCCAGTCCCACTGCTCCGTGGTGCGACGGTGAGCTTCATCCTTCGGGCGCTATAGCTTGCCCCCGAGGAATCCACTCACCGTCTGCTGGCTCCGCTGGCTTCTTTGTGGGCTTCGCATTCTGTCACGGTCCGTCCAAGGTGTAGTGCGTGAAGCCATGTGCAGAGCCAATGTATCCGTTTTGAACAGGTTTATTAATACACCAACGTAAAACAAACCGATAACGGCGGAAAAAAGGCTAACTGGTTTAACTGAAATAAACAGTGCGCATATCGCGACTTACATACAAAACATTCCACAAACCACAATAGCACTCAAAATACACAAACACTCACCTCTAAAATAACGTGTGACATGTAACAATGCGAAGCAATGAGTGCACTGCTCGCGACCCTCTTATATCCCATTGATTATAAGTGCAAACAGCCGTGAGACAAACGTAAACACGGAAGTGAAACAAGGAAGTGCATCACCGAAATATGTCCGTGTAGCAACGCCACCACACCAATCGTGACATATTGCATATTCCTGAGAATTTGCGTAGCGCTTGTTGACCTGTGTTTGCTCTGCAATACTACTGCCTGTATTTAAACTGCAATTGAATTTCTCTCCCTCAGTTTAAAGCCCCGAGAGCCAGTTGGCCAACTCAGTAACTGGCTGTAACTGGCACAGAACCAGGAAATTGTTCCTGTCCCGGCCCCGTGGAGACCTGGCAGGCCCTGGCCCCACCGGGCCGTGTCCCAAAGATGCCATCGCGTTTAGTGCGCTAGTTCTGGTCCGGGCCCAGCAGGCCACAGGGCGCCATCTGGGACACAGAACCCGTTGCTCTCTTCGTTTTCCCCTGCCCTCATCAATCTCTCACGCCCATCGCCGGGCAGACGCTGAACGGGATTACGTCTCTGTAGCAGGGCGATGGGAGGGAACGAGGGGTCTGTTGAAATACGGGTGCAGCCGTTCCATAGATTAACAGTCACTGCTGAATATGGATGTAGTTCAACCTGGGTTACCTGCCTGTTAGGGGTAATGGTCTGGCTCTAGTCGGGCCCAGGCGGTTCTGAAGTATTCTGACCTTTATGCTGCACGACCAGGACGGGTGCGTTAGACTGCATTGACTGTTTAGTTTTTTAAGCTTCAGGTGTTTTTACATGTTTATTATTATTTATGATCGGTGCTGCCCTGTCCATCTATTCACGTTAGACAAACTCACAAAGGGACCTGTGGCATAATATCACTGTGACAGTCCGTCAAAGTCCCCAGAAGTAATAATGGGTTACGCGTAGAGACAGTGGAAGAACAGAAAACATACAGACGTTCGAAGATGTAATCTAGTCACTGACACACAAACCTGAAAAACTCATATCAATTTCTAAGGTTTTTCTCTGGGTTAAATGACTTAACCAAAGTTGTCCATCTGTAAAATCAGAAAACATGTAAATGAACTAAGCAGTACAGTCCCTTCAGGAATGAAACCTGACTTCAGTTATTTGCTGTCGTAGTGTTTACCCAGTTTGCCATCATAGAAAGCCCTACAGAACCTCTATCGAAGAAATGTATTCAACAACGCTGAAAGGTACTTAATTAATAATAATTAAACGTAAAAACTTGAATTACTAGATGAATGTTCACACTCAACACATCCATTCTGATCCTGTCAAATAGTGTTGATGTAGGTTGACCTCAGAGTATCTGTTTAAACTAAAGTTTATGTAGGTTTACCTCAGAGTATCTGTTTAAACTAGTGTTTATGTAGGTTTACCTCGGAGTATCTGTTTAAACTAGTGTTTATGTAGGTTTACCTCAGAGTATCTGTTTAAACTAGTGTTGATGTAGGTTTACCTCAGAGTATCTGTTTAAACTAGTGTTGATGTAGGTTTACCTCAGAGTATCTGTTTAAACTAGTGTTGATGTAGGTTTACCTCAGAGTATCTGTTTAAACTAGTGTTGATGTAGGTTTACCTCAGAGTATCTGTTTAAACTAGTGTTGATGTAGGTTTACCTCAGAGTATCTGTTTAAACTAGTGTTGATGTAGGTTTACCTCAGAGTATCTGTTTAAACTAGTGTTTATGTAGGTTTACCTCAGAGTATCTGTTTAAACTAGTGTTTATGTAGGTTTACCTCAGAGTATCTGTTTAAACTAGTGTTGATGTAGGTTTACCTCAGAGTATCTGTTTAAACTAGAGTTTATGTAGGTTTACCTCAGAGTATCTGTTTAAACTAGTGTTGATGTAGGTTTACCTCAGAGTATCTGTTTAAACTAGTGTTGATGTAGGTTTACCTCAGAGTATCTGTTTAAACTAGAGTTTATGTAGGTTTACCTCAGAGTATCTGTTTAAACTAGTGTTGATGTAGGTTTACCTCAGAGTATCTGTTTAAACTAGAGTTTATGTAGGTTTACCTCAGAGTATCTGTTTAAACTAGAGTTTATGTAGGTTTACCTCAGAGTATCTGTTTAAACTAGAGTTTATGTAGGTTTACCACAGAGTATCTGTTTAATAGTGTTGGTGTAGGTTTACCTCAGAGTATCTGTTTAAACTAGTGTTGATGTAGGTTTACCTCAGAGTATCTGTTTAAACTAGAGTTTATGTAGGTTTACCACAGAGTATCTGTTTAATAGTGTTGGTGTAGGTTTACCTCAGAGTATCTGTTTAAACTAGTGTTGGTGTAGGTTCACCTCAGAGCGTTCGTTAGAGCTGAGCCACTCAATGCTCTTTAGGATAACAGCTTCATTAGCAGAGGTGGCCATGTAACCAGTGTTATTGCAGCCCTATCCATTCCCCTAATTGCCAAAGTCTTCATTTGGCCATTTTATCGGGCCAAGCTGCAATTTTCTGAATGTTAATGGACGTTATTATACTGTTATGATAATGGACATCCATCTGATTCACGCACAAACATGGAGTGGCCTCAGGAACCGCCACCCTATTCCCTCCCTGTTCCCTACATGTCTCTCTGCAGGTCCAATATAGTGCACTAGATAGGATGTAGGGTGCTACTTGGAAGGTTGGCAATTCTCAATTCTCTTAATTCTGCCGCGTTCAACCCGAACGCGGCTACAAACAACGAGGAGACAAATTACGAGTCATTAAGAAAGTCATCCTCTGCAGGTCTTGGTAATCACAGAGGTTGTGAAGGACCAGTTACATTCCAAGTCGTCACGACAACCTAATTACACTATTCTATGTGTTTTCCTGTTTCCTATTGTGAAACTGCTGAACACTTCTTTGCACATGAGAGAGCACCTGCTGCGTTCATTAAAACTCGTCATCCAGCCAAGTTAAACGCCGTGCCACGGTTAATAGGCATTGCCTCTAAGGACAGCGAGCCTTTCTTCTTTGCACAATGCTCTTCTAAATGGAAAGCCTGACTTAACTTATCGGACGATCAGTTTGCATTGCAGACACACAGGTCGCCCACGAGACCTCCCCACTCATCACCAGAAAGCTTTACAGCCACCCAGCCTCTGAATGCACGGTGAAGCCTCCATCTGTGGCAGTCTGCTTGGTACGAAAGTGTATCGTGGAACGCTGCACCACCCAGGAAGTCCACATGAAAACAAATGTGCAGCAACAGGAAAGTGAGTTGTTGTTTATTGACCTTTGTCTTTCATAGTAGACAACTGAAGTGGGAATTCCTAAGATAACAATAAAAAAGTTCTGGAATGTCCTGTGTTTCAGTATAAGGCTGTGTACATTTGCAGACAGAGCCATGAAAACATGAAAGGTACACTCTGAACCAGGTTCCCGAAGACACACATTTACACTCTATATATCTACACTGTCTACGTCTACACTGTCTACATCTACACTATGTACATTTACACTGTCTACATTTACACTGTCTGGAGTAAAACTAGCTGACGGTCTTGTACAATTGAATACAGTTGCTCAAGTCGCATTCATCCGTTTCATTCTTCAATCAATTTGTGTGGTATTGTAGTCCTTTACATGTTCAAATGTGATTCAGGACACCGGCTTAAGTCTGATATTTCACAGAAGATTGTACCTGCTACAATTGGTGGATCAAATTAAGATAGGAATCCTCGGCAGACTTGTTTCCCACAGACTGTGAGAGAAGAGGGCAGTACCAAGTCTCGCCTGATTATGATTTGAGCTCAATAATCAGGTGGCCCACAGCGTGCCCGGGTAATGAGCTTACACTCTTAGAAGTGATGGTGCCTTACAGTAGCTCTTTGAAGAGGTAAGGAAATGCCTAACCCTTAGCAGAGAGATATACACAGAGAGATATCTCCTACAGCCTCTGTGTCTGAGACAGGGGAATAAATCCCAGGCCTTGGCGCAGTGTGAGGAGCCCATTCACAGCCACCGAGTTAAACTACAGGCCGTCAATCAACGTTCTCAGACGGAGGCTCTGTTGATGCAGTTCGTCTACAACTGCGCGTTAATATACCCTTCAGACAGCTACCTCTGGGGACGTTTATAAACATTACTATGACATCTGTCTATAACAGGCCTTAATCCTCCAGAAGGGGTTTACGTGCGTGACCGTAATATCTGCCTATAGCAGCCCTCTAAAATAGCCTTCAGATTGAGACCCCTGAGGACCGTTTACACGGCGCAATATCTGTCCGGGCAGTGGGAGGGGCCGGGGCCGAGATGGGTTGTGATAGATAACCCTGTCAGCACAGAGGGATTACTGTCAGCCTCCAAAGTGGTCCGGCTAAGCGTTTCATCATGGCCAATCATTTGGGCTTTTTATGACATCGCGTCGGTGGAGACGGAGAAGTTGTCATAGTTACACACTGCCGAGGACGAGGACCAAATGTCCACGCTCGTTCACTAAACACTCAATGCAGCATTAAATTGAATTATCTAGTGGCTTTTTTCAGGGGAAATATTCAAATTGTAGATTCAGGTGTTATGTATTGGATTTTCTCAGCACTATAAACACACTTCTCCAAACTCACACCACATTGAGCGAACATCAGACATCTCGCACAAAATAAAACATAGTACTTAAAACCGTATTATGGTGTTACTGAACCTTTGCCCTCAATTGTCACACGGACGCCTCAAATACCAGGACCCTAGTGAATACTGTTGGGAAAAAGGTCTCTCATTTCTACATGAATCGGGAATGTGTATTTTATAGAACTGCGATTCTCTAGTTCATGTTTTCCTGTGCTGTCCGGAGGGCGTTAATATACAGAGATCCAGAGTATAGAAACCACAGTGGGCCTCAGAATAATCAGTAAATGGCTCAGGGCGGCTTCCTAAATCATTCCAGTTGTTTCTGTATGACAACATGGTGCCTAAAGCTGGTTCATAGACCCAGATCGAGCAATTGTCGAAAAAAACTGTGTTACTCAAAAAAATGCAAAACAACCATGGGTTTCACATGATTTGATCGCAACATAAAACGCTTGACGTTTAAGATCTTGGATTTCTAACAGTCCTCGAATACCCAGGAAGCAGCAAGGGGCCCTGGTTCAAGGAAGGGCACTAGAAAGGTGGCATTGTGCAGTTTGCGCCGCACGACAAAAGAGTCCACGAAGAAAACAGGATAGGATGACTCGTGTGTCAGATGCTGTGAGACACAGGCGAGGAGGATCAGTCTTCCTGACAGGACGATCACTGCCCCGTTTGGTTCGCTCTTTTACACATGACAGAACGGCTCACAGCCCTAATAGACCCGGGCGGAGGGACTGTCCTTGTGACGCATCTCTGTGAGCAACACATCGTTGCCGTCTGAGGAAAATGTCTTACCTCTAAGAGTCACTTTTCAGGCGTCGGGAAACAACTCAAAGAAGTCATTGATCAGTCACAGTCATCGGGTCATCTCAAGTCTGGTCGTCAGGGCTATCTTAGCGACAAGGTCAGCTGAGCTCGTTTAGCCCGGAGGACGGAGGTTATTCTTCTCGCGTCGAGTGTTGTCGTTGTTTTTCAGTGACAGTCTGTAATCGGGTCAGGCGAGGCCATCTTGTAGTGTCTGACGTAAAACCATTGCTGGGGCTCCAAGGTGACCTCGCTGTCAGTGATGGAACACCCTGGAAATTACAGAGACCACCTGCTGCTAGAGCAGGCAACTCCAGCTGAGGACGTGTGTGGGCCACAACCTAGCGCACGCTACTCATGGAGTTTGGGACAAACAGGGAAGACAATGTTCCCACGGAGTTAAAGTGCACATTAAGACACATGGATTCATGATCTACACTTCCACACTACGGACAGATAAATGCAACCTAACAACAACACAATAGCATGCGGATTACATCATTTTACAAATAACACTGACATGTTATGTTTCGCAATCATTTCGTTGTCAAGACAATCTAGAGTGCTGTTGAAGTTAGCGCACCTAGCTAACAAATGTAGCTAACAAATGCGCACCTAGCTAACAAATGTAGCTAACAAATGCGCACCTAGCTAACAAATGTAGCTAACAAATGCGCACCTAGCTAACAAATGCACACCTAGCTAACAAATGTAGCTAACAAATGTAGCTAACAAATGCGCACCTAGCTAACAAATGTAGCTAACAAATGTAGCTAACAAATGCGCACCTAGCTAAAAATGTAGCTAACAAATGTAGGTAACAAATGCGCACCTAGCTAAAAATGTAGCTAACAAATGCGCACCTAGCTAAAAATGTAGCTAACAAATGCGCACCTAGCTAACAAATGTAGCTAAAAAATGCGCACCTAGCTAACAAATGCTGGTATTGCTGCCATTGGCTGAAATAAAATGCTGTTTTCTAGTAACTGATTATCAGTCAGTTATATAAACAGGGAGGATTTGCTGCCCACTCCACATTACAGTCCTGATTTAATTGTGTCTTGTTGGAGGGCTTTGTTCGTGAGCCCGGTCTACTGCAAGTCCAACTATCTAATCTTTATTTAAGACAGGCTGCTCTCAAGTTAGCCTCTAATGCTTTTCTTGTATTTTGCTCCAGTTTTACTGCCCCTGATTCCAATTCTGGACATTTGATGGGATGCGAAATTACTGACATTCAGCTCAGATATCTATGAGGCCGCACATGAGAAAACAAATGAACTTTTCAGTTATTAAATGTACTTTTCAACACTGTATTCGGACCCTTTTTCACCTCGTCGTTTATGGCGGGCTGCTATTTTTGGTAACGGCCGGGCTATTTTCACACTCTTTCTGCTCCGGGCGTTTTTTTGTGTTGAGAGAGACTCTAGCTGTCAATAACGGCACGGAAAAAACAGCGCTCGGTAATAGTTTTAATTTACATCCCAATCAGGAAGACATGGGCTTAATTAACCTCTACTAAGCACTTCTTAAGAGTACTTAAGAGTCCACATGGAATAGTCTACTTAAATTTGTGCTCACCAACGTTTAACTTGTCCTCCAAAAGTCATCAGTAGGAGAGCAGGGTGAGAACCGCGGCTTAGCAGATCCCCACAGTCTCATACGGCCGGTAGGGGGTCCAGGCCTCCGTCAAGTTCTTTCTGTATTTGTTTTGAATCATTCTGACTGTCAAAGTTTGTTCTGTGTTGCTGGAGCTGGTCTTACACGTGGAAGGCCAAAACTACGATGGTCGTTTGTTAAGTGCTCTAACCCTTTTAAAACTATAAATGTATGACATGAAATCAACTACTTGCATGAGAATGTAAGACTTGTTATCGAATGGAACTAAATGTATTATTATTGGTCCAGAAGTACTACATTTATTTACATACCATAGCACTAATAATGCTAATTTGTATTCCAGTGCCATTTATTGACACGGCAATTAAAGTATGCATTATTAATGACAAAAACTGAGGAATGTCTCAAAAACATTTATCCCATATAGTGAGGAATTATCGCATTTTTGGTTTTCGTCAATAAATAATATGTTTTATTCAGAACCTGCGTTTTTGATATGAAACAGCTTTATAGTGACCAATTCCAAGTGTTGGTTTGGCAGAAATAATGTGTGTAGTGGAAAAATAACTCGTTTATGTCTTTTGAAGAGAGTTGTGTTCACTGTTTTGCAAACTAATATCACTGTTGCTCTCAGCAGTTAAAGATGTGGATTAACTGAACAACAGTTTCAACAGTCAAGAAAAAAGCTGCTATTTGTGTTGTCCAATAACAATATAAATGTATTGTTCCAATCAGGTTGGACTTAGTGGACACAGTGAGTGTGTGACACATATTTTGGACGCGTCCCTTGTAGTGAAAAGGCTAAAGAGCCCAAATCAAAATGGAAACCAGATGGCAACTAAACAGAATCTTAAACAGTTGTTGTTGCACTCCCAAGGACAACTTGATGTAACCTAATTGGGAAAGGAAGCGTTGTAGCGTGGACAACAGACAACAACGTGCCCCGTGGGAACTCAATGAGTTGGCGTACGGGAGTCAAGGACACTGTCTGGTTCCAGTCCACCCGTGGGGATGAATATGATAAATAAGAACACTTTGGAAACTTTACTGTTTCCACGTTTCAATAATCACCACCCACATTATACAGAATCTGTTTTATTGGAGGCGATGTGGACTAGGCAAGCATCAGATCCGGCTGGAGGTTACAGAGATAATTTCATGTTCAAGCAATAATTTAATCGGAGTAGGTTAATAACATAATACACAAACAAACACTTCTGTCCTAAATTTACTCAAGTTTCCCCCATTCACTGCAGTTCTGGACATTCAGCTTAGAGACGAATGACTTATGAGTGACTTAGTGAGTTATGACTTATGAGTGACTTAGTGAGTTATGACTTATGAGTGACTTAGTGAGTTATGACTGATGAGTGACTTAATGAGGCATGACTTATGTTATGAGTGACTTAGTGAGTTATGACTGATGACATAGTAAAGTATGAGTTATGAGTGACATAGTAAAGTATGAGTTATGACTAATGAGTGACTTAATGAGGCATGACTTATGTTATGAGTGACTTAGTGAGTTATGACTGATGACATAGTAAAGTATGAGTTATGACTAATGACTTAGTGAGTTATGACTTATGAGTGACTTAGTGAGTTATGACTGATGAATGACATAGTAAAGTATGAGTTATGAGTGACTTAGTAGGTTATGACTGATGACTGACTTAGTGAGTTATGACTGATGAGTGACTTAATGAGGCATGACTTATGTTATGAGTGACTTAGTGAGTTATGACTGATGACATAGTAAAGTGTGAGTTATGAGTGACATAGTAAAGTATGAGTTATGACTAATGACTTAGAGAGTTATGACTTATGAGTGACTTAGTGAGTTATGACTGATGAATGACAAATCCCAAATTCTGGATTCTGATGACTGTGTTTCCTGATGACTGTGTTTCCTGTGTATTTATTGATGACAGGAAGTCACAGACACATGGCAGGACGTAGATGATGAGATAAACAAGTTCATCGAGGGCCAAACGACCGGTGGAGTGTTTGGATCAGGATGTGGGGTTTGAGCGAAGCACATTGATCCTGAAGTCCAGGGCTCCTCAACCCGGTTTATAGAGAGCTGCCAAACTCCATAAGCTAAACTGTGTAACAGGGGAATCCTCCTCTAGAGGAAACACCGTTTAGCTGTGGAAGAAGTCGTACAAGTTAACTACTATTTTACTTTACTTCAAGTTTTAATTGCTAGCGCTTAACACGTGTGAAAATCTTCATTTCTGTGTGACATTTTCTTGGCCGAGGTGAATAAAGCCTGCATGCTGTGGATTAGCTAATGACTGGAGTCAATAACAGCATTTTATTAATGACAAAAGTAAATTAAATGAACAAAATGCAATCGCAATGAGTACCCATTTCACTATTTAATTTTTAGAATTTCAAAGAATTTCTGAAATACAGGGAGCAAAAACAAACAGGCGGTCTGCAAATCAACAAGTCATCCGACATCACAACTGTTTTAACGACTAGAAGGTAGAACACAACTGTACCATATTTACTGGATGTTCCTGAAATGAAAGCCTTCCTGCAACTTTCCCAGACGGTCGTTGTGACCAGCCTATTGTCTGGTTGCTCTGGTCATCCTGAACGATAGATTACATGGATCATATTTAATCTCTCTGCCATCTCAGGTGCTGAATAACAAACACTGATGCTCCCGCTTTGGGAAATGGATCACATTTTTTGTGCAGCTCCATAAATACCATTTCTATATTCATATATATGTATATATCTATGTATTCTTTTTTTATTTGCTCTCTCTCTAGTCATAAAGGTTGCCAACCCCTTACATAGCAGAACAGTGGAAGAGAGTCAGCTCTGTGTGTCGGTTGTTCTGATTGAATGGTTTTTGTTGCCTGTAATCTGGTGAAAACATGGCTGCAGAACAGAAACAGGTAGACTAGATATTCCTGGGCAGAGTTTTGTTCCCAGGTCGCCCGTGCTCGTTCTAGCTCCAGTACGCTGGTTAAACATATTGCGAGTCCATTGGTAGTAAGCAAACAGGAAATGTGCGGTGGTGTTTCTTGGCAGGAAAGCTGATGTCGCGGGGAGGGGGCGCTTGCCGTCTGGACACAACACGGGGATCGAGCGTGTGTGCGTGTGTGTGTGTGTGTGTGTACGTGTGGGTGTGTGTGTGTGTGTGTGTGTGTGTGTGTGTGTGTGTATGTGTGTGTTTGTTACACAGAGCCGGCGTGAGGGGGGGGAGTTTCGACAGGAAATGACACACGTATCACACAGCCTGTCCCAGTGTGGTTGACCAGGAAATAAGGACCTGGAGGATATACACATATACAGGACTGTGTCTGAAACATTCAGAGCCGGCAAATATCCTTGTGTATTGCAATTTCTCGTTTCTCCCTCAGAACTCATTGCAGGGAAATGTCCAAGGTCCTCACTTCAGACCAGCAAGTTCAATAAGCTCTGAGATGAAAGGTACTCAATTGTGTGTGTGTGTGTGTGTGTAGAGGTAGTAAAACCTTTAATGTGTGTGTAGTGTGTGTGTGTGTGTGTGTGTGTGTGTGTGTGTGTGTGTGTGTGTGTGTGTGTGTGTGTGTGTGTGTGTGTGTGTGTGTGTGTGTGTGTGTGTGTGTGTGTGTGTGTGGGATCGTCTGAGACTGTGATTGCATGTGACTGTGCTCTGTGCTGAGTTTGTGATCATGAGTGTGTGATTGTCTGTGACCAGATGTGTAGAGGTAGTAAAACCTTTAATGTGTGTGTGTGTGTGTGTGTGTCTCTGTGTGTGTCTCTGTGTGTGTAACCATGTGATCACAGCTTGTTGCAGACAGTGTGTGGTCATGAGACAGCTGTTGATCACAACCAGGGGACCAAATGCAGCCATCCAGACATTGTCTCTGGTCCTGTCAGAATTGTTTTAAAACATAACAACCTCCCCTACAGTATTATCAGTGAGCTACACTTCTACAGAGTGGTTGTCCCGGCGATCTGTGACGTCTGCATTAGCTGTGATTCGCTCCGGGTGGGAGCACTCCGTGATTGAAATGTGAATATTTAAATGTGACCACGGGAGTTGTGACTGGAGGTTCTGACCCATCTACGGTCCTGCATAGATTATTGATCTTCTGGACGTTTTGCAGGGAGCCAGAACCATTGGATATATCTCCATGCCACGTTCAGCCACTCTGTCACTGCTGTTTTGGAAGTATTGATTTCAGATAGATCTCTGGTTTTTTCGTTACTGTTTCGGTAATGTTCTGTGATGATCAGCTTCTTCCCTTAAGTCTGCTGGCACAATACAGTTCATACAAGCCTATTATTTGAACAGAACAGAGCAGAATACTTTCAGAACCATAGACTGTATCCACTCACACTGTAAGAAGAGAGAAAGATATAGATGGAGAGAGATGGAGAGAGATAGAGAGAAGTAATAGAGAGATAGAGAGAGATAGAGAGAAGTAATAGAGAGATAGAGAGAAGTAATAGAGAGATAGAGAGAGATAGAGAGAAGTAATAGAGAAATAGAGAGAAGTAATAGAGAGATAGAGAGAAATAGAGAGAAGTAATAGAGAAATAGAGAAAAGAATGAAGTCAGAGAAACTGTGAGGGGGAGGAAAAAAGACAGATGTTCTTTGTATCTCTCCCTTTCTCTCTCTCCCCTCTCTCTCTCTCTCTCTCTCTCTCTCTCTCTCTCTCTCTCTCTCCATGTCTCTCTCTCTTTCTCCCTCCCTTTCTCTCCCTCCCTCCCCCTCTCTCTCTCTGTTTCCCTCTGTTTTTCCTACAGTGGATACTGCTTCATTTCATATGCAGGCTCTCCACTTATGGGATTTTCCTTTGGATTCCTGCCCGTCAGGAGACATCATGCATCGCCCAGGGGTTCCCAAATTAATCAGCCGCTAACAAATTATTGGGCAGAAAATGTCTTCTTCCCATCACCACATGAAATCTATCACGTCTAGTTTTTACTAACACCACCAACACCACAAGCAGTTCCACCAACACCACCAGCAGTTCCACCAACACCACCAGCAGTGCCACCAACACCACCAGTGCCACCAACACCACCAGCTTTGTCACCAACACCACCAGCTTTGTCACCAACATCACCACCAGTGCCACCAACACCACCAGCTTTGTCACCACCACCAGTGCCACCAACACCACCAGCTTTGTCACTAACACCACCAGCTTTGTCACCAACACCACCAGCTTTGTCACCAACACCACCAGCTGTGCCACCAACACCAACACCAGTGCCACTAACACCACCAGCTTTGTCACCAACACCACCAGCTTTGTCACCACACCACCAGCTGTGTCACCAACACCACCAGCTGTGCCACCAACACCAACACCACCAGCTGTGCCACCAACACCAGTGCCACCAACACCACCAGCAGTGCCACCAACACCAGTGCCACCAACACGACCAGCAGTGCCACCAACACCACCAGCTGTGCCACCAACACCAGTGCCACCAACACGACCAGCAGTGCCACCAACACCACCACCAGTGCCACCAACACCACCACCAGTGCCACCAACACCTGTGCCACCAACACCACCAGCTGTGCCACCAACACCACCAGCTGTGCCACCAACACCACCAGCTGTGCCACCAACACCAACACCAGTGCCACCAACACCACCAGCTTTGTCACTAACACCACCAGCTTTGTCACTAACACCACCAGCTTTGTCACCAACACCACCAGCTTTGTCACCAACACCACCAGCTGTGCCACCACCACCACCAGCTGTGCCACCAACACCACCAGCTGTGTCACCACACCACCAGCTGTGTCACCACACCACCAGCTGTGCCACCAACACCACCAGCTGTGCCACCACCACCACCAGCTGTGCCACCAACACCACCAGCTGTGCCACCAACACCACCAGCTGTGCCACCAACACCAACACCAGTGCCACCAACACCACCAGCAGTGCCACCAACACCAACACCAGTGCCACCAACACCACCAGCTTTGTCACTAACACCACCAGCTTTGTCACTAACACCACCAGCTTTGTCACCAACACCACCAGCTTTGTCACCAACACCACCAGCTGTGCCACCACCACCACCAGCTGTGCCACCAACACCACCAGCTGTGTCACCACACCACCAGCTGTGTCACCACACCACCAGCTGTGCCACCAACACCACCAGCTGTGCCACCACCAGCTGTGCCACCAACACCACCAGCTGTGCCACCACCACCACCAGCTGTGCCACCAACACCACCAGCTGTGCCACCAACACCACCAGCTGTGTCACCACACCACCACCAGTGCCACCAACACCACTGACAGAACAATAAATTAGTGGCTATTACACTTCTGCTCAGACAGCGACCCATTTGTTTCCTTTTTATGTTGCAGTTGTAAATGAGATAATTTGGTCGATCAACCAATTCAAAAACTAGATGGTAGGTGTTCATATTCACACCGGACCTTAAAGCCATTAAAGGAACTGGGCTGAAACCAGGCTGGAACCGGGCTGGAGAGCATAGATCTGGAACTGTTTGGGTATGTCTGGTCCTTCGTTCGTTGTATATGATTATGTCATGAACAGTCCATATATTAGTGCCTCTGGAAAAATTTTAGCAAATACATCTCCTTTTGCCGATGCAATAATTCTATGCTGGTCTTTTGTGTATCGGGATGAAGAAACACCTCCATAAACATTCCATCGTTCACCTCCCCGTTGACAACCATAAGATGCGCTCGACAAGAGTTCAGCCAAGTCAAGGCAGTCGGCTGTTTCCTTAACAAACCATCAGCTTAGTTAACTATGTATTGTTTTAATTGATATTACACTAGATTACATCACACTTACCAGTTGGGATTTGCCACCGGACAGTGGATGACAGTGGGTTTGCAGATCTGTCCCGGTCCCACAGATAACACTGCCCTCTAGTGGATCGTCACAGTATAGATTCAGCTTCTCAGATATCCACTGTTCACAGTGATGGAGACACAGAGACATTTGACTAATAGCTGCAATGAACTGTCTGCTGAATTCCCAGATTTTCTTTTTGTAACAACACACTGACCCCCATATTCATGTTTGACCATGTACTGCTCCCCTGGATGAGGAGTAATTGAAATGCCCCGTAAGGAGCGAGGAGTGATTTCATTGGTTGTTGTTGTGATGTCACCAGTCGCCCCGTAGACACAAAGGCAGGTGGTGACAAACGGGAGACAGCAAGTGTGGCGAAATCAGATTTGTTTCCACTGACTGGCCCACGTTTTACCTGTGATTGATCCCATTTCTACCAAAATTCAGTTGCTTCCTAAGCCCCAACCCGCGTCCCAAATTACACCCTACGTCGACAATAGGGCACTATTTCCGGCTGGTGCCAGGTAGAAGGTAGAACCAAAGAGACAACTGGGTGCAGTTTTGGATGCAACCTAAGGATTTGTAAAGACGTTCCCTTCCATGTACCAGAGCCAAGATAAGAGCAATCTCTGACGGGCAGAAAGACCCCCACGTCCTCCCAGAACCCCCCACACCCAAACAACCATCCACAAGTCTGTGCTTGAGTGTGTCTCACAGATGCTCTAATCTGTCTGCACCGAACACAAGTCAGAATCCCAAACAGAACCTTATTGATTACTTTCTTTGCTCTGACTGTTTTTTTCCCGGCTTCTTAGTATCTAGGATTGTTCGTGGTCAGACGGACAATACATAAGATAAGTGAGTTAATGCCTTCATGAGGCGAAAGATCAATATGGTTTTAATGAGATGTTGTATTATATGGTAATAACAAAAAACATGTTTCTAAAATATATAACGGGTAAATACTGTATAATACATAAACGGGTTATTTCCATATAATAAATAAAAAGGTTATTAACTACATAATGGGTTATTACTGTATAATAAGTAAACAGGTTATAAACAATATAACAGGTGATTTGTATACAAAAGTAAACAGGTTATAAACTATATAAAGGGTTAATACCGTATAATATGTAAACAGGCTATAAACTATATAACCGGTTAGTACTGAATTGTAAGTAAACAGTTTGTAAACAATATAACTAGTTATTACTGTATAATAAGTAAACAGTTTGTAAACTATATAAGGGGTTATTACTGTATAATAAGTTAACAGTTTGTAAACTATATAAGGGGTTATTACTGTATAATAAGTTAACAGTTTGTAAACTATATAAGGGGTTATTACTGTATAATAAGTAAACAGTTTGTAAACTATATAAGGGGTTATTACTGTATAATAAGTTAACAGTTTGTAAACTATATAAGGGGTTATTACTGTATAATAAGTTAACAGTTTGTAAACTATATAAGGGGTTATTACTGTATAATAAGTTAACAGTTTGTAAACTATATAAGGTGTTATTACTGTATAATAAGTAAACTGTTTGTAAACTATATAAGGTGTTATTACTGTATAATAAGTAAACTGTTTGTAAACTATATAAGGGGTTATTACTGCATAATAAGTTAACAGTTTGTAAACTATATAAGGGGTTATTACTGTATAATAAGTTAACAGTTTGTAAACTATATAAGGGGTTATTACTGTATAATAAGTAAACAGTTTGTAAACTATATAAGGGGTTATTACTGTATAATAAGTAAACAGTTTGTAAACTATATAAGGGGTTATTACTGTATAATAAGTTAACAGTTTGTAAACTATATAAGGGGTTATTACTGGCTGGCTGCATTGTGTGTCTTGGCCAGCAACTAGAAGCGACAGTCCATGTAATTCCTGCATGAATATGTATGGAGCCTCTTTTGATTGACACATCATTTTCTTTACAGGTCTATTGGGTTGTTTCAGAAGGCCTGAGTTGACAAAAATGGATACAGCCTTTGGTTTTCAATTAACACACATTGTGTTCTACAAGCAGAACAGGCAGACAGGAGGGATGAAAAGGAAATGAGAAACGAAGGGATTGAAGAGTAGGAAGCTCACAGTGCTAGGTGTGTATTGAACCATAATTAGAATATGCTGAGCTTCTCCTTCACAAATTAGACTCTTATTGAGACTCAATATGCCACGTCCTTGACACTATCTTACTCCATATATTTCCCTCTCTTCATTTCTCCCCATTTATCTCCCTCTCTTTCCATCTCTCTCCCGCAATCTTGTTCTCTCTCTCTCTCTCTCCCTCTCTTTCGTCTCTCTCCCACTCTCTCTCCCACTCTCTCTCCCACTCTCTCTCCCACTCTCTCTCCCACTCTCTCTCCCTCTCTTACTCTTTTTCTCTCTCTTATCCTCTGTTTTTCTCTCTCGAATTTTAAGTATCTGCATTTCAAGATAACTTCATTGGTATATTAGTGGCTGCTTCTATATATGATAGTAGATACTAGAGATAACTTCATTGGTATATTAGTGGCTGCTTCTATATATGATAATAGATACTAGAGAACAACATACATGTGGATGGCTGAGACTCATACTGTACACACACACACACACACACACTTACACACACACACACACACACACACTTACACACACACACACACACACACGCGCACACACTTACACAGACATTGACACACAGACATTGACACACAGACATTGACACACAGACATTGACACACAGACATTGACACACAGACATTGACACACAGACATTGACACACAGACATTGACACAGACATTGACTCACACATTGACACAGACAGTGACACAGACATTGACACACACATTGACACAGACAGTGACACACAGACATTGACACACAGACATTGACACAGACATTGACACACACATTGACACAGACATTGACACAGACATTGACACACACATTGACACAGACAGTGACACAGACATTGACACAGACATTGACACAGACATTGACATAAAGCTTTACATGAGCCCACATGATTAAGGCAGTGTCATGTCAAAATGTGTCAGTACGCGTCCTAAATGACAAAATAGGGCACTTCTTCTCAGAACGTCCTATAGGGCCGTAGGGTGCCATGTGGGACAGTGTAATTTAGTACAGGCTAACCTTGTTTTATAGATCCTACATCCCACATGAACCATCAGTAGAAGACAATCTTTCTGGAATCCACTTTAGTGTCACGTCATCTTGTGTTTTTTTGTGTTGGTGACCCTCTGTTAATTTCCCCTGTGCATTTCACATCAAACCACAGATAGTTACCGGCCGGATTAATCAATGAACTCTATCAGTTGATTAGTACATTCATTAACATCTAGCAAATCGAAAGGCCAAGTCAATCTAAGAAGACTATGAAATGGTAGGCAGAGCTTACCCTGTGCTGATCAATTAAAACAGAAGGAAACGAGAAAACGCTGGGAACGTATGTGTATATTAAAATACTGTCATGGTAAATATCCTGTACAGTATTATGTTATCTAAGGTCTTCAGCCGGATATTCTATACATATGAATTGCATACTGTTGTCATTGTAAATATCCTGTACAGTATTATGTTATCTAAGGTCTTCAGCCGGATATTCTATACATATGAAATGCATTTAACATACTGTTGTCATTGTAAATATCCTGTACAGTATTATGTTATCTAATGTCTTCAGCCGGATATTATATACATATGAATTGCATTAAACATACTGTTGTTATTGTAAATATACTGTACAGTATTATGTTATCTAAGGTCTTCAGCCGGATATTCTATACATATGAATTTAATTTAACATGCTGTTGTCATTGTAAATATCCTGTAAAGTATTATGTTATCTTATGTCTTCAGCCGGATATTCTATACATATGAATTGCATTAAACATACTGTTGTTATTATAAATATCCTGTACAGTATTATGTTATCTAAGGTTTTCAACCGGATATTCTTTACATATGAATTGCATTTAACACATTGATGGATAAACAACAATTATCTAACTGTGTCTACATATTAACCCCTCAGTGTCCGCTTATGTTAACAAAGCTAACTAGCATAAATGATAAACAGACAAATTAATACATGAGCACTTATTAAATAGTCTCTGTTTATCCAGAATAGAAGAGAAACTAATTAAGGACTGACGTGCCTAACGTGTACGTGTACTGGAGCTACATCTGAATTCTACACACGCCGGTCAGTTCTGGACCGACCCAACTGACCACACAAGTGGACAGATGAGACAAATGGTCCTGTAGAAGGAATCAGCCAATCACAAATGCAGATTTAGGGTGGGAGGGAAGGGACCTATTTCGTCATAGTAATTTATGTTTCCTGATCTACTAAGCCATTTTCTATGTTTCCTGATCTACTAGGCCATTTTCTATGTTTCCTGATCTACTAAGCCATTTTTTATGTTTCCTGATCTACTAAGCCATTTTCTATGTTTCCTGATCTACAAGGCCATTTTCTATGTTTCCTGATCTACTAAGCCATTTTCTATGCTTCCTGATCTACTAAGCCATTTTCTATGCTTCCTGATCTACTAAGCCATTTTCTATGTTTCCTGATCTACAAGGCCATTTTCTATGTTTCCTGATCTACTAAGCCATTTTCCATGCTTCCTGATCTACTAAGCCATTTTCTATGTTTCCTGATCTACTAAGCCATTTTCTATGTTTCCTGATCTACTAGGCCATTTTCTATGTTTCCTGATCTACTAGGCCATTTTCTATGTTTCCTGATCTACTAAGCCATTTTCTATGCTTCCTGATCTACTAAGCCATTTTCTATGTTTCCTGATCTACTAGGCCATTTTCTATGTTTCCTGATCTACTAGGCCATTTTCTATGTTTCCTGATCTACTAGGCCATTTTCTATGCTTCCTGATCTACTAAGCCATTTTCTATGTTTCCTGATCAACTAGGCCATTTTCTATGCTTCCTGATCTACTAGGCCATTTTCTATGCTTCCTGATCTACTAAGCCATTTTCTATGTTTCCTGATCTACTATGCCATTTTCTATGTTTCCCGATCTACTAAGCCATTTTCTATGTTTCCTGATCTACTAGGCCATTTTCTATGTTTCCTGATCTACTAGGCCATTTTCTATGCTTCCTGATCTACTAAGCCATTTTCTATGTTTCCTGATCTACTAGGCCATTTTCTATGTTTCCTGATCTACTAGGCCATTTTCTATGTTTCCTGATCTACTAGGCCATTTTCTATGCTTCCTGATCTACTAAGCCATTTTCTATGTTTCCTGATCAACTAGGCCATTTTCTATGCTTCCTGATCTACTAGGCCATTTTCTATGCTTCCTGATCTACTAAGCCATTTTCTATGTTTCCTGATCTACTATGCCATTTTCTATGTTTCCCGATCTACTAAGCCATTTTCTATGTTTCCTGATCTACTAGGCCATTTTCTATGTTTCCTGATCTACTAGGCCATTTTCTATGCTTCCTGATCTACTAAGCCATTTTCTATGTTTCCTGATCTACTAAGCCATTTTCTATGTTTCCTGATCTACTAGGCCATTTTCTATGTTTCCTGATCTACTGAGCCATTTTCTATGTTTTCTGATCTACTGATGGTTAGGAAGTAGAGAGACGTGTAGGCTTACATTGTTAGCTGGCTCGTCCACAAACAGTTTATCATGAATGTCATAAAGAAATAATTTACAAATGAAGGAGTCACATATTATATCTCTAAACAGCAGAGATACATTGCTGTTGTGTTTATCAGGCAAAAGAAGAGCCAGGTGCTTAGGAGAGATGGTGTCGCAACCAACAGCTCCGTTTCCATAAAAGGAATCGATTGGGATTTTGGCAGTGAGGTGCTCTATTGGTTATTCTTCCCAGAACCAAACGGAAAAGGTCAGACGAGCGACTTCTAGCTGTCTGATACAAAAATTAACAGTTGGCACAAAGTACAAAATAATGTCCCTGTGACAATTATGAAGGAAGTTTCAGAGAATGTTAAATTACAATAGTGCAATGAAATAAAGTGTACAGAAATGTTTGTACTTCCCGAAATACTTTTCATTTCACTAAAGCATTTCACTAAACCAATTAAATTAAAGCGAAAACATTATTTGGCAGTTGACTTAATACTGCACTAGTTCTGACCAAACAGATAATTGGCCCCAATGTCAAAACTATCCCTAAAATATACAGTTGACACCTAAATCACATGTGTAGGTTCATATTGTCAGGTTTTCAAAACGTAAAAAAATTCACGCAATCACAAAAGTGATTTTTTCCTGCACGTCTGGTGCATTGTGGGAACTCGCTCTGTCGCCGCCAGACACAACTGCTCTGCTAAGATGAGGAAACTGATGTACAACGTTATGTGCAGTTCACTGCCACTCAACCCACCAATGACACGGCTGAGACAAATGCATATGAATATTTAATTAGCTGCTTGGTGTCGATTTCATTCCTGTGGTTTTGTAATCAAGATGCAGACATAAGCTCCAGAGCAGTGTGTCCGCATGCCAAATGAGAGCACACTTCCTGTACAGTGCTCCATCTCTGACTAGGGCTCTGATAAAATTTTAAAAACTGAAAGTGAACAGCTGACGGATTTTATCGCCTGGATGTGTACTGAGAGCTGGAGGGGATGGTTACAGATACACACTCAGCTAAGTGAGGTGCCCTAAGAAGTGGACAGAGGAATGGTTACAGATACACACTCAGCTAAGTGAGGTGCCCTAAGAAGTGGACAGAGGAATGGTTACAGATACACACTCAGCTAAGTGAGGTGCCCTAAGAAGTGGACAGAGGAATGGTTACAGATACACACTCAGCTAAGTGAGGTGCCCTAAGAAGTGGACAGAGGAATGGTTACAGATACACACTCAGCTAAGTGAGGTGCCCTAAGAAGTGGACAGAGGAATGGTAGCAACACGATCATGGAATTTCTCACCATTTCCAGAGTGTTTGCCATTCCGAAATAACGGATGCCTGAAACTGATAAAAGCATTAAGCACGTAGTACATGATGTTAATGTTGCAGTATCCACTGGGAGAATCCAATTAGCTTGATCCCAGCCACACCTACAAATGTTTTCTCTTATTGATGAATTGCAACTGGGGCGTTTACTGCCAAAGGTGTTCACGGATGTTAAAAATAGAGCTGTGCTGACCAGAGAGAGGGAGAGAAGGATAAAAAAGCATAAAAGTGGAATGGAGAGAAAGATCTTGGTTTTATTTTTTTATTTAATTGAATGCCTTTATTAAATTGAATTGTTGTTTATTCATAATGTTCTGTGTTACCTACGTATGTGCGTTGGCAATATGCACACTGGTATGTCATGCCAATAAAGCAAATTAAATTGAAAGAGAAAGTAAAGAGAGAGAAGCAGTGATGGAGAGAGAATTGGGAGAGTAGATAAATAAATGTGAGGTACGAAAGAGACAGCAGACAGAGCAAAGATAAATAGGAAGAATGCAAGAGATTGTCAAGTGAGAGAAAGAGTTAGAGTAGAAAGTGCTTGTAGCTAGAAAGAAAGAGCGATCAGGTAGGAGAGACGGGAAGAGGAAAAGGCTAGAGAATGAGAGAGTACAGGTAAGGAGAGACAGGAAGAAGAAAGGAGGAAAGAGAAAGAGAGACAGAACAGGTAAGGAGAGACAGAAAGAAAAAGGAGGAAAGAGTGAGGTAGGAAGTGAGAGAAAACACAAGAGAGATAAAAAGAGATGAGGAGTAAAGAGTGAAGGAGTGAGACAGAGAGTCGATATGAGAGATGAGAAGAGGGCAGGTGAGAACTGTAGCCGTCCCAAAGCTCACTGTAATGAATTAAACAGGTCTGCTTCTCAAATGACATCCTATCCACTAGTTAGTGCACTACTGTACATCCCACAATGAAGGGAACTGTGTAGCTTTCCTTTGGGACACAAAAATGGAGAGATATTATTTATGCAAAACTCCAATCGTTGTTCATTTTGTAGCAGGGGACAGACAGAGAGAAAGAAAGAGAGAGGTGGGGAGAGAGAAAGAGAGAGAGAGAAAGAGAGAGAGAGGGAAGGGAAGAAACAAAGTCCTGACATGGAACCCACATGTCAAAGAACGACAGAAAGGAAGTTGCATGCCTCAATTTAGTGCCTCTGCTTAGTGCAGATGGGAGTTTTACTTACTCAAACTTGTTCTAAGGGCATAAAAAGAAAATGATTGGTTTACAGATTCAACCAATGAAATTAAAGTAGAGGCGGGATTAAGGCGTTTGGAAATTTGGAGGGAAGGATCTTACAGACGACGACGCGTTATTGACTGTTCGTGGGAGAAAGATCACTTGCCATAAGGTAAGTGAATTTATTAAATGTTTTGTTTGTTGAAATTCACAATTGAAATTCACAGATAAACAGCCTCTAAATTGTGCTAAGATAATTGGGGAACATTAAAATGCACAAAACTAATTCATCGTTTATATCGGATGTATTTGATGCGTGCTTCAGTCAACCACACCAAAGCAGCTAACGTAGAATTAGCATAACGTTAACGCTTTCCCAATGCTACCACGCGCTGTCTGTGAAACCGATAAGTTATGCGATCACATAACTCAAATCTCCACGACTCAGTATCATAATGTGTTATTTTTTGTGTACTGTATGCTTTTCTCGGGGCAGGAGTTCTCAGGTTCATATTACTGTGTTACTTTTAGTTTAAGTTATAATGCGCTGCTCTCAGGGCAGCAGTACTCCATATTCGTATTGCTGTCTTCTTATTAGTGTATGATGCGCTGCTCTCAGGGCAGGAGTACTCCATATTCATATTGCTGTCTTCTTATTAGTGTATGATGCGCTGCTCTCAGGGCAGGAGTACTCCATATTCATATTGCTGTCTTATTATTAGTGTATAATGCGCTGCTCTCAGGGCAGGAGTACTCCATATTCATATTGCTGTCGTATTTTTAGCGTATAATGCGCTGCTCTCAGGGCAGGAGTACTCCATATTCATATTGCTGTCTTATTATTAGTGTATATTGCGCTGCTCTCATAGCAGGAGTACTCCATATTCATATTGCTGTCTTATTTTTAGTGTATAATGCGCTGCTCTCAGGGCAGCAGTACTCCATATTCATATTGCTGTCTTATTTTTAGTGTATAATGCGCTGCTCTCAGGGCAGGAGTACTCCATATTCATATCGCTGTCTTATTTTTAGTGTATAATGCGCTGCTCTCAGGGCAGGAGTACTCCATATTCGTATTGCTCCTATGAATATATAAGGATATGAATAGTGTCTCTATTTAGTGCCTCTATTTAGTGCCTCTATTTAGTGTCTCTATTTAGTGCATCTATTTAGTGTCTCTATTTAGTGCATCTATTTAGTGTCTCTATTTAGTGTCTCTATTTAGTGTCTCTATTTAGTGCCTCTATTTAGTGACTCTATTTAGTGTCTCTATTTAGTGCCTCTATTTAGTGCCTCTATTTAGTGCCTCTATTTAGTGCCTCTATTTAGTGCTCTGTCGTGTCCACTTTTAATGTGGATCTCTTTTTGAATCACATTCTAAGTATGAAGCTATAAAGATGTTACCGCTCCCTTGTGCCCTCCCAAGAAGATTGTGTCCGTTGTCAACCATTCCGAACTGCACCATATGTGCCTACAGAGTGCCATACGTTTCACCAGAGGCACTAAACTGACGCCAATGGAGATCACCCATATACCTGGACCACTGGGTCTAGGAACCTCCCAGACAGACATCCATGTGACCAGACATATCCATGTGACCAGACATATCCATGTGACCAGACATATCCATGTGACCAGACAGTCATCCATGTGACCAGACAGACATCCATGTGACCAGACAGACATCCATGTGACCAGACAGACATCCATGTGACCAGACAGACATCCATGTGACCAGACAGACATCCATGTGACCAGACATATCCATGTGACCAGACATATCCATGTGACCAGACAGACATCCATGACCAGACAGACATCCATGTGGACAGACAGACATCCATGTGACCAGACATATCCATGTGACCAGACAGACATCCATGTGACCAGACAGACATCCATGTGACCAGACAGACATCCATGTGACCAGACAGACATCCATGTGACCAGACATATCCATGTGACCAGACAGACATCCATGTGACCAGACATATCCATGTGACCAGACGGACATCCATGTGACCAGACAGACATCCATGTGACCAGACAGTCATCCATGTGGACAGACAGACATATCCATGTGACCAGACAGACATCCATGTGAACAGACAGACATCCATGTGACCAGACAGGACATCCATCCAGACACATCCATGTGACCAGACAGACATCCATGTGAACAGACAGACATCCATGTGACCAGACATCCATGTGACCAGACAGACATCCATGTGAACAGACAGACATCCATGTGACCAGACAGACATCCATGTGACCATGTGACCAGACATCCATGTGACCAGACAGACATCCATGTGACCAGACAGACATCCATGTGACCAGACAGACATCCATGTGACCAGACAGACATCCATGTGACCAGACGGACATCCATGTGACCAGACAGACATCCATGTGACCAGACAGACATCCATGTGACCAGACAGACATCCATGTGACCAGACAGACATCCATGTGACCAGACAGACATCCATGTGACCAGACGGACATCCATGTGACCAGACAGACATCCATGTGACCAGACAGACATCCATGTGACCAGACAGACATCCATGTGACCAGACATATCCATGTGACCAGACGGACATCCATGTGGCCAGACAGACATCCATGTGACCAGACGGATATCCATGTGACCAGACAGACATCCATGTGACCAAACATTTTGGACAGATTGTTAATTTAGCAGTTTACTCATTTTCAGGATGTGAACTCGGTTGAACAATTAGATTTAAACAAGAGTGAAATTTAATGGAATGTTTGGTAGTCAAAGAAAAACAAAACATCCAGTGTGTGTGATTTCCTAGGTAAAAAGACAACTATCTAAGAGGAAAAGTGGAAAATATGTTCAAATAAAAACACAATAAATCCAATTGAAAAGGTTGTGGAAAAAAGGAAAAATATGTTAATATGTAGTCTAAAGCACTAGGGTTCAGTATAATATAGTCAATTGAACAAATTGGCCCATCTAAAATCAGCAGGGGACAACTGAAATGTTAGACGCAAGTCGGATAAGAGGCTTAATGGATAAGTGTCTGAAATTGTATGCATATCCGAGAAAAACAATCTCTGTAGTGCTCAGAAAGGAATGCCGTTTTATTTAGAATAAACCTTCAGTTCTGTTTCTTAGGAAATCAAGTCTCATAGTTAATATGGCCATTTACGTGAACGTGGAGTAAAACTGAAAAACAATCTGCAATGTTAAAGAGAACCTGTTTTAGAAAGTCATTGAAATTGGCAGAGAAGCAAACAACATAAATTGTGTCAATATGACAGCAGTCATTGCCGCTAACATGCAGGGAGTCCAGGAGGTTTTTAGGAGTTAGAAAGGCTTATCGTGTTTCCCTTATATGTGAACATAGAGTTGTGACTGTTCAGAGGCTAATCTGTGTGATGTTCAGAGCCTTGCAGTTGTGAAGTCTTAAGGCTGTTGTTTTCTCTGAGACATACCAGACCTGGAGTCAGATCTCCGTCCCTCCCTGTTACAGTACCCCTGAAGGAAGCACACCTGCGCCTTCCCGAGCCACTGCACCCAGCTCACGTGCCACCATCAACTACCGTGTTCGACCCTGTGTTTTTTATAGTCCTTAGGTTTGGAGTTTTAGCCTTAGCCATTGTTTATTTATCTCTAAATAAAATACCTTGCTCCTACTGCCTGATTGGTAGTTCTTACACATTCAATAAAAGTTGGACATTTAGAATTAGAATTTTTTTTCATGAGTTACAGGTTTCCTTTAGACAGTAATGTTATTTATCAATTATTGTAAGGAATTAGGTAGGAAACTACTACAAGATAAAATGACCTTTGTGATATTTCTCTGATCTTTACCTTTTGGTAAATATGCATTGTCATAAGAACCCCTAAGATGTTAAATACTTTCTAGCCAAGATTGTGACTTGTCGTCACGATTAGTACAATATAATGAGTCCGGGCCCAGAAGCAATTAAAACCAATGTCCATAATGGCACAAGCTGGGATAATTGAAGAAGAGATTTTAATTGATCCAGGAATAATTCTGTCGCTGCCAAGTATGAATCAAGCAGGTCACTAGACATCCCCACCTGGGATTCGAACTCAAAACTTTGGGATTTTATGCATACTTGTATTCTGCAGAATATTTTCTTTCACTCTATTCTTTACATATTATACATCTTTGCACAGAAAAATCTTTACTCGACTATTGTCAAATTGCTACTCAGTAATTCCAGTTCTTGTTTTGTTTCTCATTTTAGTGTGATTGCTGAATTACTTGATTGTTATAATGTTTTTTTATGGATTGTAATTGTTATCAGTAAGAACCTGGAATCAACTAGTGCCAATGACCTCTCACCTCAAATCCAATCTAGCATATGTTCTGCCACAGGCCTGATGCCCGACCGTCATGCAAAACCCGATAATATGGAGAAACATACACTATGCAGTCCTGTATAAGAAATAACAAACATTGATCCAAAACAATAAATAATAAAGACATTTAACGTAGCTAACTGTGTTTTCTTCCATATGGTTACATTTTCTCTAGAGACACTCGAAATGTATTACGTGGTGGATAGGGTTTGATTGTGGACAGAGCCAATGTCTGCTAGCAGGTGGGTTAAGTGCTCCATATTGAGTGTGATGGGTTTGAAGTATCTGAGAACAGTGAACAGGCAGGGCAGTTTGGCCGAGGCGGCGTTAGGACACGACGGGACGAGAGCATTGGACCTGACAACTCATCTGAAGAGTCGCCTCGGGGGAAATTGCGGAAATGCCACTAGTGGTCACTGTGATAAATCGGGCCTTAAATCGACGCGTCTGACATCCGCCCTGTCAGCCAGCCCCTGTCAGGACCCATTTGAACAGAGATTAGAGAACCTGATTGCAGTGCAGAGAGGTTCAGACTTTAATTAGGGGGGAAACACAGAGACACGGGTTCCAGAGTCTCTCTCAACCCCTCTGTCTGCTCACTAATGGGACTCCAGCAACCATTCTGTGGCCACCGGAACGTGACAAAGGCTATTGTTCTGATCACTTGGCAACCACTTGAAAAGAATACAATGTAAATGCATCATCCCGTGGCTAGAAGACAAATGTGTGTACATCGCCCCCAACACCACAAACAGCCAACACCACAAGCAGCCAACACCGCACGCAGCCAACACCGCACGCAGCCAACACCGAACGCAGCCAACACCGCACGCAGCCAACACCGCACACAGCCACCACCGCACCCAGCCAACACCGCACGCAGCCAACACCGCACTCAGCCAACACCGCACGCAGCCAACACCGCACGCAGCCGACACCACACGCAGCCGACACCGCACGCAACCGACACCGCACGCAGCCGACACCACACGCAGCCGACACCACACACAGCCGACACGGC
Organism: Dallia pectoralis; assembly: GCA_029465975.1. Lineage (NCBI taxonomy): Eukaryota > Metazoa > Chordata > Actinopteri > Esociformes > Umbridae > Dallia > Dallia pectoralis. The sequence continues at coordinate 2,809,939 of CM055738.1, read as the reverse complement.
ACACAGCCAACAACACACACAGCCACCACCGCACACAGCCAACACCGCACGCAGCCAACACCACACACAGCCAACACCACACGCAGCCAACACCACACACAGCCAACACCACACACAGCCAACACCACACGCAGCCAACACCACACACAGCCAACACCACACACAGCCAACACCACGCACAGCCAAAACCAAGGGCACAGATTCAGCAGTGTCTACTGGATGATGGGGGAGGTGAAAGAGGAGTCACTGCTGATATCTCTCAGCCCAAAGTAGGACTTGATTTATTAATTACTTCTTGCTTGTCAGTAACATCCAGAAGGGGGATTGGGTCTTTACTGTGGTCAACGAGACGCTGGCTGTTATCAGCATGTCAGTAAAGTTGTTTCTGTCTTTCTGCAGTTCTGTCCACCTGGTGGCAGTCTGGGCTTTTCTTTTGCTTCTTCTCTGCCAGTCTCGTACACTATCAACACACAGCTGTTATCGGCCCCAGCCTTTCCTTCTCAGCTTTCTTTTGAGTAATTTGGTGTATTGTGGCTAATTCTGGAGTGTCTTGGCTTACTTTAGGGTATTTTGGGGTAATATTAGTTTTTAGTTGGACTTTGTTTTATTATTTGTAAGCTAGAAGAGGTCTAGAAAAGATCTGAAATGATCTTTAATAATAGAGATGAATTAAGAGCTAAGTGTCACGTAGATGTAGGTGGCGGAAGGATGGAGCCAGACAACCCACGGATATACTCTAGAGTCGTTTAATGCCGGACGGAAGAAACCCGTCGTATTATTCACCGCCACACAGGCAAAGTAGAGGATGCGACACAGCGCATAAAACAACCACTCCTCACACGGAGGTATAATAAACGAAGAGCCCGAGCTCACAACAAGACTCGGGCTGCACAATAATCACACGTAACATGTAACAATTCCACACAAAGACAACCAATACAAAGGGAGTTTATATAGACCTCTAATGAGGTAATGGACACCAGGTGAGTGATGACGAGACTGAACAAGGTGTGCAGGGAGGAGGAGCTTCGGTGACGACTAATAGGCCGGGGAGGACGACCGCCGAATACCGCCCGCAGGTGGAGCTGCCGCTTCTCCCGTAGGAGTCATGACAGTATCCCCCACCTGACGCGCGGCTCCGCAGCAGCGTCGACCCCGACCTCGGGGGCCGACCCGGAGGACGAGGAGCTGGACGATCAGGGCGCCGACGATGGAACTCCCGTCGTAGTTCTGGGTCCAGAATATCCCTCGCCGGCACCCAACATCGCTCCTCCGGGCCATACCCTCCCACTCCACCAGGTACTGGACGACCCCCGCCCGACGTCTGGAGTCGATGACGTTGTTCACCCTGTACGCCGGGCCCCCTCGATGTCCAGGGGGCGGGGGGTCTCCAGCACCCTAGATCGCTGGAGGGGACCAGCCACCACCGGCCTGAGGAGAGAAACATGAAACGAGGGATTAATGCGATAGTCAGGTGGCAGCTGCAATCGATAAGTCACCTCGTTGATTCTCCCCAGGACTTTAAATGGCCCCACAAACCGCGGACCCAACTTCCGGCAGGGCAGGCGGACGGGAAGGTTCCGGGTCGAGAGCCAGACCCGATCCCCGGGGTGTAAACGGGCGCGTCACTGCGCCTCCGGTCAGCGGCTGCCTTTTGGCGCTGTCCAGCGTGCTGAAGGTGAACGTGTGTGGCGTCCCACGTCACCTCAGCCCGCCTGAACCATTCATCCACTGCCGGTACCCCGGTGTCAGGCTGGCTCTGCTGCCACGGTGCCAGGACCGGCTGGTAACCTAGAACACACTGAAACGGTGTTAGCTGAGTGGAGGAGTGACGGAGTGAGTTCTGGGCATACTCTGCCCACGGCAGAAACTCCGCCCACTCCCCCGGCCGGTCCTGACAATAAGACCTTAGGAACCTCCCCAGATCCTGGTTAACCCTTTCCACCTGCCCATTAGCTTCGGGGTGGTACCCGGAGGTCAAACTGACCGAGACCCCAAGCGCTTCATGAACGCCCTCCATACACTGGAAGTGAACTGGGGGCCTCGATCTGACACAATGTCCTCCGGAACCCCGTAGTGCCGGAAGACGTGTGTAAATAGGGCCTCGGCGGTCTGCAGGGCCGTAGGGAGACCTCCCAGAGGCAGGAAGCGGCAGGCCTTTGAAAACCGGTCCACGACGACCAGGACCGTAGTATAACCTTGAGAGAGAGGGAGGTCAGTCACAAAATCAATACTCAAATGAGACCATGGTCGCCGCGGAATGGGCAAAGGATGAAGCTTACCTGCCGGAAGGTGTCTAGGTGCCTTACACTGGGCACACACGGAACACGAAGACACGTACAACCTCACATCCTTAGCCAAACCAGGCCACCAATACTTATTGGTAAGGCAACGCACCGTCCGACCAATACCTGGGTGGCCCGATGACACCGATGTGTGGGCCCAGCAGATGAGACGGTCGCGAACATCCAGCGGTACGTAAACGCGCCCCTCCGGACACTGAGGAGGCGATGGTTCCACACGCAACGCACGCTGGATGTCCGCATCTACCTCCCACATCACCGGCGCCACTATACAAGAAGCAGGAAGAATAGGTGAGTTATCCACCTGCCTCTCATGTGTGTCATACAGTCTGGACAGCGCATCTGCCTTGACGTTTTTGTACCGGGATGTACGATAGGGTGAAATCGAACCGGGTAAAAAAAAGCGCCCACCTGGCCTGACGAGGGTTAAGCCTCCTCGCAGCCCGTATGTACTCCAGGTTACGGTGGTCAGTCCAGACTACAAACGGGTGTTTCGCTCCCTCGAGCCAGTGTCTCCACTCTGTCAGAGCTCTGACTACCGCTAACAGCTCCCTATCACCTACGTCATAGTTTTGTTCCGCCGCACTGAGCTTCCGCGAGTAGAACGCACAGGGACGTACTTTGGATGGTGTGCCCGAACGCTGAGACAGTACCGCACCTATCCCAACTTCCGATGCATCCACCTCCACTATAAACGGATGTGATGGATCAGGGTGAGCCAAAACCTGCGCAGATGTGAACAGCGTTTTCAACGTACTGAATGCGCAGTCCGTCTCGTTCGTCCAACGAATACGAGACGGCCCCCCCTTCAACAATGATGTAATGGGAGCTGCTACCCTGCCAAAATTCTTGATGAACCGGCGATAGAAGTTGGCGAATCCCATGAACCTCTGTACCGCCTTAACCGTGGTTGGAACGGGCCAATTACGCACGGCCGCCACGCGATCAACCTCCATCTCCACCCCCCCCGTGGTTATGTGGAACCCAAGAAAGGAGACTGCTCGCTGAAAAAACAGACATTTTCCAATTTGGCATACAGGTCATGCGCCCTCAGTCGCTCCAGTACTCTGCGAACCAGGAAACATGGTCAGCCCGGTCGTCCGAGTACACCAGGATGTCATCGATGTACACGAACACCCCGCGACCGATCATGTCACGAAAGATGTTGTTCACAAAGGACTGGAAAACCGACGGCGCATTCATCAGCCCGTATGGCATCACCAGGTATTCGTAATGACCTGAAGTGGTGCTGAATGCTGTTTTCCACTCATCTCCCTCTCGGATACGCACCAAATTGTATGCGCTCCTGAGATCTAACTTAGTGAAAAAGCGGGCCCCGTGCATTGACTCGATCACAGATGAAATCAGTGGGAGAGGGTACCGATAACGAACTGTGATGCTGTTCAGCGCCCGATAATCAATGCACGGTCGCAAACCACCATCCTTCTTTTTCACAAAGAAAAAACTCGAGGAGGCTGAGGAAGTGGAATGGCGGATTATCCCCTGACTCAATGCCTCGGACACATACGTCTCCATCGCCTGTGTCTCTGCCTGAGACAGAGGATACACGTGACTATGTGGCGGTACAGAGCCTACCTGCAGGTCGATCGCGCAATCCCCCGGACGATGAGGAGGTAATTTAGTGGCCAATTTCTTTGAAAATGTGTGTGCCAGATCAGAATACTCTGGGGGAATACGCACAGAGGAGACACTGTCTGGACTCTCCACCGTCGTCGCACCGACGGAAACACCCATACACCTTCCCTGACACTCCCGTGCCCATCCCGTCAAGGTCCTCTGAGGCCATGAAAACTGTGGGTTGTGTCGAGACAGCCAAGGCATGCCCAACACTACGGGAAGGAAGGTGAATCAATAACTTGCAACGAGATCATTTCAGAGTGTGTGTGTTGTGTGATCATTCTTACTGGTACCGTCACCTGCGTCACCATCCCCGAACCCAGTGGTCGACTGTCCAGACCTGTGATGGTTCGGGCACAGGCCAACGGCACCACCGGAATCTGTAACTGACTGGCATAGGTCTTGTCAATGAAATCCCCAGCTGCGCCTGAATCTACGAGCGCCTTACACTGGGGAGACAGAGGGAAAGTGGGGAAACATACGGTGATGGTTGTGTGGTTGTCAGAGGACCCGGACGGAGTGTGGGGTGTTCTTACCTTCCTTGCCACAGGAGTGTCAGACCCCCTTTCTCCGGGTGTTGAGACCCGCTGGTAGCAATGGGAGGCAGAGTGCCCTTTCCTGCCACAAAGGTGCACTCCCGAGGCCGCGCGGTCCCCCTGGACGCGGCGCCTCCCACCTCCATAGGCTCGGGAGCGACAGCTGAGCTGAACGGAACGAAGGGGACGGGCCCGGACCGTCCGCGCGTAGTGAGGAGATTATCCATCTGGATGGCTAGTTCGACGACCTCCTCGAAGGAGAGGCCAGCGTCCTTACAGGCCATCTCCCTACGGACGTCCGGGTTCAACCGTACCCGAAAGATGTCAATATAGGCCCGTTCGTTCCACCCAGCTCCCGCGGCCAGAGTCCTGAACTCCAGCGCGAACTCCTGCACGCTCCTCTTCCCCTGCCTCAGGAGAGCAAGACGTTCGCCAGCCGCCTTTCCCTCGGGCCGCTGGTCGAACACTGACCGGAAGTACGTAGCGAACGCCCGTAGTCCCGCAGGATAGGCCCCCTCTCCGACCAGATGGCGTTGGCCCAAGCGAGGGCCTTCCCGAGAGGCAGGTGATGAGGGCGGCAACTTTCTGTCGCTCGGAGGGCGCTGGGTTCAGGTCCTCCAAATACAGCTCAAGCTGGAGGAGGAACCCCTGGCAGCGGTCTGCCGCTCCGTCATATGCCGCGGGTCGCTGTAATTTCAGCACCCCACTCCCGAGGGCGGGAACTCGGCAACGGGATCTCCGCGGGGTCCACCGGCTCGGGAAGTCGTTGGGCCAACCGGTTCATGGTCGCCGTGAGCGCGGTGATGGCCTCCCCCATGGCAGTCAGCGTGGCCGAGTGCTGTCCCAGGGTCCCCTGGACGTCTGGTTCCATGGCTCCGTGTCTGGGTGTGGAATTCTGTCACGTAGATGTAGGTGGCGGAAGGATGGAGCCAGACAACCCACGGATATACTCTAGAGTCGTTTAATGCCGGACGGAAGAAACCCGTCGTATTATTCACCGCCACACAGGCAAAGTAGAGGATGCGACACAGCGCATAAAACAACCACTCCTCACACGGAGGTATAATAAACGAAGAGCCCGAGCTCACAACAAGACTCGGGCTGCACAATAATCACACGTAACATGTAACAATTCCACACAAAGACAACCAATACAAAGGGAGTTTATATAGACCTCTAATGAGGTAATGGACACCAGGTGAGTGATGACGAGACTGAACAAGGTGTGCAGGGAGGAGGAGCTTCGGTGACGACTAATAGGCCGGGGAGGACGACCGCCGAATACCGCCCGCAGGTGGAGCTGCCGCTTCTCCCGTAGGAGTCATGACACTAAGTCTGGCCGAATATCATACGTTGAATTATCCTTGAAATGTTCTGTCTTTGTCTGCGATATAAAAATATGTGATGATACAGTACATCTGTGTTTTACATACATAGTACAGTGTTTTGCTATATTGTTACCATATATGGTATTTGGGAAAATTATCTGCATCCCTTTTTGATATGGAATTAAGTACCTCCAAAAACTGTGAGATACACATTGAGATAGACATTTAAATTGCTTCTTAGTTGTTATTATGAGGTTACGTCAGCGCAGTGTTATTTAAAGACTGGATCCTGGCCTACGGGTCGATTGTGGGAGGTGTACATTTGGTCTCCAACTGTTCCAGCCTCAGGGATGGCAAGGTCAGACATTAGCCTTTCAGACAGAACTTATAAAATGCCAATCTGTTGTCCCACAAACTGCTTAGCTGGAAAACTAGTCCCCATGTTATTGCACTGCACATTGTGGCAGATGTTACTGGGAAGGAGAATACTGCTCCCAAGATGTTATGAGACGAGCCAGTAGCTATCATTTGCAGAATCAAATAAATGTTGAGTGGATGGTGGTGTTGTTCCCAAACTTAAAGATGAGTGTCCTTGTTGTTCATGGTAACAAGAGGGGACTGAGTACACAGCCCTGGGGTGCTCCGGTGCTCAGAGTCAGTGCAGAGGGGCTGGTGTTACCCATTCTCACCACCTAAGATCTGCTCGTCTGGAAGTCCAGGATCCAATTCCATAGGGAGGTGCTAATACCCAGGTACTGAGATTAGGAATGGTCTTGGCATGGTACACTAGTGTTAGATGCTGAGCTGTAGTCCACAAACAGCATCCTCACATACTGTATGTGTTACCATGTTCCAGGTTGGAGAAGGCAATGTGTGTCTTCAGCGTGACAGCATCACATATCATATTTACTAAAGAAATTACTTATTATACCCTTGCTACTAGGCTAATCAGGAAACGCCACAGATTTGGATCATAATCTCAGCCAGAAGAAGACAGATTGCTTATTTTGGTCATTCTGTGCGAATATATTATAGGACACATAGCCAAATGCGAAGTTGACATGATGTTATTCATACACACTCAGAGAAGCAGCCAAAACAGGGCTATGTACCTTTAAACAAAAATCACAATATTTGTACCCTGCAGAAGGTAGAAAGAAAAGGATTCGGCAGACGACCTGAGACAGATTGAACAATTTGCTGAATAAGGTAAAGGTCGTTGACAATCCAACAATCTTGATGTAGTGTTGGTATCAGACATTTCTGTCCAGCCAGAAGAACATGTTACAGTGTAATCTTTTTTCCCTATTATGTGATCAAATGGTTTCCATACACAGCTAATGATTTTCAAAGTAAAATTATTGGTATAACCTTTTCACATCACACATTAATGAATTCACTAATTTCAAAGAAGGTTAGATCTAACATATCATAGCACGCACTAGCCCCGGAGTTTCCATTGTACCGTTGGTAGATCATGTTAATATAATCCCAGATAGCATTTACATGTTCATCATTTAGTCCATAAACCTGTGTTAGAGCATGAGAATGTAATTGTGATGTGTGGTGCTGTTTATCCCTTTTCACATTAGCATTAACATTTGAATTTGGTCCAACAACAAAACAATTGAATTAGACATGGGATGAGTTCATGTTAGCATGACAGCATAACGGAATGAAGACGTGGTGAAGACATGTGGTCCTCATGTTACCATGACGGCACACTAACGAATATGTGATTATCTCATTAATAGTTAATATTACTAAGCCCATCGTTTATGCAAACAACGAGCTAATGTACATGACTGGATGTCCTGTGTCAACATATTTTTGTCACGAGTGGTGAGTTAGGGTACTGCACTGTCTGGTTTCGGTGCACCACTTCCTGGTTCGGGTTGATTAATCACAGCTGTTTTGTATTTGGTTCATTAAGTCGGGCTATAAAGGGATTGATAGGAAGTCACCTGGTTACTGTTCATTATTTCCATGTCACATTGTTAGATTAGAGGTGAGTGTTTGTATCACGATTAGTTGTTGTTTGGAGTTGTTCGTTTAAGTCGCTATATGCGCATTTTACTTTCAACCAAGTTCGTGTTTTCGCCGTTTACGGTTTGTTTTGTTTTTGATTGTAGTTAAATAAACCTGTCTTTAAACGGATTACCTGGCTCTGCACATGGCTTTCCGCACTACAGCTTACAGCAACCGTGACAATTTTAGTGCAAATTAGTTGTTCTGGCATAAAAAGAAATGAGTCAATGTCCTGTGTCAGCATGAAAAAATGAAAGTACACGCACGTATTAATTAATGTGTTTGAATATCATTAATAAAGTGACGTTTATTGTAATAATGAGGGTTATTTAAACAAGCTTTACAAAAACAACAAAAGAAACCACAGCAACCAATGACACAAACAATGAACAACACTGAGTCTGGGCAAACCAGAACTTGAATGAGGTTAGAGAGATCTTACTAGTTAGAAACCATCAAAAAAAGACAATTTCTCTTCAAACAAATACATGTGAGTTATCCCAATGAACTTGTCAACCGGAGATTTGAATTTGTCGCAATCAATCCACAGCTAGTGTGAAAGAGAAAACATGCATCCATCTTTTGTGGAGATTAAATACATGAAAATTTGATTCGTGCCATCCCGAAACTGGAAGTTGATTTTTAAAAACCTACATTTATTTATGCTTAATGTAACAAAAATACATGAATAACATGAATATATATGATAAAAATATCAACAATTACATTAATTACATTTAAAAATCAATTTAAACGTTCCTCTCCTTCATCATTCATGCAAATTCAAAGACACCATGCATTTTCGAGCTTTGAGCCAAATACCAGCTGCCCTCTGTCTGAACACGGACTGACCAACACCCAGGTTAACAGTGGTGCCAAACATGTAGAGGAACAAGACCGTGAAAAAGATATAGCGATTTCTGTCAATTTTGACGGAAGTTGCCAAATAAAGTAATTTGTGATCATCCACAACACAGAAAACAATGATATAATTCCCTGCAGGATCCCAGTAATGGTGACCCTCATCTGACTGGTCAGACGGGGACAAGAGAAGGGGCTGCCAGTCTCTTTCATGGTCTTTATGTGTCTAAGCAGGTAACACACTGTAGAACAACTAGACCATAAAGTCACACAGAGGAGCGTGAGGTAAAAGAGAGTTCTCACATAAATACACCCGGTCTGTATGTTATTTAATTCATTACTGGTAGAAAAACTGTCATTCGATGAGGTGTAATTGCTGTGCTTACTGTTTATTCCATAGATATTGTTCATCTCAACCGTTTTTGCAAGCTCAACAACACCATCAAACAGAGAGAACACCATATTAACAACCAGAGCCCAGTAGATGATGGTGTTGATGTTCCTTTTCACCCAGATGAAGACAGCTTGCTGGGCTGGGACAATCTGGGTGTAGTAGAAGAAGTTCAGCCAAACACCGGTTGACACACTCAGGGATAAAGTGTATATCAATATCAGATTTGCAGAGATGCAGAGCCCTGGGTATTTAGTGTAAAGCAATGAGCAGAAACCATTTGCTGCAATAGAAGAGACCACAGCAACAGCGACATAGCAAACCAAAGAACTCAGGAGAAACTTTACAGGCTGTTTCTGTCCTTTACTTCCATGGGGTGGACAAACCAAGCAGAAAGCAAAAAATAAGTTTGCCATTATGATGACGACAGCCAACGAGCCGTTGAGTAGAAAAAACGTCAAAATATCCATCTTAGTATCGGTGTGTGCACTGCATAGAGCTATAAGAAGATCTGCTCCTATTTCTGTCAAGCCAGATACAATTATTTTGCAGGGATATCTTCCTCTCCAGGCTTCCAGGTTGTTAATAACAGCCAAACCAAAGTATTTCAGGTGTTCCTCTCAGACTCCCGCAAATAAACACAGTAAAACCTATTTCTATCAAACATATGAGTCGTTGCAAAGCCAAATGAAAATAAGTTGGGTGTTGAACATTATATAAGCTTCAGGTGGCATCATTCAAATGGTTTTACATGACAAAGGAGAGTGCCAGACACTCACCAGAGATGCACATGTCTGTGTTGGTGTGACTGGGCTAAAGCCACAATTCGTAAATAGGTTTCACCTATTGTTGGTTTTCTTAGAGGATCAGTATATCTGATAGTGAATCACGGCATATTGGCTCAGACAAATTGATCGAATCATCAGTTCATCTGGAAAGAGCTTGTCAACTTCGATGATCCATCTACAAAACTGTCCGACTGCGGAGATGTGTACCCAAATTGAGTGGAGTAGCACACATTTGCAGTATGTAAAACAAGATTGAATGTATCCCATTGTGATTTGCATCTCAGATACGGATGGAAAACACATGGCCAGTTAAGAAGGAAAATACTAAGCGTTGCCAATGGATTCTTTTTGCATGTAGCCTGCAAGTAGTTATGTTGTTGTTTATCATTGTGATAATATAACATGTAATAATAGTTATGTTGTTGTTTATCATTGTGATAATATAACATGTAATAATAGTTATGTTGTTGTTTATCATTGTGATAATATAACATGTAATAATAGTTATGTTGATGTTTATCCTTGTGATAATATAACATGTATTAATAGTTATGTTGATGTTTATCCTTGTGATAATATAACATGTAATAATAGTTATGTTGTTGTTTATCATTGTGATAATATAACATGTAATAATAGTTATGTTGATGTTTATCATTGTGATAATATAACATGTAATAATAGTTATGTTGTTGTTTATCATTGTGATAATATAACATGTAATAATAGTTATGTTGATGTTTATCCTTGTGATAATATAACATGTATTAATAGTTATGTTGATGTTTATCCTTGTTATAATATAACATGTAATAATAGTTATGTTGTTGTTTATCATTGTGATAATATAACATGTAATAATAGTTATGTTGTTGTTTATCATTGTGATAATATAACATGTAATAATAGTTATGTTGATGTTTATCCTTGTGATAATATAACATGTAATAATAGTTATGTTGTTGTTTATCATTGTGATAATATAACATGTAATAATAGTTATGTTGATGTTTATCCTTGTGATAATATAACATGTAATAATAGTTATGTTGATGTTTATCATTGTGATAATATAACATGTAATAATAGTTATGTTGTTGTTTATCCTTGTTATAATATAACATGTAATAATAGTTATGTTGTTGTTTATCATTGTGATAATATAAAATGTAATAATAGTTATGTTGATGTTTATCCTTGTGATAATATAACATGTAATAATAGTTATGTTGATGTTTATCCTTGTGATAATATAACATGTATTAATAGTTATGTTGATGTTTATCCTTGTGATAATATAACATGTAATAATAGTTATGTTGATGTTTATCATTGTGATAATATAACATGTAATAATAGTTATGTTGATGTTTATCCTTGTTATAATATAACATGTAATAATAGTTATGTTGATGTTTATCATTGTGATAATATAACATGTAATAATAGTTATGTTGATGTTTATCCTTGTTATAATATAACATGTAATAATAGTTATGTTGATGTTTATCCTTGTGATAATATAACATGTAATAATAGTTATGTTGATGTTTATCCATGTTATAATATAACATGTATTAATAGTTATGTTGATGTTTATCCTTGTGATAATATAACATGTATTAATAGTTATGTTGATGTTTATCCTTGTTATAATATAACATGGAATAATGTAATAGTTATGGCATGTTATATTAGTAAGTGAAAAGGTGTTTTTGCTGTATTGATCGATCCCATTTTTTCTTTTATTAAACGGAATAGTTTAGGATCACTGACATCCACAATACATGCACAGCTGCTCCCTTGACCTCAGCCAGTGGATTTCAATTGCATTTTCTGTGACATTTCAGAACACTCTCTGGCAATGCAAAACACACTACACACAATAAGTTTTTGGAATTTAGGATTTCATTTACTCTTGTACTGTGTATACTGTATTTTCATTTTAAATTCAACTTCTGTTGCTTTTACATTTCCCTTTATTCACTACTGCTTAAACCTTTATGGTCACAAATGTCATTCTTCAGCCATTAAATTGATCAGAAATACAGTGTATACATTGGCAATATTTTAATGACTGTTGTAACTAGAAATGGTTGATTTTTTATTGAACATAAACAGAGGCCCATTATCACCAACTGCTACTTCTGCAAATTCAAGTTTACAGATTTTTATTATGTAATTGAACATTAGCTAGCCGTTGTGCAATTATGTTTGCACAGCTGAAAACTGTTATTGAGTATCTGGAGCATCAGCAAATCAGGGGTCGATTGCAGGCTCAAAATCGCCAGAAACAAATAACTTATTTCTTTCTGAAGATCTTATACAATGCTATGTACGTCTTCCTTCAAAGAACAGCGCAAACTGGCTCATACCAGAATACAGAAAAGGAGTGAGAGGCTCCAGTGCACAACTACGCAAGAGAAGCATACGCATCTAGCTTGAGAAACTGTTTGCTCTGCAGATATGGAGGCAAGACACAAGCGCTGGGCAAATGGAGGATGTTTATAAGCTAACTAAAATAAATCAAAATAGAAACTAAATCACAAAACATAACAGACACCACACAAAACAAAGTCCGGCAGGAGAAAACGGGCAGGCAGGAACTTAAATAGGGACGTGATGAAGTGAAGGAGAGTGGGCATGGGTTCACTTGAACAGCTGGCTGTCGTGTAAGAATGTGAGAGAAACAGACACCTCACATGTCCTCAACTGGCCGCTTTATTAACTAGTACCGGTAAAACACCAGTCTCAACGTCAACAGTAAAGAGCCTGGCCAATATTAAGTGGGCAAAAAACACAGATACTTGAGGAAGCTTGTAAAAAAAGTATTAAGGGCAGACAAATGTACATTTGAGGTGTTTGGATCACATAGAGGAACATTGGTGAGACAAGAACCAAATGAAAATATGCTGGAGATGTCAAGCATGGTGTTAGCAATGCAATTGGCTGAGGGTGCTTTCATAGTGATAGTAGCCGGTGCTTCAATGATGGTAATAGTGATAATAGCCGGTGCTTCAATGATGGTAATAGTGATAATAGTGATAATAGTGATAATAGCCGGTGCTTCAATGATGGTAATAGTGATAATAGCCAGTGCCTCAATGATGGTAATAGTGATAATAGCCGGTGCTTCAATGATGGTAATAGTGATAATAGTGATAATAGTGATAATAGCCGGTGCTTCGATAGTGATAATAGTGATAATAGCCGGTGCTTCAATTATGATAATAGTGATAATAGCCGGTGCTTCAATGATGGTAATAGTGATAATAGCCAGTGCTTCAATTATGATAATAGTGATAATAGCCGGTGCTTCAATGATGGTAATAGTGATAATAGCCAGTGCTTCAATTATGATAATAGTGATAATAGCCGGTGCTTCGATAGTGATAATAGTGATAATAGCCGGTGCTTCAATTATGGTAATAGAGATAATAGCCGGTGCTTCAATTATGGTAATAGAGATAATAGCCACCAGTAACGCCACCCACTGGCCTATTGCGATCCCGGTTCTGGAGGCGTCTCCAGAGCAGTGGGTGGCGTTAATCCAGGTGTAGTGCAGTATGAAAGCCAGGCAGAGACAGTTTTCACTGTTCGTGGTATTTATTTAATATTATTATTTATTTCAGCAAACAAGTGAACACTTTACACTGAACCAAAGAATAAAACAGAATGTAAAACAAAAATGTGCTGACTAGTGACTTTCTAAATGTATACAAAACAGTTTCAAAAGTCCCAAATAAAACACACCTCTACATACCCGTGACTTCAAACAATAACCAGCGTGAGGTTTCCCAGACACCTAAATACCAAACCTGCTAATCCCTAAATCACCCCAGATGTGTATTACCAGAACAAACTAGCCAGCCAAACCGAACAAGCCGTGTGCACCCCACTAACAGCACCGTGTGGAAGAAAATGCCACCATTAGTGACAGAATATATAATAATTACTACAGTCAGACCTCTCTTCACTTAAAAAAATATATGATTAACTCTGGTTTATAAATCATTAAATCATATTATTAAAATATTAAAGATAATTTTCTCCCTTAGACATTCTGGATTTCAACTCAAATCTGCAATGTTATTTTTTCCATAAAGATAAAATACCAGCTGCCCTCTGTCTGAACACTGACTGACCAACACCCAGGTTAACAGTGGTGCCAAACATGTAGAGAGACGCAACTGTGAAGAAAATGTTACGGTCGTTGTCAAATAATGGCAAATAAATAAGTACCAACAAATTATCTGAGATTACCCAAACTGTTAAAAAAAATGATAAAATTCCCTGCAGGATCCCAGTAATGGTGACCCTCATCTGACTGGTCAGACGGGGAGAAGAGAACGGGCTGCCAGTCTCTTTCATGGTCTTTATGTGTCTAAGCAGGTAACACACTGTAGAACAACTAGACCAAACCGTCACACAGAGGAGCGTGAAGAATAAAGTCATTTTCACATAAACATTTACACTGTATATGTAGTACAGAAGGTCAGATGTAGACCAAAAGTAAATCATTGAGGAGTTAGTTATGTGAGTATTGTTAAATCCAAAGAACATGTGATCTACCTCAATTTCAACTACAAGCTCCACAACAGCACTTAGGAGAGAGAACACCATAATTACAACCAGAGCCCAGTAGATGATGGTGTTGATGTTCCTTTTCACCCAGATGAAGACAGCTTGCTGGGCTGGGACAATCTGGGTGTAGTAGAAGAAGTTCAGACAAACACAGCTGGATATGCAGGTGAATAAGGTAAACATTGTTACCATAGAAAAAATAGGGCAGAGGTCTAGGCTGTCAATAAAAAGTAATTGGCACAAAAAAAAATTAGCAGTTGCGCTGAACAGATAAATGTTGGTGAAGCAAATTAAGAATCCCAGGAGAATCTTCATGGGCTGTTTGAGCTCTTCTCTGCCACGAGTTGGGAAAAACAGGCAGTAAGAAAAAAACAGGTTGGCCAGCAAAGTGAAAACTGACAAAGGCCCGTTAATCAGGAAAAAGACAAAGTCACTCATCTCTGTATTGATTTCTTCCATTTTCACAGCCGCCTTCAAAATCTTCAGTTTTAACTTGTAAGTAGTCAAATGCAGAATGCACCACCAAAAGCTAGGTATGTCTGCTGTCTCTCCAGATTCACAAAAACTAAGTAAACGTAGTGGAACCTATTTACCAAATTGACACAGAAGTGTATCCGCTGTCACACAGGTAAAAGCAAACACTTTGGCTGTAAAACATGAAATAAGCTTCAGGTGTCATCATTCAAATGATTACATGTGACACTAGAAGGGGCAGGACCAGAAAGAGAAACACATGTGTGCTCTGGTGTGATGGACCACAACCAGAATACTTAAAATGGACTCACCTTGTGTTTGTAGTAGAATGTACAGTCTATTTATCTGTGAAGGTAAAGTGGCCTTTATGTTGATTTAAATCATGTACATTAGAATAACAGAATATTAGAAGTCAGGCATCTTAATTGTCTATATCAGCAAAACTGGTTTTTATACTGCTGATATTTAAAGATAAAAGAAAAAGCTCACAGAAAATACAAATTCAGTGGAGTAGCGTACATCTGAGATATGGAAAACAAGGTTGAATATATTAAATCCCGGTTTGCATCGAAAATGACCGATGGAAAACAGGGTGAAGTGAACTGGTGTTGAGCTTTATTCTGATTGCACTACATGACTCAAGACATTAAGGGTACAACTCGTTCAGTTTATTTATGGTGGACATCAGATCAAACAATATAGAGCTCTTGTTTACATTATCACACAAAATGTGTCTGTGTCTTAACAACCACTTTCTATTACATTTTGTAATTCCTACTAGAGTTAAAATGTTAAAACAAGGGTCCCTGAACAGTGGAGAGGTAGTTCCATGTAGATAACGCAGTCACTGTGAGAACAGGGTTCCTGTGTTTGGATTAGCTCATAGTTCCCCTTAGACAGCTGTGCAATTAGCCAGCACCTTCTGGGATTGGGGGGATAGTAATCGAATATGGTTGACCTTGGAAGACATACAATAATTGAGACAAAACCTGTGAATTGAACAGAACAACGGCTACCATCACCTAAATGCATATATGAAGGTCTGGGTAGATAAGATGGTAAGAAAACAATAAGCCATTTTAGTCAATGTGTTGAATGCAGAAAAAACAGGCAGAAGAAATTACCAGAGCGACCTTCACAAGGACCAAATTGTTATGGCCAGACAATTGGGCCAAACCAAGGCTTGTGTGGAGCTCCTGGTCAGCAGTGGTGAGTACCTACCAATAGTGGTCTGAGGAGAGACAAACCAAGGCTTATGTGGAGGTTCTGGTCAGCAGTGGTGAGTACCTACCAATAGTGGTCTGAGGAGAGACAAACCAAGGCTTATGTGGAGGTTCTGGTCAGCAGTGGTGAGTACCTACCAATAGTGGTCTAAGGAGAGACAAACCACAAACTGGTAACATGGTGTTGTGGGAACATTGTAAAAGGCTCCCTAATGCAAGTTAATCTATTTAAAGTAAATGCTACAAAAAATTAATTTAGTGAATGTGCATATCTGACCTGCTGGGAATGTGATGAAAGAAATACAAACTGATTTGTTTACTTCACTTCTATTATTCTGACATTTTGCGTTCCGAAAATTAAGTGGTAATCCTAACTAACCTAAAACTGGGGAATATTTACTAGGAATAAATATTAGGAATTGTTAAGAACCGAGTTTAAATGTATTTAGGTAAATTGTATGTTAACTTCCACTTTCAACTGTCCATGACTAAGGGAATGTATGAGAAGTTACAAAAACACTCCAGCTGTTGAACATTTAAAGGCTTTATTTTGCATTGCTTTAATATTACTATATGACACCAGAGGTGTTTAGGTTGTTCAGGCAAACAATATGTTGACTGGATTTTAATATTCCACTTTACTGACACAAGCAAAACACAATACGTTTCCGGTATTAAAGCCACACAAAAGGATGCCACAACATATTATTTTGGTATCCTGAACATTACATTTATCTGACTAGACAGAATTAAAAATACTAAACAAACCAAGCCAATAATGTGCATGTTGCCTTGCTTTTTCACTATATCTGAAAAAAAAGCCTACGTGATGTTAACCTTAAATCTTCTTTTCCTTACACTGTAAAATGTGCCAATCTATCTTATTTGTGAGTCCATTTGTTCAAAAAGTAGATGTAAGTTAGTGATGCCAGATAATGTTGTATTGACTAATACATATGTTACCTTGATACAACCATCATTTTGCTCACATCCTGGTCATATGGTTCTCTGTTTACCCTTGATCTCAGACATACCAGAATTATTAAGTCATGAGTCAAATGAGAATTGGTTCTCTCCGGACCTGGATAAAGTGAACATAAATGTCCACTGGATCGTTCTGTTTCACTGGTAGATTAATTATTTATGCAGTTGTTCATTTTTCAGAAAGAGTTGATTTAGCACACACACTTGTACAAATGACACTTCTTCTGACTCTAATTAACTTTATTATATATATTGGTTGAATGCAGTTTTTAGCCACTGTTAAAAAAAGATTTAAAACGTATACATCTCTAATTAAATACAATTTATTGAATTCACATTTCCCAAAAATATAAGTACAGGTATTATTTGAATAAAATAAAATAAAAGGAAAAGCAGTTGAAAATTAAAAACCTGTTATTTGTGAACAAATACACATCATATATAATACCTCTGTCAGACCTGGTTTTACATTGGATAAATCTAAATTGAACTTTGGTTTATAAATCATAAAAGATAATATTCTTGCATGTACATTCCTGATTTCAACATTGTGTTGAATACATTGTGTTGATAACCGGAATGTTCTTTTCTCATCTTTCATCTACATAACAAAACATATAAAATACCAGCTGCATTTTCTCTGAACACAGACTGACCAACACCCAAGTTAACAGTGGTGCCAAACATGTAGAGTGACGCAACTGTGAAGAAAATATTGCTGTTGTTGTCAAATTTTGCATAATTCAAAGGAGAAAGTAGATAAAAAAAATAATCTGAAATAATCCACAACATTGAAAACAATGATATAATTCCCTGCAGGATCCCAGTAATGGTGACCCTCATCTGACTGGTCAGACGGGGAGAAGAGAACGGGCTGCCAGTCTCTTTCATGGTCTTTATGTGTCTAAGCAGGTAACACACTGTAGAACAACTATACCACACCGTCACACAGAGGAACGTGAAGAAGAAGAACATTTTCATATAAAGACATATACTGAATATGTGATACAAGATGAAAATTGCATTTAAATCAGAAGAAATAGCAGTCCTTGAGGTACTATTAATGATAGTGGTGTTATATTCAGAGACAATGTGGATTTCAACTTCTAGTACAAGCTGCACAACAGCACTTATCAGAAAGAACACCATATTAACAACCAGAGCCCAGTAGATGATGGTGTTGATGTTCCTTTTCACCCAGATGAAGACAGATTGCTGGGCTGGGACAATCTGGGTGTAGTAGAAGAAGTTCAGACAAACACAGCTGGACATGCTGATGGATAAGGTAAAAGTTGCTGCCATTGAAAAAGAAATGCAAGTCTCTGGATGTTTAGTGACAAGGAATCGGCTCAAAAATATTTCCGCAGTAACGCTGACTAGATACATTTTGGTGGAGCAAATCAAGGATCCCAGGAGAATCTTCATGGGCTGTTTGAGCTCTTCTCTGCCACGGGTCGGGAAAAACAAGCAGTAAGAAAAAAACAGGTTGGCCAGATAAGTGAAAACTGACAAAGGCCCGTTAATCAAGAAAAAGGCAAAGTCACTCATCTCTGTATAGATTTCTGCCATTTTCAACAAAACAAGAATACGATCACTGCAAAATCTTAAGTGCTCAAATGCCAAAAGCCGCACCAAAATTATGTATTTCAGCTGTCTTTCCAGGTTCACAAAAATGCAGTACATATAGAAGTGCATGAGATTTTACACAGGTAAATGCAAACACCTCTGCTGTAAAACATGAAGTAATCTTTAGGTGTCATCATTTAAATGATTACATATGACACTAGAAGGGGCAGGACCAGAAAGAGAATCACATGTCTGCTCTGGTGTGACCAGAGCAGACATTGTAGTCGAATGTACAGTCTATGTATCTGTGAAAGTAAAGTGGTCTTTATGGAGATATTAAAAATTATAATTTGAACAACAAATTATTAGATCAAGTCAGCCGTCTTGATTGTTTGTAACAGCAAAAACTGGTTTTCAACCACGGAGAATTATAAAGAAAAGAAAAAGCTCACAGAAAATACAAATTCAGTGGAGTAGCGTACATCTGAGATATGGAAAACAAAGTTGAATATATGAAATCCTGATTTGCATCAAAAACAACAGATGGAAAACAGGGTTGAGTCAAATATGCAACATAGTTCATTTATGGTGGACATCAGATCAATAATATAGAGCTCTTGTTCGCACAAAATCTGTATTTTAACTGTATCTTAACAACCACTTGAGTAGATGTAAATTATTAAAGTTATTGGTTCCAGATAATGTTGTATTGGCTGATACACGTGTTTCCTTGAAAAACGTACTGTAAAGAATTCAAACAAAGCCGTCAGGTAAACACAATTATTTAATAATTGTTGTTCTAGTGCCGGATACGCCAGCAGATATTTGATAATGTTATCTCACAGTGGTTACCACGTCCCATCTATAGGCTTCTGTCAAAAATGGGGAAAAACACACTTCAAGTCAAAAAGTCTGAACTGTGTTGATTACTCTGCATTTATATTGTTATTTTTTTCAATTTGCTACAGCTTGTTAATCAAAAGTGTATATAATGTAAATATACTGTACCTACTTCAGATCTAGGGTCCAGCATTTGACCACACTAAAGCACTCATGAAAAACATCACGGAAACATGTTCATATTGATTTTATATCCAACTGGCTTGACTGATATGGAACATACCTACAGAACATTGAGTTGGGTGACTTGGTCTTTTTCACAATGGACAAACCTTTGTAGGTCACCATATTGACCAACTTGTTCATTGTCTTTGGCTTGTATTGTCCACCTCCCAGGACCAAAGAGCAAGTCACAGAGATGGTTCTGAAACTCCTGGGAACTCCTCTGCAGTTGTTAACCCGGTTCAATTACACAGGTACGGCCCATTCCCTTTCATTAAATAACAAGAGATCTGCAAATCAGCTAACCTGTCACGCTTCCAGGTGAGGTGTGAAAAGAGGAAGGACGGAGTCAGAGTAAACGTAGCAGAAAATGCTTTCCTTTTATTTAGGCTGCTTGCCAGTAAGGACTAAATAATAAACTGTACCAACAGGCATTTCACTAAATCAAAAACAAAGGTGCGTCGTAGCGCAGACGGCTCTTCTCTAACAAAGACACAATCAATATACACATACTTCACACAACACAGGCAGGTAATGTAAAACAATTCCACACAGACATGCCCAAACACAGGGAACTTATATACTGTATTAATAAGGGAAATGGACACCCAGTGTGCACAATAACAGGACAAGACAAGTATGTTACATAGAGGGTACAGTGGAGCGAGAAGATCGGAGAGAGCGACCGCCGAAGCCTGCCTGCAGGTGGCGCTAGACTGGCCTCGGAGGGAGAACTGATAAAACCTGATAATTACATACGACCTCTGTAGTCTTTACATTTGCTTCTCCATGAACACGTATGTAATTTTATGTCGTTTATAGCACTGAAAAATCAAGGAATGACACCTCTTCTGGCTCGAATGATCTTTATTACATTATAAAGGTTGCATGGAGTTTGAAGATAATGCCCGAAATAATACAATTAGAAGAAAAGATTTCTCAGGTAATAAAACATAATGAAACATGCACAGCCACAATACAATTAAAATGTGAATAAAATAAAACATTGACCAAATTAAATATAACAATTTACAGAATATTCAAACCTGTTCATACTATTTACTAAATATACATAATTTTTAAACACCTTAGACGGTAGGTATTAGTAAAGGTGTTATTTAAATATACAAGCAATTGAAGATTAAAATGCTTTTATTTGAGAATAGATATGCAGAATATATAGCAACTGTCAGATCCAGTTCCACTTTAAAAGAGATCAATGTTGAACTCATAAATCCTGAATGATTAACATTCCTACATGGACGTTCCAGATTTGAACTTGGTGTTGAGATCTGGAAAGTTTTTTCTTCATCTTTCACCTACAGCACATTAAAGATAAAATGCCAGCTGCCCTCTGTCTGAACACTGACTGACCAACACCCAGGTTAACAGTGGTGCCAAACATGTAGACAGATGCAACTGTGAACAAAATATTCTGGTTTGGGTCAAAGTTTCCACAATTAGGTGAAAAAATCCAACATATATATTCTAAGATTACCCAAACTGTTAAAAAAAATGATAGAATTCCCTGCAGGATCCCAGTAATGGTGACCCTCATCTGACTGGTCAGACTGGGAGAAGAGAACGGGCTGCCAGTCTCTTTCATGGTCTTTATGTGTCTAAGCAGGTAACACACTGTAGAACAACTAGACCACACCGTCACACAGAGGAGCGTGAAGAATAAAGTCATTTTCACATAAACATTTACACTGTATATGTAGTACAGAAGGTCATATGTAGACCAAAAGTCAATCATTGAGGAGTTAGTTATGTGAGTATTGTTAAATCCAAAGAGCATGTGAACTACCTCAATTTTAACTACAAGCTCCACAACAGCACTTAGGAGAGAGAACACCATAATTACAACCAGAGCCCAGTAGATGATGGTGTTGATGTTCCTTTCACCCAGATGAAGACAGCTTGCTGGGCTGGGACAATCTGGGTGTAGTAGAAGAAGTTCAGACAAACACAGCTGGATATGCAGGTGAATAAGGTAAACATTGTTACCATAGAAAAAATAGGGCAGAGGTCTAGGCTGTCAATAAAAAGTAATTGGCACAAAAAAAAATTAGCAGTTGCGCTGAACAGATAAATGTTGGTGAAGCAAATTAAGAATCCCAGGAGAATCTTCATGGGCTGTTTGAGCTCTTCTCTGCCACGAGTTGGGAAAAACAGGCAGTAAGAAAAAAACAGGTTGGCCAGCAAAGTGAAAACTGACAAAGGCCCGTTAATCAGGAAAAAGACAAAGTCACTCATCTCTGTATTGATTTCTTCCATTTTCACAGCCGCCTTCAAAATCTTCAGTTTTAACTTGTAAGTAGTCAAATGCAGAATGCACCACCAAAAGCTAGGTATGTCTGCTGTCTCTCCAGATTCACAAAAACTAAGTAAACGTAGTGGAACCTATTTACCAAATTGACACAGAAGTGTATCCGCTGTCACACAGGTAAAAGCAAACACTTTGGCTGTAAAACATGAAATAAGCTTCAGGTGTCATCATTCAAATGATTACATGTGACACTAGAAGGGGCAGGACCAGAAAGAGAAACACATGTGTGCTCTGGTGTGATGGACCACAACCAGAATACTTAAAATGGACTCACCTTGTGTTTGTAGTAGAATGTACAGTCTATTTATCTGTGAAGGTAAAGTGGCCTTTATGTTGATTTAAATCATGTACATTAGAATAACAGAATATTAGAAGTCAGGCATCTTAATTGTCTATATCAGCAAAACTGGTTTTTATACTGCTGATATTTAAAGATAAAAGAAAAAGCTCACAGAAAATACAAATTCAGTGGAGTAGCGTACATCTGAGATATGGAAAACAAGGTTGAATATATTAAATCCCGGTTTGCATCGAAAATGACCGATGGAAAACAGGGTGAAGTGAACTGGTGTTGAGCTTTATTCTGATTGCACTACATGACCCAAGACATTAAGGGTACAACTCGTTCAGTTTATTTATGGTGGACATCAGATCAAACAATATAGAGCTCTTGTTTACATTATCACACAAAATGTGTCTGTATCTGAACAATCACTTTCTATTACATTTTGTAATTCCTACTAGAGTTAAAATGTTAAAACAAGGGTCCCTGAACAGTGGAGAGGTAGTTCCATGTAGATAACGCAGTCACTGTGAGAACAGGGTTCAAATCCTGTGTTTGGATTAGCTCATAGTTCCCCTTAGACAGCTGTGCAATTAGCCAGCACCTTCTGGGATTGGGGGGATAGTAATCGAATATGGTTGACCTTGGAAGACATACAATAATTGAGACAAAACCTGTGAATTGAACAGAACAACGGCTACCATCACCTAAATGCATATATGAAGGTCTGGGTAGATAAGATGGTAAGAAAACAATAAGCCATTTTAGTCAATGTGTTGAATGCAGAAAAAACAGGCAGAAGAAATTACCAGAGCGACCTTCACAAGGACCAAATTGTTATGGCCAGACAATTGGGCCAAACCAAGGCTTGTGTGGAGCTCCTGGTCAGCAGTGGTGAGTACCTACCAATAGTGGTCTGAGGAGAGACAAACCAAGGCTTATGTGGAGGTTCTGGTCAGCAGTGGTGAGTACCTACCAATAGTGGTCTGAGGAGAGACAAACCAAGGCTTATGTGGAGGTTCTGGTCAGCAGTGGTGAGTACCTACCAATAGTGGTCTAAGGAGAGACAAACCACAAACTGGTAACATGGTGTTGTGGGAACATTGTAAAAGGCTCCCTAATGCAAGTTAATCTATTTAAAGTAAATGCTACAAAAAATTAATTTAGTGAATGTGCATATCTGACCTGCTGGGAATGTGATGAAAGAAATACAAACTGATTTGTTTACTTCACTTCTATTATTCTGACATTTTGCGTTCCGAAAATTAAGTGGTAATCCTAACTAACCTAAAACTGGGGAATATTTACTAGGAATAAATATTAGGAATTGTTAAGAACCGAGTTTAAATGTATTTAGGTAAATTGTATGTTAACTTCCACTTTCAACTGTCCATGACTAAGGGAATGTATGAGAAGTTACAAAAAACACTCCAGCTGTTGAACATTTAAAGGCTTTATTTTGCATTGCTTTAATATTACTATATGACACCAGAGGTGTTTAGGTTGTTCAGGCAAACAATATGTTGACTGGATTTTAATATTCCACTTTACTGACACAAGCAAAACACAATACGTTTCCGGTATTAAAGCCACACAAAAAGGATGCCACAACATATTATTTTGGTATCCTGAACATTACAGTTTTATCTGACTAGACAGAATTAAAAATACTAAACAAACCAAGCCAATAATGTGCATGTTGCCTTGCTTTTTCACTATATCTGAAAAAAAAGCCTACGTGATGTTAACCTTAAATCTTCTTTTCCTTACACTGTAAAATGTGCCAATCTATCTTATTTGTGAGTCCATTTGTTCAAAAAGTAGATGTAAGTTAGTGATGCCAGATAATGTTGTATTGACTAATACATATGTTACCTTGATACAACCATCATTTTGCTCACATCCTGGTCATATGGTTCTCTGTTTACCCTTGATCTCAGACATACCAGAATTATTAAGTCATGAGTCAAATGAGAATTGGTTCTCTCCGGACCTGGATAAAGTGAACATAAATGTCCACTGGATCGTTCTGTTTCACTGGTAGATTAATTATTTATGCAGTTGTTCATTTTTCAGAAAGAGTTGATTTAGCACACACACTTGTACAAATGACACTTCTTCTGACTCTAATTAACTTTATTATATATATTGGTTGAATGCAGTTTTTAGCCACTGTTAAAAAAAGATTTAAAACGTATACACAGAGCTGTAGTACTCGAGACCGGTCTCGGTCTCGAGACCGGTCTCGAGACCACTTTTTAAGGTCTCGGTCTCGTCTCGGTCTCGGTTACATTTGGACTCGGTCTCGACTCGGTCTCGGACAGTAAGGACTCGTAAATTCTTCCGAGACCAGCCGAGACCAGCGTAGAAATTATCCTCCACAATTTTTCTAGAAAAATATTTAAGTATGACATGTAGAGGCTGTATTTCCATTGGCTGTATTTCGTCCAGAGTCAGACTGTTTTTTTCTGATGTGGCTTATCCCGCCAATGGCTATCTACTTTTGAAGAAAAGCCCACCCCCAGCGTCGCTAGAGCGTGCACCCATTCACGTAAATACTTCAATCTTAAACATATGCTCGATCATGTCTGCACAATCAGCCAATATATTCGTTTTGCCTATATTCAGTACATTGAGCACAAATAAATAATTTGTCCAAAAACACACAGCGGTTAGTAATTAAAATACATACATAATGTTGAAAAGCTACAGCCGACGTCCTTCCATGACTTTTCCTAAATACGTGCATTTTACCTTGTCCCGTTTTCAGAATTGCAAAATCACAAACCAAACAATATATAAAACTACTATTTACATGTTTTTGATACCTAAACTGCCTTCCTGTCGCCAAAATCCCACGCCGCTGGGCGTTGGTACCCTAATTGCGGTACCCAGACACCGATCACACTTCACTGAGCCTATATGGCAATGGTTGAATGGGCGATACACAGACAAATACTACGAGAACACATATAGACAATAGTCTGATTGGCTTGGTTGAACTACAAAAAAAAGAGGTACGTTTATAAAGAAATATGTTTCACTAAATAAACAGAACGAATTCCGCCAAATACATACAGCCCCATTCATGTGTCGTGCGCCTATTGCACTCAATAATTAATAACGAATGAACCACAGTGTATTCATATAGCCTACAAGAGACTTCAACAAAATATTGTTTTGTATCGAAATTAAACGAATATAAACAATAATTATTAATAGGCTAACTACAAATGGGCGATAAATGAAATTACTCATGCCCACAGAAGGACGTGGGACATACATAAGTCCGGGGGCATACGGCAGAAAGAGCATAAAACTGGAACGGTTATGGTCCGATCTATATGAAACTGAACCCGTTTTGGTCCGATCTTTATTAAACTGGAAGGGTTTTGGTCTGATCTATATGAACACTGTGCGCAGTTCAACCGGGTTAGTTTGCTGCTGTCTCATGTGCACTCGTAACAATAATGAACACTGTGCGCAGTGCAACCGGTTCGTTTGCGTGTCCTGCTCAAGCAGACAAACAACTGAAGCTGCGTGCCTGTGGACGGATAAATAATTATAAATAGATTTGTTTATCGGCCAATCATGCGCAAATCATTTGATTGCAAGTCGCTTGTGATCTAAAATGTGTTAGCATTTACTACATCAACATAGGACATACAGTTTGATGGATTTTCATTTATTCGATTTTTGGAAATTTTAATATCATAGCCTGTGCATTTTAAAATCATGGTTTTATTTTCGTATTTTATGTTTACATAAGACAATAAATAGGCCTACATACTCTTTTAATAAAATTCATTTAATTCAGGATGACAACACAGTAGATGATCTGATGCTGTTGGTCAAGTGTTTTTTTTACATTGGTCATTGGACCAAAAACATGTCATATTATTTAGTGTTGATATGACTGGTCTCGGTCTCGGCCCCCTTTGGTATCGGTCTCGTCTCGGTCTCGGCCACCTTCGGTCTCGGTCTCGTCTCGGTCTCGGCCCCCTTCGGTCTTGGTCTCGTCTCGGTCTCGGCCCCCTTCGGTCTCGGTCTCGTCTCGGTCTCGCTTTAGGTGGTCTCGAGCACAGCTCTGCGTATACATCTCTAATTAAATACAATTTATTGAATTCACATTTCCCAAAAATATAAGTACAGGTATTATTTGAATAAAATAAAATAAAAGGAAAAGCAGTTGAAAATTAAAAACCTGTTATTTGTGAACAAATACACATCATATATAATACCTCTGTCAGACCTGGTTTTACATTGGATAAATCTAAATTGAACTTTGGTTTATAAATCATAAAAGATAATATTCTTGCATGTACATTCCTGATTTCAACATTGTGTTGAATACATTGTGTTGATAACCGGAATGTTCTTTTCTCATCTTTCATCTACATAACAAAACATATAAAATACCAGCTGCATTTTCTCTGAACACAGACTGACCAACACCCAAGTTAACAGTGGTGCCAAACATGTAGAGTGACGCAACTGTGAAGAAAATATTGCTGTTGTTGTCAAATTTTGCATAATTCAAAGGAGAAAGTAGATAAAAAAAATAATCTGAAATAATCCACAACATTGAAAACAATGATATAATTCCCTGCAGGATCCCAGTAATGGTGACCCTCATCTGACTGGTCAGACTGGGAGAAGAGAACGGGCTGCCAGTCTCTTTCATGGTCTTTATGTGTCTAAGCAGGTAACACACTGTAGAACAGCTAGACCAAACCGTCACACAGAGGAACGTGAAGAAGAAGAACATTTTCATATAAAGACATATACTGAATATGTGATACAAGATGAAAATTGCATTTAAATCAGAAGAAATAGCAGTCCTTGAGGTACTATTAATGATAGTGGTGTTATATTCAGAGACAATGTGGATTTCAACTTCTAGTACAAGCTGCACAACAGCACTTATCAGAAAGAACACCATATTAACAACCAGAGCCCAGTAGATGATGGTGTTGATGTTCCTTTTCACCCAGATGAAGACAGATTGCTGGGCTGGGACAATCTGGGTGTAGTAGAAGAAGTTCAGACAAACACAGCTGGACATGCTGATGGATAAGGTAAAAGTTGCTGCCATTGAAAAAGAAATGCAAGTCTCTGGATGTTTAGTGACAAGGAATCGGCTCAAAAATATTTCCGCAGTAACGCTGACTAGATACATTTTGGTGGAGCAAATCAAGGATCCCAGGAGAATCTTCATGGGCTGTTTGAGCTCTTCTCTGCCACGGGTCGGGAAAAACAAGCAGTAAGAAAAAAACAGGTTGGCCAGATAAGTGAAAACTGACAAAGGCCCGTTAATCAAAAAAGGCAAAGTCACTCATCTCTGTATAGATTTCTGCCATTTTCAACAAAACAAGAATACGATCACTGCAAAATCTTAAGTGCTCAAATGCCAAAAGCCGCACCAAAATTATGTATTTCAGCTGTCTTTCCAGGTTCACAAAAATGCAGTACATATAGAAGTGCATGAGATTTTACACAGGTAAATGCAAACACCTCTGCTGTAAAACATGAAGTAATCTTTAGGTGTCATCATTTAAATGATTACATATGACACTAGAAGGGGCAGGACCAGAAAGAGAATCACATGTCTGCTCTGGTGTGACCAGAGCAGACATTGTAGTCGAATGTACAGTCTATGTATCTGTGAAAGTAAAGTGGTCTTTATGGAGATATTAAGAATTATAATTTGAACAACAAATTATTAGATCAAGTCAGCCGTCTTGATTGTTTGTAACAGCAAAAACTGGTTTTCAACCACGGAGAATTATAAAGAAAAGAAAAAGCTCACAGAAAATACAAATTCAGTGGAGTAGCGTACATCTGAGATATGGAAAACAAAGTTGAATATATGAAATCCTGATTTGCATCAAAAACAACAGATGGAAAACAGGGTTGAGTCAAATATGCAACATAGTTCATTTATGGTGGACATCAGATCAATAATATAGAGCTCTTGTTCACATATCGCACAAAATCTGTATTTTAACTGTATCTTAACAACCACTTGAGTAGATGTAAATTATTAAAGTTATTGGTTCCAGATAATGTTGTATTGGCTGATACACGTGTTTCCTTGAAAAACGTACTGTAAAGAATTCAAACAAAGCCGTCAGGTAAACACAATTATTTAATAATTGTTGTTCTAGTGCCGGATACGCCAGCAGATATTTGATAATGTTATCTCACAGTGGTTACCACGTCCCATCTATAGGCTTCTGTCAAAAATGGGGAAAAACACACTTCAAGTCAAAAAGTCTGAACTGTGTTGATTACTCTGCATTTATATTGTTATTTTTTTCAATTTGCTACAGCTTGTTAATCAAAAGTGTATATAATGTAAATATACTGTACCTACTTCAGATCTAGGGTCCAGCATTTGACCACACTAAAGCACTCATGAAAAACATCACGGAAACATGTTCATATTGATTTTATATCCAACTGGCTTGACTGATATGGAACATACCTACAGAACATTGAGTTGGGTGACTTGGTCTTTTTCACAATGGACAAACCTTTGTAGGTCACCATATTGACCAACTTGTTCATTGTCTTTGGCTTGTATTGTCCACCTCCCAGGACCAAAGAGCAAGTCACAGAGATGGTTCTGAAACTCCTGGGAACTCCTCTGCAGTTGTTAACCCGGTTCAATTACACAGGTACGGCCCATTCCCTTTCATTAAATAACAAGAGATCTGCAAATCAGCTAACCTGTCACGCTTCCAGGTGAGGTGTGAAAAGAGGAAGGACGGAGTCAGAGTAAACGTAGCAGAAAATGCTTTCCTTTTATTTAGGCTGCTTGCCAGTAAGGACTAAATAATAAACTGTACCAACAGGCATTTCACTAAATCAAAAACAAAGGTGCGTCGTAGCGCAGACGGCTCTTCTCTAACAAAGACACAATCAATATACACATACTTCACACAACACAGGCAGGTAATGTAAAACAATTCCACACAGACATGCCCAAACACAGGGAACTTATATACTGTATTAATAAGGGAAATGGACACCCAGTGTGCACAATAACAGGACAAGACAAGTATGTTACATAGAGGGTACAGTGGAGCGAGAAGATCGGAGAGAGCGACCGCCGAAGCCTGCCTGCAGGTGGCGCTAGACTGGCCTCGGAGGGAGAACTGATAAAACCTGATAATTACATACGACCTCTGTAGTCTTTACATTTGCTTCTCCATGAACACGTATGTAATTTTATGTCGTTTATAGCACTGAAAAATCAAGGAATGACACCTCTTCTGGCTCGAATGATCTTTATTACATTATAAAGGTTGCATGGAGTTTGAAGATAATGCCCGAAATAATACAATTAGAAGAAAAGATTTCTCAGGTAATAAAACATAATGAAACATGCACAGCCACAATACAATTAAAATGTGAATAAAATAAAACATTGACCAAATTAAATATAACAATTTACAGAATATTCAAACCTGTTCATACTATTTACTAAATATACATAATTTTTAAACACCTTAGACGGTAGGTATTAGTAAAGGTGTTATTTAAATATACAAGCAATTGAAGATTAAAATGCTTTTATTTGAGAATAGATATGCAGAATATATAGCAACTGTCAGATCCAGTTCCACTTTAAAAGAGATCAATGTTGAACTCATAAATCCTGAATGATTAACATTCCTACATGGACGTTCCAGATTTGAACTTGGTGTTGAGATCTGGAAAGTTTTTTCTTCATCTTTCACCTACAGCACATTAAAGATAAAATGCCAGCTGCCCTCTGTCTGAACACTGACTGACCAACACCCAGGTTAACAGTGGTGCCAAACATGTAGACAGATGCAACTGTGAACAAAATATTCTGGTTTGGGTCAAAGTTTCCACAATCAAGTGAAAAAATCCAACATATATATTCTAAGATAAACCACGAAGTTAAAAACAAGGATAAAATTCCCTGCAGGATCCCAGTAATGGTGACCCTCATCTGACTGGTCAGACTGGGAGAAGAGAACGGGCTGCCAGTCTCTTTCATGGTCTTTATGTGTCTAAGCAGGTAACACACTGTAGAACAACTAGACCAAACCGTCACACAGAGGAGCGTGAAGAAAAATAACATTTTCACATAAACATTTACACTGTATATGTAGTACAGAAGGTCATATGTAGACCAAAAGTCAATCATTGAGGAGTTAGTTATGTGAGTATTGTTAAATCCAAAGAACATGTGAACTACCTCAATTTTAACTACAAGCTCCACAACAGCACTTAGGAGAGAGAACACCATAATTACAACCAGAGCCCAGTAGATGATGGTGTTGATGTTCCTTTTCACCCAGATGAAGACAGCTTGCTGGGATGGGACAATCTGGGTGTAGTAGAAGAAGTTCAGCCAAACACAGCTGGACATGCTAGTGAATAAGGTAAACATTGTTACCATAGAAAAAATAGGGCAGAGGTCTAGGCTGTCAATAAAAAGTAATTGGCACAAAAGAACATTTGCAGTAATGCTGACTAGATAAATGTTGGTGAAGCAAATCAAGGATCCCAGGAGAATCTTCATGGGCTGTTTGAGCTCTTCTCTGCCACGAGTCGGGAAAAACAGGCAGTAAGAAAAAAACAGGTTGGCAAGCAAAGTGAAAACTGACAAAGGCCCGTTAATCAAGAAAAAGACAAAGGTATCCATATTGATTTCTCCCATTTTCAACAAAACACAAGAATATGTTCACTACAAAATCTTTTGTTTTAGCTTGTAAGTGCTCAAATGCCAAAAGCCGCACCAAAATTATGTATTTCTGCTGTCTTTCCAGGTTCACAAAAATGAAGTACATATATAAGTGTATGAGATGTCACACAGGTAAAAGCAAACACTTTGGCTGTAAACCATGAAGTAATCTTCAGGTGTCATCATTCAAATGATTACATATGACACTAGAAGGGGCAGGACCAGAAAGAGAATCACATGTGTGCTCTGGTGTGATGGACCACAACCAGAATACTTAAAATGGACTCACCTTGTGTTTGTAGTAGAATGTACAGTCTATTTATCTGTAAAGTGAAGTGGCCTTTATGGAGATATTAAAAATGAACACTAGAAGTCAATCATCTTAATTGGCTATAGCAGCAAAACTGGTTTTAAACTGCTGATATTTAAAGAAAAAGCCCACAGAAAATACAAATTCAGTAGAGTTGCGTACATCTGAGATATGGAAAACAAGGTTGAATATATTAAATCCTGATTTGCATCAAAAACAACAGATGGAAATCAGGGTTGAGTCAAATGGTGTATTGGATCTATAGTATCTAATCTGCACAGCTTTATTAGGAATGTTTCATGCTCCCACCACCACACACCAGCCAGCCAAATCTTGTTTCCAATCAATCAATTACCAAATGTATTTTATACAGCCCTTTTTACAACAAAGTTGTCACAAAGTGCTTCTACAAATACCCAGCCTGAATCCGATAGAGCACACATCAACATCTTGCTCAAAGTTGATACACGGCGGATGGGTACCAGGCTTGGGTTGGCCAGTCCTCTTCTGGCTGTGCAGGGTGAACTTATGAATGTTAAGTTTAATAATTATTAAATGCATTTTTTAAAGGCAAAGAGTCTAATAAAATAGAATAGTCCAGGTCAAATACATTTAGAAAGGGACAACCGGGAGGGTTGAGGGTTTGGCAGATTGGAGGCCGAAACTTACAGGTAGTATCAGCTGCTCCGCCTGCAACACACCAGGGGGGGTTACGTCACATGTTCCCAGGGCTGATCGGTCCCACAGCGTGGCCAGCAGGCACGGGTCCTCCTGAAAGGAAGCGGAAACAGGGACAGACACACGGAAAGATTAGACACTCTAGTTCCCTACGTCCCCAGCACAATAGCAGCATAAATCAAAAAATTAGAACATTTTGTACAAGGTTAATATAGCGGAGCTCTATAGGTGAAATCTCTACCTCCAGCTGTTTGTCTTGAAATATTGGGTACAATAAGAAAGCCAGCATTGTTTGATCTTAGGTTACGCGTGGGTATGTATGCTGGACTAATTAAGCCAGGTAAATGGGAGCAAGTTCATGTAAAGCTTTGTTAACAGTAGTACTTTAATATCTGCCCTAGCCTTAACAGGCAGCCAATGTAAAGAGGCTAATACCGGGGTAGTCTGGTCAAATTTCTCTGTTCTAGTTAAGATAGCAGCCGTATTAAGTACTAATTGAGGTTTGTTTATTGATTCGTTTTTTGGGATAAGACCATATATCTGTTTGGGTTTAATGAGAGATCTGTCAACAATTGCGTCCGAAATCGCGTACTATGTGAGTACGCAATACATTTAAATTAGAACGTACTTTATACATACTCTATACAGTATGAATCCGGGTAGTATGAATGGAGTCCGGTTGTACTACATGCGCCATGTTTGAATTGTCGCGTGATCATAACAGAGCACGTCACGTGACATACGCTGGCATAACAGCACGCCAATGTACATTATCTACACTTTTAACAAGTCAATCGTTTACTTATATGATGTTAAACAAATACAATTAAACAAAAAGTGTTTTCTAAAGTATTTACACTTGAAAACTATTACAACTCCTCTCTCCTGTTGCATCATGGGATAGTAAAGTGTCCATCAGATGCACACTTCAGAATCTTGCCGGAAGGGAGTTCCCGTCAAGATGGCGGATCGGGTGCATTTTATGGTTTGAGCTCTCTAGACCTGTCCCAGATATTATCAATATTTTGCTATCCAAACTGCCATGTTGTGCTTCTTTTGAACTTACAAACAACAGTCTATTTAAAAAAAACTGGATAAGTTTGTGCACCATCACCATGTCATCGAAGAAAAAGAGTCTGGCTATATCCCGCAACATCGACGCAACTGACGACCACGAGTATGCTAGGATGGAAATGGATTCCACCGAGAAAACTAAAAGAAAAGATCCGTTCCCCACCCGCAAAGATCACACCAACAGCTAAAAGACAGGTTACGGTGTCAGATGGGAATGAAGGTATGAACGCGGTTCTGGATGCCATAAAGCAACTAACTGAAAAGGTGGATACTCTGGGCCCCAGCTGCAACAAAACTCCATCATGTTGTCTAGCATAGCTGAGGCTGTCGAGTTCAACGCGGCAGAAATTAAAGATTGCAAAATGCAGTTACAATCGACCAGGGCCGCTGGAAGTAATTTTGAATTATATTTTTTTTTTGGAGCCTATAGTACGGTGGGCAGTTACAATTACAATACAATCCTTCGGGGATCTGCAGCTAATGTCTTGGCGTCAGATACCACAGGACACCTTCTTCTGGTAATGTCTTGGTACTCTTCTCTTTGTACACCAACAGTTGCACCTCGAGTCATCCATTTGTCAAGATCCTGAAGTTTGCGGACGACACCACCCTCATTGGGCCCATCTCCGGTGGTGACGAGTCCGACTACAGGCTGGAAGCTGACAACCTGGTGACCTTGTGTAGCCAGAACAACTTAGAGCTCAATGCTCTAAAGACAGTAGAGATGATTGTGGACTTCAGGAGGATTTCAGCCCCACTCTCCCCCATCACTGTAAGGGACAGAGCCCTGTCCTCCCACTCCATGGTGGTGATGACACCTCCCCCGCATCCGGAGAAAGGGAAAATTAGGGACTTGTTCGTTCACCTGTGTTTTTGTCCGCACCTGTGTTGTGTTTGCTCATTAGTCCCTGTACTTAGTTCTGTCGTTTCCTGTCTTTCAGTGTCGGTCATTGTTAAGGTATGTTTCTCTTGTTTTGCGTTTGCTGGTCCTGTTATGTATTGCGTGATTATTCTGGTGTTCTGTGTTTAGTATGTTCTGTCTCACTAAGGGGAGGGGTTGTTAATTATGTTGTTCTTCTGTGTTTTTGTTAAGTGTTAGGATTGTCTTGGTATTAAGCTACCCGTTCCTGTGCCTGTTTTGGGAGAAAATAAAACCCTTGTATTGCAAAGCGCTCTGCGTTTGTGTCCTCTACCTGCTCGAAAGCCCCAATCCTGACAATCACCCTGTGTGGCTCTCCTGTCAATACGGCAGAGTTCTTCCGCTTCCTGGGTACTATGCTCTCACAGGACCACAAGTGGGATTTAAACATCTGCTTACTGACCAGGAAAGCTCAACAGAGGATGTACTTCCTACGGCAGCTGAAGAAATTCAACCTGCCTAAGACTATGATGGTTCACTTCTACTCAGCCATCCTCACCTCATCCATCACCACAAAGACAAGAGCAGACTGCAGCGTATCATCCGCTCAGCTGAAAAGGTGATAGGCTGCAATCTGCCTAGCCTCGAGGACCTGGACACCTCGAGGGCTCTGAGGTGAGCTATACAGATTGTGGCAGACCCCTCTCACCCCGGACACTCTATTCAAACCACTCCCCTCCGGTAGAAGGCTTTGGTCCATCAGGACCAAAACCTCACAACATTAGAACAGTTTCTTTCCATGTGCTACTGGCCTCCTCAACAAGGCCAGGGGTGCACACAAGCCTTGAACTCTGACCCATTCCTTTTTGCACATTGCCTGATTTGCACTACAATATTTGCACTACTGCACCGTTATTTATCTGTATTCTGTATAGTATTAATTACTCAATATCTCAATACCCCTCAGCCACTTAGTATAATTTATATTGTTATATTCATATGTTTTATGTAAGCACCTTCCTGCCATTTTAAATTTCTTGTATGTTCACACATTCATGGCGATATAACACTTTTCTGATTCTGATACCACAGGACACATCCGGGGACTTGTAGAGTCCATGACCCAGTGGGTCTGCACTGACTTGGCGGCTAGTGGAGGACCAACAACACAGTAGGTTTTTTAAAGAAGTTATGCTTTGAATATAAATCCTTATATATATATATATATATGGTAAATTAGAAATGTATAATATTTCAGATTTTATATTTGTATTGGATGGTAATTACTTCTGTACACTTACATAGTCGTATTTAAAAACAAAACTGACTCAACTGCAGAGGCTTAAAGGTGCAGTATGGAAAACAAGATTGAATATGTCACCTCCTGGTTTGCATCTCAGATACAGATGTAAAACACAGGGCCAAGTTATAGATGACTTGTTGTCCATCAACTGAAAGTGCGGCAATTGGTGAAATAGTTTGTTCAAATTCAAACGATTGACGCTGACATGGTGGTATAAAATGAAAATCAGAATGCCACGAATACAAATCCCATGGTTGAACAATGGAAATAAATTGCTCTGCTATGGTGACTAAGGTGAAAACCAAAGACTGTGGAACTAGTTACTTTAAACAACTTTACGTTTTTACAGTATATTCTCAGTATTGAATAATATATCTGTCATTTGCTGTGAGGCATAAATACAAGAATTTGGGGCATAAATACAATAACTTTTGGACTCTTTAGGCTTTTAAAATGATCACCAGCTGCCCTCTGTCTGAACACTGACTGACCAACACCCAGGTTAACAGTGGTGCCAAACATGTAGAGGGACAAGACCGTGGAATGGATATTCTGATTAGAATCAAAATTTGTATTAGGTGAAATTGTACTGAAGAAGAAATTGAGGATAAACCACAGTGCAGAAAACAATGATAGAATTCCCTGCAGGATCCCAGTAATGGTGACCCTCATCTGACTGGTCAGACGGGGAGAAGAGAACGGGCTGCCAGTCTCTTTCATGGTCTTTATGTGTCTATACAGGTAACACACTGTAGAACAACTATACCACACCGTCACACAGAGGCCAACGAAAACCATGGCCAATTTCACATAAACACACGTGACCTGTAGGTAGTGTAGCTCAATTACCTCAGAAGAGGTGCCATTTGCTGAGAATTGTTTTCCAGAGACAACGGTTGCCGAAAGATCAACGGCAGAATAAAGAAAAAAGAACAAGCCGGCAGCAAGCTGGGACCAGTAGATGAGGAGTTTGATGTTCCTTTTCACCCAGATGAACACAGTTCAGCCCAACGGAGCTGGCAGTGCTCAGGGATAAACAGTAATCCAGCATTAAATAAGCAGCATAGCAGAGGTCCGGACGTTCAGGCAGAAGGTAAGCGTGCAAGCACTTTACTGCAACAAGAGAGACCAAGGACATGCACGTGAAGGAAATAAAAGATCCCAGGAGTAACCTTAAAGGCTGTTTGAGTCCCTCTGTGTCACACGGTAAACAAACCAAGCAGAAGGCAAAAAACAAGTTGGCCAACATGTTGAAAACAATCAGAGGTCCATTAACTATGGCAAAGACCATGTCGTCCATTGTCATGTAGGAGCCCATTATAGCTACGGGAGTATGTCAGCAGGGGTTCTTTCGTCTTAAATTCCTGGAGCTCAAATGTTGAATAGCCCTCCGGCGTTGTCAGGAGTCTCTCTGAGGCCCCACGAAAACAATGTAAATGTTGCACAACTCATTTACATCGTATATACAAAATTGAATGAGCCGTAACAAGCGAAAAAGGAAACAATGCAAATGTAGAACATTTACACTGTCACGTGAGGTGAAGACTGCATGTATCCCCCTGTGTTTTCCGGTTACTTTTCAATCATGACCTCATTCCTGGACTTATTCATTCATTGTCTCATTCACACCAGGTCCCCATCAGTCATCAGTATGTGTACATTTGTTGGGTCCTCTGTCTCCCCCTGAAATACCAGATATGTCAGCCAATCGGCTTTCAGGATTCAAACCATCCGGTGTGTCTTCAGTGCCCTTGCTGATGGAAGGAGGTTTTCACTCAAAATCTCACGATACATGGCCCCATTCATTCTTTCCTTTACAGAATTAGTCGTCCTGGTCCCTTTGCAGAAAAACAGCCCCAAAGCATGATGTTTCCACCCCCATACTTCACAGTTGGTATTGTGTTCTTTGGATGCAACTCTCCTCCAAACACGACGAGTTGAGTTTTTACCAAAAAGTTCTATTTTGGTTTCATCTGACCATATGACATTCTCCCAATCCTCTTCTGGATCATCCAAATGCTCTCTAGCAAACTTCAGACGGGCCTCGACATGTACTGGCTTAAGCAGGGGGACATGTCTGGCACTGCAGGATTTCAGTCCCTGGTGGCGCAGTGTGTTACTGATGGTAGCCTTTGTTACTTTGGTCCCTGGTGGCGTAGTGTGTTACTGATGGTAGCCTTTGTTATTTTGGTCCCTGGTGGCGTAGTGTGTTACTGATGGTAGCCTTTGTCTTTGGTCCCCCAGATGGTAGCCTTTGTTATTTTGGTCCCTGGTGGCGTAGTGTGTTACTGATGGTAGCCTTTGATTACTTTGTTATTTTGGTCCCTGGTGGCGTAGTGTGTTACTGATGGTAGCCTTTGTTACTTTGGTCCCTGGTGGCGTAGTGTGTTACTGATGGGAGCCTTTGTTACTTTGGTCCCTGGTGGCGTAGTGTGTTACTGATGGGAGCCTTTGTTACTTTGGTCCCTGGTGGCGTAGTGTGTTACTGATGGTAGCCTTTGTTATTTTTGTCCCTGGTGGCGTAGTGTGTTACTGATGGGAGCCTTTGTTATTTTGGTCCCTGGTGGCGTAGTGTGTTACTGATGGTAGCCTTGGTTACTTTGGTCCCTGGTGGCGTAGTGTGTTACTGATGGGAGCCTTTGTTACTTTGGTCCCTGGTGGCGTAGTGTGTTACTGATGGTAGCCTTTGTTATTTTTGTCCCTGGTGGCGTAGTGTGTTACTGATGGTAGCCTTTGTTATTTTGGTCCCTGGTGGCGTAGTGTGTTACTGATGGGAGCCTTTGTTACTTTGGTCCCTGGTGGCGTAGTGTGTTACTGATGGTAGCCTTTGTTATTTTTGTCCCTGGTGGTGTAGTGTGTTACTGATGGGAGCCTTTGTTACTTTGGTCCCAGCTCTCTGCAGGTCATTCACTAGGTCCCCTGTGTGGTTCTGAGATTTTTGCTCACCGTTCTTGTGATCATTGTGACCACACGGGGTGAGATCTTGCGTGGAGTCCCAGATCCAGGGAGATTATCAGTGGTCTTGTATGTCTTCCATTTCCTAATAATTGCTCCCACAGTTGATTTATTCACCAAGCTGCTTACCTATTGCAGATTCTGTCTTCCCAGCCTGGTGCAGGTCTCTCAATTTGGTGTCCTTTGACAGCTCTTTGGTCTTGGCCATAGTGGAGTTTGGAAAATTACAGTGCCTGATAACAAGTTCAAACAGGTTCCATTAATTTAAGTGGAGGAGAACTTAAAGAACAATTACAGGTCTGTGAGAGCCAGCTTGTTTGTAGGTGACAAATACTTATTTTCCAAATAATTTGCAAAATAAATTCATTTTGATTTTTTTTTCTCATTTTGTCCCATAGTTGAACTATGATGAAAATTGTGGGAGAACTTGCACAATTGGTGGCTGACTAAATAATGTTTTGCCCCACTGTACTTGTTACCACCAGCGTATCGCCAATGTCAAAAAGTCTTTCTGATCAGAAAATATCTATTCAAATAATTTTTGTCAGGATTGTTTAATACAATGACTTGTCCTTGTTCTCCAGTTATTGTAATAGACTGGAAGTGTTTCAGTAGTAGTAAAATCAGACCTTTCAGCTTCTGGAAATGGATATGTTTGTATTTGCTAATGCTCATAGAGTGTTTGAGTGTATCAAACAGAATTTAACTAAACTAACTGGTATTCCCAGCTGGATACATTTAATTGCATCAACAAAGGCCTCCCTTGAACCAATTAATGAGTTTATATCCACACGTTGTTCTTTTTCAGGCTTCATCTACGAAAACAATCTAACAAATAGAGTGAAGGCAATTAGCAAAAAGCCATCTTACATTATTGTCACTTTTCCGTATATTGCCTGCCAGTTGATGGGCTTTGGCGTGATCCTTTCTGTCCGGTTGTTAATCTTTGCAAAAAATACTGTTGAAAATCAATGAGGAATTGAACAAAAAATAACCTAATGACTAAAATATTTTGATTTCAATCTAGCTTCCAGTTAAATATCATTACAAAAAATACATTTTCAATTGCCATAAAATTTTGAACAATAGTGCATATATATATATATATATATATATATGCACTATTGTTAAAAATGTTATGGCAATTGAACATTCATTTTTTGTAATGATATTTAACTGGACTAATATGTGTGTCCTTTGAACTTTGCTTCGGTCAAATAATCCTCCATTTACAGTCTTGCAGACCGTAGGCATTCAAGTTGTGAAAACGTTTTTATATATATATATATTCCTGTCCGATACTCTAGTAACGATCACAGAGGGAGATACGTGATATTGTCGGCACACCCCCAGGAATGCCAAAACATCAATTCAAACCCCAAAATGTCCTCTGGCTTCTCTTTAGAAACAGAGAAAAGCATCGTAATGTGGCAAAAGGAAATGAGAAAGAAAAAGAAATATGTAAAGTGACAGAAACAAATCGCCACAGGGAGAAACATTATGTACCCAGTGGTACACAGAGAGAGAAACACTGAAGGGAAAGAGATATTGAAGAGGAGACTAATAAGTAGTGTGGGTTTTGCTGTGGTGATAAGGTGCATGAGACCAACATGCAGTAGCTGCTGCCTGGGCGGTTTATCCGCTGACAGGGGGGCTGCTCCCACCAGCCGTCTGCTTCCAGCCTCCTCTGGGGACGACTACCTGTCTGCTCCAGACAGTCACTCCCACTCTCCTGTTCCCGCTCACCTGACCTGTACGCTGTGGAAACTGAACATGACTGCCGCATATAAAAGACATGTCATGTAGGCCGGGCACTCAACACCAGGCACTCAACACCAGGCACTCAACACCAGGCACTCAACACCAGGCACTCAACACCAGGCACTCAACATCAGGCACTCAACATCAGGCACTCAACACCAGGCACTCAACACCAGGCACTCAACACCAGGCACTCAACATCAGACACTCAATGTCAAGCACTCAACGCCAGGCACTCAACGCCAGGCACTCAACACCAGGCATTCAACCTCAGGCACTCAACATCAGGCACTCAACCTCAGGCGGTTTCTAGTTACGTTTCCACTTTTGACATCCATTGATAGAGAACTAAGGTCAACTGACATGATTTACCCAACTGCTCGGGCTACACCGACAGTCCACTTCATTCAATTCACATGTCAACAGACATGCATTAAAACTACAGACACGTCAGTGAGAGAGAGACTGCACACTTCCCTTTCCAGTCCCCTACCTTTGACCACTTCAGATTAGAGCCTGGTCAAAAGTAGTGCACTACACGGGCAAAGTGTTCCAGTTGGCAGTTTTCTGAGTTGAGGATCACAAATGTGTGGCTGACTGCGTGCTTAGTTGCTTAGGAGACTTAGGGAGCTGTTGGTAAACTCGGCTAAGTGCTCGTTACTGTAAGACAGCCTGGTGGGCAAGGAAACTTCTGTTCTCTGTGCGATACAGATGGCGCAGAAACACACAGGTACATTTTCTGACCTGAATGTGGTGTATTTTGAACCATCGCTGTGAAACATAGGTAGTACATGTGAAGGTACTTGTACTTTTTATAGTCTTTTTCTTAATGTATGTTGCATTCCTTTTTTCTTATTTTTATTTCACAAGATTGTCACATTCTTAAATGACTCTCTTTTTATGAAATGCTCTTGAAAATAAATCTTTATGTTTTCAAACCGAATTTATTGATTTATTTTCTGGTATCTTTCACTACTCACACCGGCGACACACAGAAACTATACTGTACTAAGTTGCAATAAATCCTTTGAAAAATATCGTTCAGCAGAAAAACAACATCAGATGTCAGATACCACAGACAATGTATGACAAATGGCACAATCTGAGTTG
This sequence comes from Dallia pectoralis, assembly GCA_029465975.1. Lineage (NCBI taxonomy): Eukaryota > Metazoa > Chordata > Actinopteri > Esociformes > Umbridae > Dallia > Dallia pectoralis. The sequence goes on along the minus strand of CM055738.1, from coordinate 2,768,789 downwards.
TTGACATCTTTTCACCACACAACAAACCTCTAGTTAGGAAACATCAGTTTTAGAAAAGACCAAAGATTATCAGGACATATTAGAGAATACAAATCTCAGAGGCTTATATAACAAACCACGGTATGCATGTGACAGATTGTACTGGAGTCCGTTTGCACATTTTAAAAAAAGTTAGACATGACAAATGTTTAGAATTAGAGGACAAAATTAGTCGGGAACAACAGAATGAACAAAGTTTATGAACTCAGAGACCTGAGAAATGACGTGCTGCCATGGCAACGTTCTATAAGATGCACTCTTATTGCAGACATGGGGAGATGTCAATAGAATGCATCCCAATTTGGATACCATTAATCTCTTAATGCTCCCATAGCAACGGAAGGGATTAGATATATGTACCTCTGCATTGGTACTTGTTGTCGTGTTCCCTAAGAAAACGTACCTGTCAAATGCTTTATTTATTTATGGTTGCGCTAAAGAGAGCTTGCTATTTACACGGACAACACCGAGTTTGTCAAAAGCCACCTAAAGAACTCTCTGGCCATGAGAAACAAGGTGCTCTGATCTAATGAGACCAACATGAAACTATTTGGCCAAAGATGCCCAAAGGACAAGTGTTGCAATATTTAGCCAACATGTTAACGCGAGCAGATTTCTAAACCTCCTGGCTTAACTGGAGACAACTAGAAGTGTGTCAGATTCTCTAGTATCTGGGAGTCTCAACCTGTCTGAACGTTTGCATTCCCACAATGTGTGGGAAGAGAAGAACTACATTAACTTAGGTATTTAAATGAGCTTGTGTGTTATATAATATCCTATTTACATAACAGATAACAAACGGAACTCTAATGATAGAGTCTAAGTCTGCAGTGCACAGGTCGACTGGGGTGTGTTGATCCAATTTGACCCATGTTGAGTCTGTTCCGTTCAGTGAGGTTCACACACAGCTGTGTTTTCTTTCTGGCCAATATATTTTCAACCAGTATCCACATCCTCCAACAACCCGGACAACCAGGTTTTATAACAAAATCCATACCGCCGTCTCTTTCTCTGCGGCACATTGATCGGATCATGGAGTAAATGTTATAGTCACACTGGGTTTTATGAAGCACAAGGATGATCTGATCGTTTTGAGTTCACAGTCAATGAATCGAAAGACGGACTCGTCAGAGATGGACGATTTTTAGGCCTCTGCAGGTTTTGTCAATCTCATTGTCATTCATAGTTGCAAGTTTTGTTGTTCAAAGTTTCTAAGATCTATGTTGAAAGTCTAGGACACTCTATGTTATTATAGCTCTATTAACTGCTATTAGAATTCTACACATTCAAATGTTTTCTTGTTCCAGGTTTTCTTCCTCAGAACCCGGGCTCAAGCAATCAGATTACATTCTCCAAAATTCTCTCGTGAACTATGTTTTCAAAGAATATTAGTCCCTGTAATAAATAGATACTTTCTCACTGTTAAGACTCAGAATTCTGTTGTATCCCTCAAGATAAAACACAGTACTTCTCCATTATGCATTTTATAACTGGTTCATCTTTTTTGGACTTCCTATTTCCATGTACCTGTCGTTGCAGCTGTTACTGTAATTAGCATGTTTATTTAGTCCTTAATCTGACAGGGACAGTACATTATATATTACTCAACATATCAGTAAAAATGTAATGCTTGAATGACATAATTGTCCCATTCTTTATTTTATAACTTCGCATATTTTCATATTCATATTGCATGTTTGTTCACTCTCCTCCCAGACAGTGTTGTCTCTATTCGTTTGTTCTGTGGGTGAGAATACCCATTACAAAGCCCACCCACACACAACTTAACACACACAGTACACAAACATACAATTTAGTTTTATCAGTGTTGAAAAATTATGTTTGATGGTGTAAATAAACATTGTTAACTGCCTAACAATAGTTTGGAAACTATGACATTAACTTTGAGGTCGGGCAGAATAAAACAAATGTGTTTACGAAAATGTGAGTACAAAAACACGCCAATTAATAACAGTATCCGAAGACTAAAAAGAATAGTACATCATGAAAAGTTCCCTGACGTTATCAACGGATGGACCAATGGTAGGCACGGATGGGCGTTACAGTATATCCAGGAACGCCCACATAGCGTTACATTAACTTTTCTACTTCCCCCCTGCAATTATACCATATTAAAGTAGCCTGGTGAAGCCTCGTAGGTTTGCGGTATCCGTGTTGTTTACAGTTGTCAATATATTGTGATATTAACGCCCAGGCTAACCAGAATATAATGCGTTTACTTCTTACCCATTTGTGGTGTGCGCATGTGCAGAGGTTCATCGGTGGTGCGTGTGTGTGGTTTGCGCATGTGCAGAGGCTCATCTGAGTGATCTGACAGCTCTGCTGCAGCTAACCAGATATCATAACAACAACAGATTTATTTATTTGACATTTCAAACCGACATGCCACCGAAGAAACCGACTCAATCAGCAGCAGCAGGTAGTAAGAAAACACAAGAGAAAAAGAAAGAGAAGATTATAGAGGTAAGAACCGAGGAGCCAGAACTAGCATGTTTTCAGTAGCCATCTAGCAGCTTGTTAATGGCAGTTGGTAATGCATTTGTTCAGTAGCCATCTAGCAGCTTGTTAATGGCAGTTGGTAATGCATTTGTTTAGTAGCCATCTAGCAGCTTGTTAATGGCAGTGGGTAATGCATTTGTTTAGTAGCCATCTAGCAGCTTGTTAATGGCAGTGGGTAATGCATTTGTTCAGTAGCCATCTAGCAGCTTGTTAATGGCAGTGAGTAATGCATTTGTTCAGTAGCCATCTAGCAGCTTGTTAATGGCAGTGGGTAATGCATTTGTTCAGTAGCCATCTAGCAGCTTGTTAATGGCAGTGGGTAATGCATTTGTTCAGTAGCCATCTAGCAGCTTGTTAATGGCAGTGGGTAATGCATTTGTTCAGTAGCCATCTAGCAGCTTGTTAATGGCAGTTGGTAATGCATTTGTTCAGTAGCCATCTAGCAGCTTGTTAATGGCAGTTGGTAATGCATTTGTTTAGTAGCCATCTAGCAGCTTGTTAATGGCAGTGGGTAATGCATTTGTTTAGTAGCCATCTAGCAGCTTGTTAATGGCAGTGGGTAATGCATTTGTTTAGTAGCCATCTAGCAGCTTGTTAATGGCAGTTGGTAATGCATTTGTTCAGTAGCCATCTAGCAGCTTGTTAATGGCAGTTGGTAATGCATTTGTTCAGTAGCCATCTAGCAGCTTGTTAATGGCAGTGGGTAATGCATTTGTTCAGTAGCCATCTAGCAGCTTGTTAATGGCAGTGGGTAATGCATTTGTTCAGTAGCCATCTAGCAGCTTGTTAATGGCAGTTGGTAATGCATTTGTTCAGTAGCCATCTAGCAGCTTGTTAATGGCAGTTGGTAATGCATTTGTTTAGTAGCCATCTAGCAGCTTGTTAATGGCAGTGGGTAATGCATTTGTTCAGTAGCCATCTAGCAGCTTGTTAATGGCAGTGGGTAATGCATTTGTTCAGTAGCCATCTAGCAGCTTGTTAATGGCAGTTGGTAATGCATTTGTTCAGTAGCCATCTAGCAGCTTGTTAATGGCAGTGGGTAATGCATTTGTTCAGTAGCCATCTAGCAGCTTGTTAATGGCAGTGGGTAATGCATTTGTTCAGTAGCCATCTAGCAGCTTGTTAATGGCAGTGGGTAATGCATTTGTTCAGTAGCCATCTAGCAGCTTGTTAATGGCAGTGGGTAATGCATTTGTTCAGTAGCCATCTAGCAGCTTGTTAATGGCAGTGGGTAATGCATTTGTTCAGTAGCCATCTAGCAGCTTGTTAATGGCAGTGGGTAATGCATTTGTTCAGTAGCCATCTAGCAGCTTGTTAATGGCAGTTGGTAATGCACTTGTTCAGTAGCCATCTAGCAGCTTGTTAATGGCAGTGGGTAATGCATTTGTTCAGTAGCCATCTAGCAGCTTGTTAATGGCAGTGGGTAATGCATTTGTTCAGTAGCCATCTAGCAGCTTGTTAATGGCAGTTGGTAATGCATTTGTTTAGTAGCCATCTAGCAGCTTGTTAATGGCAGTGGGTAATGCATTTGTTCAGTAGCCATCTAGCAGCTTGTTAATGGCAGTGGGTAATGCACTTGTTCAGTAGCCATCTAGCAGCTTGTTAATGGCAGTGGGTAATGCATTTGTTCAGTAGCCATCTAGCAGCTTGTTAATGGCAGTGGGTAATGCATTTGTTCAGTAGCCATCTAGCAGCTTGTTAATGGCAGTGGGTAATGCATTTGTTCAGTAGCCATCTAGCAGCTTGTTAATGGCAGTGGGTAATGCATTTGTTCAGTAGCCATCTAGCAGCTTGTTAATGGCAGTGAGTAATGCATTTGTTCAGTAGCCATCTAGCAGCTTGTTAATGGCAGTGGGTAATGCATTTGTTCAGTAGCCATCTAGCAGCTTGTTAATGGCAGTTGGTAATGCATTTGTTTAGTAGCCATCTAGCAGCTTGTTAATGGCAGTGGGTAATGCATTTGTTCAGTAGCCATCTAGCAGCTTGTTAATGGCAGTGGGTAATGCATTTGTTCAGTAGCCATCTAGCAGCTTGTTAATGGCAGTGGGTAATGCATTTGTTCAGTAGCCATCTAGCAGCTTGTTAATGGCAGTGGGTAATGCATTTGTTCAGTAGCCATCTAGCAGCTTGTTAATGGCAGTGGGTACTGCATTTACAGTTGGCTAACTAAGCTTCTAACGTTGGTTGGCCATATTCTGTATTAACTGTTAATCTCACAACTATATATAATCTAATACTATTTGGCTGATATATAATATATATAATAATTATTATATATATATATATATATAATCATCACCAATGTATCTTGGAACCGACTTGTTGTGGAAGTCATTTTGGGAGTCAATAAATACTAATGTCTGCCAATAGACATAGATGCACTTGTGCGTTTTACAGATGGATAATATTGATCTTATTTATTGACCAGGACAAGACATTTGGACTGAAAAACAAGAAAGGGGCAAAACAACAGAAGTTTATTAAAACGGTCACTCAACAAGTCAAGTATGGACAGCAGAACGCGAGACAGGTGGGACCTGCTTTCTGTTTAGAGGGGAACTACAATATCATGACTCACTGACATGCATTCAAACGGAACAAATGACTGTCTAACCAAGGAGCCCGTGTGTCGCGTTTCCAGGTCGCAGCTTCGGAGGGTGACAAGAACAAGAAGGTTGACCAGAAGAAGGAGCTTGAAGAGCTAAATGAGCTTTTCAAGCCTGTAGTGGCTGCCCAGAAAGTTGCCAAAGGTAACTATTTGGGACTATTTAGGAAGACGTGAATAACATTGTTATCTACATGTTTGTCATCTAGCCGATCTAGAGGGTTAGGGTTATTTCATCCTAATTAGAACAGTAACATCAGTTCGTCTCCTCCTCTCCTTACCGAATCAAGATCACAAAAGTTTGAGGAGGTTGAGCAACGACGACCACAATGTTATTACTTGTATTTCATTTCCCCTCCCGATGTCTTCTAACCCTGGTGGTCAGGTGTGGATCCTAAATCGGTGCTGTGTGCCTTCTTCAAGCAAGGCCAGTGCACCAAAGGCGACAAATGCAAATTCTCCCATGACCTGACTCTGGAGAGGAAGTGTGAGAAGCGGAGTCTCTATGTGGACGGCCGGGATGAAGACCTCGAGAAAGGTGAGGTGAAAAAACGCCCACCCTGTTTTCCACTAGGCTGTAAATTATGTTTGGACTCTCATTCTAGGATTCATGGTGCTAAATTGCATTTGCAACGTGAAAGGTTAACTGTTAGAATTCCGAGTTACATAGTTGCGGTCTGTGTGATTTTCCGGGTTGCTTTTTGTGTGCAGACACCATGGACAACTGGGATGAGAAGAAGCTGGAGGAAGTAGTCAACAAGAAACACGGAGAGGCCGAAAATAAGAAAGCCAAATCCCAACAAACTCAGATTGTAAGTATCAACACACTCAATGACCCAAGGCTATATGTTGTAGCCACACTTGTTCCAAAGTGTTACACGCTTGTTGTACGCCTTCTACATGTTTTCATACATACCAGTATTACATTCAGAATTAGACATTTCAAGAGTGCTTTTTTTCCCTCTTCTATGGGGCCAATGCATATTGAGATGACTGAAGTCTGTCCCCTCTTGTAGGTTTGTAGGTACTTCCTGGATGCCATTGAGAACAATAAATATGGTTGGTTCTGGGTGTGTCCTGGGGGAGGAGACAACTGTATGTACCGCCATGCTCTACCCGCCGGGTTCGTCCTCAAGAAAGACAAGAAGAAGGAAGAGAACCAAGAGGAGGAGATCTCACTGGAGGAGCTCATTGAGAAGGAGGTAGGTTGATATGGATCAGATATGTAGAAGCTGAGTGAGAAATGGTCAGGTTGTTCTGGATTAGACATGTAGAAGCTGAGTGACAAATGGTCAGGTTGTTCTGGATTAGACATGTAGAAGCTGGTTGAGAAATGGTCAGGTTGTTCTGGATTAGACATGTAGAAGCTGAGTGACAAATGGTCAGGTTGTTCTGGATTAGACATGTAGAAGCTGGTTGAGAAATGGTCAGGTTGTTCTGGATTAGACATGTAGAAGCTGGTTGAGAAATGGTCAGGTTGTTCTGGATTAGACATGTAGAAGCTGGTTGAGAAATGGTCAGGTTGTTCTGGATTAGACATGTAGAAGCTGAGTGACAAATGGTCAGGTTGTTCTGGATTAGACATGTAGAAGCTGGTTGAGAAATGGTCAGGTTGTTCTGGATTAGACATGTAGAAGCTGGTTGAGAAATGGTCAGGTTGTTCTGGATTAGACATGTAGAAGCTGAGTGACAAAAGTCCAGGTTGTTCTGGATTAGACATGTAGAAGCTGAGTGACAAATGTCCAGGTTGTTCTGGATTAGACATGTAGAAGCTGAGTGACAAATGGTCAGGTTGTTCTGGATTAGACATGTAGAAGCTGAGTGACAAATGGTCAGGTTGTTCTGGATTAGACATGTAGAAGCTGGTTGAGAAATGGTCAGGTTGTTCTGGATTAGACATGTAGAAGCTGGTTGAGAAATGGTCAGGTTGTTCTGGATTAGACATGTAGAAGCTGGTTGAGAAATTGTCAGGTTGTTCTGGATTAGACATGTAGAAGCTGGTTGAGAAATTGTCAGGTTGTTCTGGATTAGACATGTAGAAGCTGAGTGACAAATGGTCAGGTTGTTCTGGATTAGACATGTAGAAGCAGGTTGAGAAATGGTCAGGTTGTTCTGGATTAGACATGTAGAAGCTGAGTGACAAAAGTCCAGGTTGTTCTGGATTAGACATGTAGAACTGAGTGAGAAATGTCCAGGTTGTTCTGGATTAGACATGTAGAAGCTGAGTGAGAAATGTCTAGGTTGTTCTGGATTAGACATGTAGAAGCTGAGTGACAAATGGTCCAGGTTGTTCTGGATTAGACATGTAGAAGCTGAGTGACAAAAGTCCAGGTTGTCCTGGATTAGACATGTAGAAGCTGCGTGAGAAATGGTCCAGGTTGTTCTGGATTAGACATGTAGAAGCTGCGTGAGAAATGTCCAGGTTGTTCTGGATTAGACATGTAGAAGCTGCGTGAGAAATGTCCAGGTTGTTCTGGATTAGATGTACAGAATTTGTTGAGCTGGATCAGTATTAGTAGTTGGTTCCACAGCTTGTGGCGCTACAACCATTTTGGATGCGTTTCTGGGTTAATATGATTGTTGTTTGTGTCGTACAAATAAATTGGCCAGACTGTTTTTTACATATTTAAAAAATAAATGAGTACAGAAATATAAATGCATGAGTCTGTATAAAACAAAGTAATAATACAATAACGCTGAGTCCCTGTCTAAACCCCTGGAGAATGAGTTAAAGCAAGTGTCCATCACCAATCACACGCTGTCTGAATGATCTGATCTGTAAGCGAGCTGCCCTGGGTCCCAACGTCACCCAGATCAACCTGCAGACCTTCCTGGCCTGGAAGAAGAGGAAACGCCAGGAGAGGATCGCCAGGGAGGAGCAGGATACAGAGAGGAGGAGAGCTGACTTCTCAGCCGGGAGGTCACTAGGGGTGGGTTCAGCTGCTATATAGAAACAAACGCCTCATCTCTTTGTGTTTTTGTGTTCACATTCTCGCCTCTTTCAATCTTGTAGTTCATTGGTGTTCCTTAATAAACGCGCGGCGTGTGTACATTCATCAGATCGCTGTTTGTTCAGGGCTCATATGGAGCTGATTTCAGCTACCCATACTTTTACCAGATGGTGGGGACAAACTTCTTAAAATTAAATATAAAGACAGTGGACCTTTTCCCCCATTTTTTATGTGGATTTCACCCATGTTATAGTATTTAAAATCAAGAGAAGGGAAGTTCCCATTCCAGTCAATACTTAATTTTTTTTCATCGTAGTTAATTGCATTTTATTTTTTACAATAAAACCTCGACAGGTGTCTGTAGCTTTTATACAGATATATCCAATTGGTTGATTCTTTTGCAGATCAGTGGTCGTGAAGTGTTCGAGTTCCGGCCCGAACTGGCTGATCACGATGACGAAGAGGCAGATGATACAAAATATGCCAAACAAGCTGATGATGAAGATGATGATAATGTTGACGAAGAGCTCATTTATGAGGTACGGTTGTAGTCAGCGTGATGTCAGGTTTATACAGTCTAAAGCATTTATCGTTTCCATTAGTTAGTTGTGTTTTACATTCCTTTAAATCAAGATAATATTACTGTTGTTATAGTTTTAGTCTATTACTAATTCTACCTGCCCCCCTTCTACCTGCGCCTCTCCTCTCCCCTTCTACCTGCCCCTCCCCTTCTACCTGCGCCTCTCCTCTCCCCTTCTACCTGCGCCTCTCCTCTCCCCTTCTACCTGCGCCTCTCCTCTCCCCTTCTACCTGCCCCCCTTCTACCTGCGCCTCTCCTCTCCCCTTCTACCTGCCCCTCCCCTTCTACCTGCGCCTCTCCTCTCCCCTTCTACCTGCGCCTCCCCTTCTACCTGCGCCTCTCCTCTCCCCTTCTACCTGGCCCTCCCCTTCTACCTGCGCCTCTCCTCTCCCCTTCTACCTGCGCCTCTCCTCTCCCCCTTCCTTCTTCGATATGTGCCCCCTCTTCTATCTCCATTTCTTAAGGTGGTGGATACTGATGTCTTCCAGGATATTGATGTGGCCAGGTTTATTCCTCAGGAGGTTGGTAACGACGGCATCACTGTGGCGTCTGCAGATCGGTTCACTAATGGTGAGCAGTGCTGCTCTCTGCCGGGGTCAGCTAATTAACAAACAGTTGGTCTTCTACAAGATATGTCGGCCTATCAGTCTATTGTGATGTTTTTAATTAACAAACAGTTGGTCTTCTACAAGATATGTCGGTCTGTCGTGTTGTTTTTAATTAGCAAACGATTCGTTTTCTAGAAGATATGTCTGTCTCTGTTTCTTCCTGCCTGACGACCACGTTTCCTGTCATTAATAGTTTTTTCTGACTAGACATAGTCATGTGGGGGACCTGCTGTTTTCACTTATTTTTCTCCCTGATCATTTCTGTTGTCTCACTGCTGAACACTTGTCCCAATGCAGACCGGAGGCTGAGTCAGGCTCTGAGAGGACTGGAGAATGGAAAGGGACGAGGAGATGCAGAGGAAGACAGGGAGACGGATGAGGTCCCTGTGGATGAGAACCTGTTCACTGGAGAGGATCTGGATGAGCTAGACGAAGAACTAAACACGCTAGAGCTGGACGAATGAGACTGGATTTGATTCAATCGACTCTGGATTTGTTTTTTAGCGAATCATCAGCTTTTTTAACTGAACTCAGTTTGACTTTTTAATTGAATCAGCTCGTCTGAATTTAATTCAGTCTGCTCGTTTGATTTGAGATTGCTTGTTTTATGGATTAGCAGTCAAGGTGGGAGGAGAATTCACAGTAACAGACTTGGCATAGGAATCTGGTTCCTTTAGTCCTCGTCTGACATCTGAAAGAGAAATGTTCTACAGCAGAACTGTCTGAGCAGGAGATGTTTTTACATGCATGTGATCCGTCTGTTCTTTTGAAATCACAGTTAATAACAGAACGTTTACATTGTTATCTGACATGCTGATATGCTCGGGATTTCCTCTGTATATTTATGTTAATTCATGAATATTTATGTTGGTGTAAGGCAAGGAATTTTACTCTTAGTGGTTTAATTTAGTGTTGATATTGGCCTAAATAGTTGACTAGGTGTTTCATAAATACCTGCTTTTCTGACGGTGTCATTAAATGATATACAGTAGCACTATCTGTAACAATCCGTAATAACTCTGTAATGGCCCAGGGTTTATATTGGAAAGATAATTTGTCTCATTAATGCTTAATGGAAAATGCAAGGGAAGGTTGCAATGATGGAATCGGATTTAACGGATGTTTAATTTGATTAATATGCCTGTATCAGGACATTAATGTATTGTGACTTGTTATGTTGATGATCTAGAGTTTCTAGATCTAGAAGACTAGAAAGATTGCTAACATCAAACAGTGTAGCTTTGATTGTTCTGGAAGGAAATTAAGCAAAGTTTGATTTGAATCAATGGACAGATGCATGAAGTTGATATAATGAATGCCATTTAAATGTCATCACTATTTTCTGTTTGACATTTATACTGAAACTATTACATCCTGTTTGCATTTCCTACAATCTACCCCCAAAGTTGATATACAGTTTTAGTTAAACTCACAGAAAATATAACTGACTGCCGGTAAATTGAAATAAAATAATTGAATCTGGCGTTTGGTCTTTAAATGAATGTTTATATCAGCGATGAGTGACAGAGAGTGTAATCAAAAGTATTTTGCCAATATGCAGAGATCAATTGTAAATGAAAACATATTCACTATTGATTTTTTTATGTGATAAGGTTAGACTTAAGTGTACAAGCCTGGCCTCTCTGTTCGTCCACCTCCACTTTAGCCTGGGTAATGACCGGCAAACAAGTTGTGTCAAAACACCATGTCAGATGTGAGGTGGAGTGGTCAGCAGTGATACGTGCCAATTTGGGATAAGGCGGATGATTAGGCCTGACCACAATGGGAAGATGGCCAGTTAGGTCTTTTTGCCAGGATATCGGCGTAAACACCCCTGCAAAAGCAACCACTGATGATACCGGAAAGATTATTTCAATAATTTGTTTGTGACTTTTGGCTCTTCGGGCACGCTGCCTCAGCAAACAGAAAAAACACAAGAGACCACAATCTGCCTGCAGCTGCACACAGTGGGATAAAGGAGTGGCTAGTACAAACACAAAAAGGACAATACCTAATTCCATCACACTTAAGTAACAGTTTAAATATCAGTCTTTCAAATCACCACAATCACAAAATGTCAACTCCAACTTCCTAATAGTTTAAGATATGTCCCAGAAATGTTTGTTTGGAATGTGAGTTATGAAAAAATCTATATGGCTACTTTGTGCACTACTTGTGTAGGAGGGAAATGGAGAAAAAATACTCTTAAGTGAGGTCATGACCATAGTGAGGACGATCAAACTGATTCACATAGATGTTTCTGACAGTTTGTAAAGAAATTATTTGTCAGTTTAAGCCCAGAGATTGACAAGAAGAGGACTTACGATTTGTTAGAGGGGGGTTGACAATGAAATAGAGGAGATCTGACAATTGACTAGAGGAGGGCTGAAGTTTGACAAGGGAAGAACTTTAAGCTAATACAGGTAATGTTTGTGAAGGGGAGAGCTGATACTTGACCAATCAAGAGCTGACGTTTGACTGTGGGAGGGGTGATGTCAGAGGACAGGGGTGATGTCAGAGGACTAGGGAGTTCCTGGGGAGGAAGGCTAATGTTTCTCATATGGATGCTGAACATGTGGTTGATGTCCCTCTCAAAGGGGAAACACTCACTGTGTGACAGACATGTGGACAAATGTATGCACGATTCTGAGAAATTAGCTTATCGTTCAAATAGAAATGTTACGTAACATGGACCGAACACTTTACACTGTGTCTGCAGTTAAAAATAACACCATTCCTCACACTGGTATCCATAAGAACTTGCATTTGTCGTCCAACCACATAAACATCTTGTCAGTGGATGTGCCCCGAAAGGAGAGAACGCTTACTTCCTCTATTTGTGAGCCAGCTGTGGTAAAGTTTATGAATATCTTACAACTAAAACTGGGGTGGGGGGTGCCCTGACCTAAAAGCCTGGACGTCAAATCCAGCTGATATGAAGACTTACATTTTCATGAGTCCCTGGTGTGACGTCATTCCTCAAGACAGCACTGTAATTAAATCAGACAGCGTCTGCAACCCGTAACACAAGGACGAGTAAACATCCTCCTCCTCTAGATCTCACCCTCCTCTCAAACTCATTTCGACGCTCCCGGGGGCTTTTTGACACACATTCCAGTGAGCGTACGTCTCCATAAACGCCTTTACCCTTATCCGCGTCCTAAAGCACTCTGGATTTTCCATCAAGCACACTGCTTCATTGCAGGTCCCGCTGAGTTTTGGTCAGAAAGTAGTTCACTATGTAGATGATAGGGCGTGCTTTGGACTGCGGCCAATGTGAGACAGATTCAGACCAAATATGAACAAAATTACCCCAGCACTCATTAATCTTCTGTAAGTGTTAGGCAGCGTGGATTTAGAAAAAGCTTTACTCAAATGACTCAGAGCTGTTACAAAACAGACTATTAACTGCTATTGTATTTACTGACAACACAACTCCGCTATAGTGCAATGTGAAGAGAACTGCTCTTTTAAATGTCCTTAGGAGATTATATTTGACATTTCTCTTCTTCGATAAAGTGTTAAAGATTTAGACAAACGTAATTCTGCTATACCGAGCGTAACCCAAATCAAGGGGAACTATTCTGAAATGCATTATCTCTGAGGTTAATGGATTTGACACACACTGTTATTTGTGTCATAAAGTGTCTGCAGAATAGGACAACTATTTGCGTAGGAACCCTGATTATCCAGTCACTGGAACCTGATAATGGACTTCAGACAGACTATAGTACTGATTGTAAATATGTGGGGTGTAACTTCCAGTGGGAGGTAATTCCCTCTGTTTACAAGCGACCCGGTTGGTTGTGACCCAGTAGCACATGACGATACAGCAGCATGGGATCACGGTATATGGTGCGGAACATTACGGAAGTCCCTTTAATGGGAGCTGTGAGCGCACTTCCTGTACTGATCATTTGGAGAGAGTGCGACTGGGAGCTCCGGTCGGACACAACCCGACGATAGACAACAGGCCGATTGCCGCCGAGTGTCGCCCGAGTGTTGCCGAGTGCCGCCGAGTGTCGCCCGAGTGTCGCCCGAGTGTTGCCGAGTGTTGCCGAGTGTCGCCGAGTGCCGCCGAGTGTCGCCCGAGTGTCGCCGAGTGCCGCCGAGTGTCGCCCGAGTGTCGCCGAGTGCCGCCGAGTGTCGCCGAGTGCCGCCGAGTGTCGCCCGAGTGCCGCCGCGTTCTGTGAACGTAATCCGGTGTGTGTTACACTGTATCACTGTATCACTCTACGGTTCAGGTCGCCGCGGTTACCACCGCGATCTAGTCGCTGCGTGTTGGTTGTAGTCGAGACGTGTGCTGAGCTGCGGAGGGATTTCCTCATGGAGTGTGGGATCTCTGTGTGTCATCATCACTAACACGACTACACACAGAGAGATAAAGGGGAACTGCTATTATTATTGGCACACGGAACCACGGAGAGCATCTAGTAGCTACATATTCACACATATATTCACACATTAGGATGGATCTGTACATGCGTCTAGTCTGGATCCTGCCCTGTTTACAACCGGCTACTGGTTTCAACTTGGACATCCAGAAACCCTACGTTTTCTCCGGACCGACGGGAAGTTATTTTGGATTTTCGGTGGATTTCTTCATGCAGTAAGTCATTATTTAGCCTGTGTTATAGCTGTTATTGTTCTCAGATCATATGTTTTACGTCTGGAATGGGACATACAGTTTAAAATATAATTATATGTATGTGTTAATCACATTGTATATTATCTGATGAGTCAGTAACAAGTCATTGGTGTGTTGGTACTTTGTAATGGTAGGGGACCTGCCATAGCCTACAGGCATGTTTCCGTGTTTTAAGCTTGTTTTCTTTTCCCTTTAGGTCCAGTATTCTCATAGGCGCACCCAGAGCCAACACCACATCTGCCTCCACAGTGGTGGAGAGAGGAGCAGTATATACCTGCCCCTGGCAGCTGACCGGTGGCTGTACACAAGTACCGTTTGATAACACAGGTGAGAACTATGGTTACTGTAAGGCTTTGCTTATGTTGTTTTGGCTTACATTGTATTAAACTGACATAGGACACTCATGAGTGGACGTACAACATAACAAGTGTTTGTCTTGTTCAAGATTGTTGTGAAGAGCACAGCATTCATTCCATTTCCAAGGGCGTGAATATTTTACCAAGTAAGACAGGTCAAATCAGGTTCAGGCACATCCAGGAATGCTGGGGAGAGAGAGAGAGACAGAGAGAGACAGAGAGAGACAGAGAGAGACAGAGAGAGACAGAGAGAGACAGAGACAGAGAGAGACAGAGAGAGACAGAGAGAGACAGAGAGACAGAGAGAGAGAGAGAGAGAGACAGAGAGAGACAGAGAGAGACAGAGAGACAGAGAGAGAGAGAGAGAGACAGAGAGAGACAGAGAGAGACAGAGAGAGACAGAGAGAGAGACAGAGAGAGACAGAGAGAGACAGAGAGAGACAGAGAGACAGAGAGAGAGACAGAGAGAGACAGAGAGAGACAGAGAGAGACAGAGAGAGACAGAGAGAGAGAGAGAGACAGAGAGAGACAGAGAGAGAGAGACAGAGAGAGACAGAGAGAGACAGAGAGAGACAGAGAGAGACAGAGAGAGAGAGAGAGACAGAGAGAGACAGAGAGAGACAGAGAGAGACAGAGAGAGAGAGAGAGAGAGAGAGAGAGAGACAGAGAGAGAGAGAGAGACAGAGAGAGAGAGAGAGACAGAGAGAGACAGAGAGAGACAGAGAGAGAGAGAGAGAGACAGAGAGAGACAGAGAGAGACAGAGAGAGAGACAGAGAGAGAGAGAGAGACAGAGAGAGACAGAGAGAGACAGAGAGAGAGAGACAGAGAGAGACAGAGAGAGACAGAGAGAGACAGAGAGAGAGAGAGAGAGAGAGAGAGAGAGACAGAGAGAGACAGAGAGAGACAGAGAGAGACAGAGAGAGAGACAGAGAGAGAGACAGAGAGACAGAGAGAGACAGAGAGAGA
The DNA here is from genome assembly GCA_029465975.1 of Dallia pectoralis. Lineage (NCBI taxonomy): Eukaryota > Metazoa > Chordata > Actinopteri > Esociformes > Umbridae > Dallia > Dallia pectoralis. Next base: position 2,753,515 of record CM055738.1, on the reverse strand, counting down.
GACAGAGAGAGACAGAGAGAGACAGAGAGAGACAGAGAGAGACAGAGAGAGAGAGAGACAGAGAGAGACAGAGAGAGACAGAGAGAGAGAGAGAGAGAGAGAGAGAGAGAGAGAGAGAGACAGACAGAGAGAGACCAGAGAGAGACCAGCACTTACTGACACCTAAGATGACAGAGAGAGACCAGAGAGAGAGAGAGACCAGAGAGAGACAGAGAGAGACAGAGAGAGACAGAGAGAGAGAGAGAGACAGAGAGAGAGACAGAGAGAGAGACAGAGAGAGAGACAGAGAGAGAGACAGAGAGAGAGAGAGAGACAGAGAGAGACAGACACCTACCAGCACTTACTGACACCTAATATGACACCTACCACCTCGTACTGACACCTAATATGACACCTACCACCTCGTACTGACACCTAATATGACCCCTACCACCTCGTAATGACACCTAATATGACACCTACCACCTCGTACTGACACCTAATATGACACCTACCACCTCGTACTGACACCTAATATGACACCTACCACCTCGTACTGACGCCTAATATGACACCTAACACCTCGTACTGACACCTAATATGACACCTACCACCTCGTACTGACACCTAATATGACACCTACCACCTCGTACTGACTCCTAATATGACACCTACCACCTCGTACTGACGCCTAATATGACACCTACCGCCTCGTACTGACGCCTAATATGACACCTACCACCTCGTACTGACACAATAGGGTCAGTTGTGTTGTGTTGTACTCGTATTTGCCCTGACTCTAATATACTCCGTTATGACGTGCCGTTGTTCCATCCTTAATCTTTAGTACACATTTTTTTACTGTTTACTAAATAATTACATTTTGGTATTATTTACTTTGGCAGAATGTCACTGCTCTCCAACGTATGGGTTTTGCAGCACAAACAAACAAACAGAGCAAAACTGCGTCCGTTAACCACCATCTATTCTGACAGTCATAGTATGAAGCTATTTGGGGAAACATGGGCCCATTCTAAATTCCCCCCCAGATCTCATTGACATTCTGCGGTTGTCGGAGCTCGGGGGCAGGGGCTAACGTTACGCCAGGGCTGTGTCCCAAATGGAACCATTTACACTATGTAGTGTGGTAGTTTGGACCAGAGCTATTGGCCCCGCCAGTCCTATATTGAGAATAGGGATCCATTTAGCACACGCGGCGGCACGATGAGCCGAATGCTACGAGCGGAGCCCAAATGGTGGATTATTTAATTATCCTCCAGGGCGTCCCATCTAAACAATATGTGTGCTATTCACCCCCTCTGAACAGAGGTTGGCAGCAGACGGTCCAGACTTGAAGCAAACAGGATGAGTCCAAACTGAACCTCATCCCAACGAGTATGAAAGCACTTCCTGAGTAAAGAGTCACGGTTGTTTGTCATGGTTTTTCCACCTGCGTGTTTTCCAGTCAGAGCCTTCGTGGCTTTGGGCTTGTTGTTGCTACTGTACAATGACAGCAGAGCCACAATGGATGCCTTTGTGAGAGTCGACCAGCTCCAGCCAACTGAGTGGGGGGTTGGAGTAGATTAGCGTTCAAGCAGCCAGGGTCATGGGAATGTACTGTACTATGCCTCTACAGACAAGGCCCAAACGCAAACTGTGTGGTGTTTGTTTCATAACGCACTGGTACAGATGCACCGGGTTACAGCGCCAAAATGGTGAACTGGTCCATAACACGTGGTCATCCCGCTGTCATCCCGTTGTCATCCCGTTGTCATCCCTGTCAGACGAGATCTGGTTAACCAGCTTGGTCAGGCTCAGAACTAATGGTGGACGGCAAACCTTTAAAAACAAACAGACAAGCAAACGAACAAGGTCAAAGAGCAACATCTAATTTGCGCCCCTTTTTTATTTGATAAACTGTGCTTTTTGGCATCTAGTTGTTCCCTCGTGGTTGTAGGCTGCAGCCTGCCGGAGGCTTCACAGTTGACCTCTGGATGAGTTTTCTATTTATATATGGCCAATGGGAGGGTGTGGTGTTTGACCAGGTCTCTAGGGGGGAATCCCCCACCTCACCAGGCCGCAGGGGGCAGCTGGGCCAGGCCAATGCTGAGTTGGTTTAGCTCACGTAACTTTTAAAGTGGCACCATCCACAGTTTGTGTTTGACAGATATAACGTCAAGCAAACAGCGTGTATCCCGTTACATTGAGCCCAGACTAGAGGGAAGCTGGGCGTGACATAGGCTGACTGGGCGTGGCAGAGGCTGACTGGGCGTGGCAGAGGCTGACTGGGCGTGGCAGAGGCTGACTGGGCGTGGCAGAGGCTGACTGGGCGTGGCAGAGGCTGACTGGGCGTGGCAGAGGCTGACTGGGCGTGGCAGAGGCTGACTGGGCGTGGCAGAGGCTGACTGGGCGTGGCAGAAGCTGGCTGGGCGTGGCAGAAGCTGGCTGGGCGTGGCAGAGGCTGGCTGGGCGTGGCAGAGGCTAGCTGGGCGTGGCAGAGGCTGGCTGGGCGTGACAGAGGCTGGCTGGGCGTGGCAGAGAGTACCAATTCTCTCGTACTTTACAAAAGGCTATTCTCTGAAGCAATCACCTAGCAAACATTAAACACATGATAACATGCACCCAGTTCATATGGCTCGTTTGAATCCAGTCATTAAGCTGCTCTGTCTGCTTGGAAACTATGAAATAGCTGTTTCTTTTAAAGGCTCAGCTTTCTATGCTATGAAATAGTCGTTTCTTTTAAATGCTCAGCTATCCATGCTATGAAATAGCCGTTTCTTTTAAATGCTCAGCTATCCATGCTATGAAATAGCTGTTTCTTTTAAAGGCTCAGCTCTCCATGCTATGAAATGGAGTCTTATCTCTCTAAATCTCCAGTGTCTATTATTGCTCATATATGTTTAGGTGTGTCACCTCTGCCTCCAATAATTTAATTATGTCTGCGCACTTGCCTGTTACCTGGTTTTGACCTACCGTTGGTCGTCTGTCATGAGAGACATTGTAAGGTTCTGATGGGGCTTTCTGCCTTAACGGTTGCTATTACGTAGCGTCTTACAATGCCTGGCTCTGAGGTATTTTTGAGTGTTGGCAGAGAACCAGGCGGGCCTTGTGTGAACAAGCACCCGGGATATTTTGATACCAGGAAACCTGCAACATTTCAGCTAACATGATTTTTCTAACAGTCCTTGAAATTGTTTGTAAGTTAATAGCAGATGCATCAGGTTTGATAGCTAGAATTTCCAGACCAACAGGACACAGCCTGTGATACAACAGATATGTTACTTTTAACTTGATATCAGATGCTTCCTCAGCACAGTCTGTGTTCTTATTGACCCTTAACTAAACATCTCCACCACTAGCAAATTATTTCAAGTTTTGGGCCCAGCTAAACATGCCAAGGTTTTAACAGGCAACATCTCCTTTAAATAACAACAGACCAAATATGGAGTCGCCCTTCAGGGGATTTTGAGAGAAAAACAAAAAGGCTGCTTTATGTGCCTTGGCTTAGTTTCGTTATGCCTGCTATGTTTTATTAAATATGGCGGAAACAGGTTTTCCTCAGTCAGGACGAGGAATCGCCAACGTTCTCTCCTCAGCCCTCCGTGAACGTTTCATGTTTTGGTTTTAACTTATCTGGCACACCCAACTAGTCAGCTAGACGTGAAGACTAGATGGTAAGGCCATGACTGGGGAGGCCTGACAAGTGTGAAACCACATTCTTTTAGATAGTGTTTGTTAACCCATTTCTTTGTTGACTTCCATGTGAAGAGACATGGATGTGGGAAGTTTGTCAGGAAACCTGGACAGTCTAGATTTGGTCATATATTTAGATTCAGCTGTCTTCATGTGCTTATCTTGTCTTTGAGTAAGACGTCTGTCAGACATAGATCTGAGTTGGTCAGACACGGGTGTGGATGGGAGCTGGCACTGAGTCATTTCCTTGTGGGTTAATATTGTTTTAAACTTTAGCCTGTGATCTGGATGAATACTCATCTCCTCTGCTGGCTCCATTTGATAACCTTTCCATTCGTCTGACTTCTGGGGTCACTTTATTAGGCATCAAATGGAGGAAAAGGCACAGAATTAAGAGGACTTGTCTTATAAGAAAGGTGTCAGTACTGTTAAAGTATATATATTCCAGTAATTGGACTTCATGTATGTATTCATTTATTTTTCACTTGCCCTCTGTGATTATGAGTATAGATTATTTAAAGGGCCGGCAGTCCTAAATGTGTTGGTGTGTTTCCCTAATTAAGCCATTATGAATATGAGAGTAGATTATTTAAAGGGCTGGCAGTCCTAAATGTATTGGTGTGTTTCCCTAATTAAGCCATTATGAATATGAGTGTAGATTATTTAAAGGGCCGGCAGTCCTAAATGTGTTGGTGTGTTTCCCTAATTAAGCCATTATGAATATGAGTGTAGATTATTTAAAGGGCCGGCAGTCCTAAATGTGTTGGTGTGTTTCCCTAATTAAGCCATTATGAATATGAGTGTAGATTATTTAAAGGGCCGGCAGTCCTAAATGTGTTGGTGTGTTTTCTTCATTAAACCATTATGATTTGTCTCTCACAGATGACCGCAAGAATGATGCTGGCATACAGATGGAGTTCAAGTCCAACCAGTGGTTTGGTGCCAGTGTACGGTCAGAAGGAGAAAACATCTTGGTGAGTGTCTTCATGTTCTGACATCTAGCCAGTTCTGTGAAGACACATTGGCAACCTCCCATTCCTGAACTGAAAATAATCCAGTGTGAAATTAGAAGTGAATTTCCACCAGTCCTCTAGTGGGTCCCATCAGCAATCCGTAGGACCCAAGCAGCCGCTTTCGCCCACTTTGCTCCGATTCCTTGGACAGCATTTATTGTTGTAGCTAATGGCGTGTCACTCTGTGATTTTCATGTGACCCTGCAGTTCTGTACTGCTATAACTGGTTACACTACTCATGTTGGTTCTGGACTGTTATTTATCTAGATTTACGACTCATGTTGGTTCTGGACTGTTATATATCTACATTCACGACTCTTGTTGTTTCTAGACTGTTATATATCTACATTCACGACTCATGTTGGTTCTAGACTGTTATATATCTACATTCACGACTCATGTTGGTTCTAGACTGTTATATATCTACATTCACGACTCATGTTGGTTCTAGACAGTTATATATCTACATTCATGACTCTTGTTGTTTCTAGACTGTTATATATCTACATTCACGACTCATGTTGGTTCTAGACTGTTATATATCTACATTCACGACTCATGTTGGTTCTAGACAGTTATATATCTACATTCACAAATCACTTTGACTGTATTCAGCTCCACATTTATATATTCTGTAAATGTGTGTACTGCTGCTTGGTAAATACAGATGTTTTGTTTTGTCAGGCCTGTGCACCTCTTTATCAATGGAGCACCTACAGCAATAATGAGAGAGAACCTGTTGGGACGTGCTTCTTCAAGAAGGGGGAGAAGGTTGTGGAATATTCCCCATGTCGATCAAGTAAGTGACTTAGAACCAGCCCCTAGAACCCCACATTAAAAGCACATGTCTTATCTGGACATGGAGGGCTTTAATGCATTGTCTGATGAACAGTTGTGTTGTAGCTATAACCACCTTCACTTACCATTGAGACATTATTAAATTGTACTGGGTTTATTTTGTTGTTACTCCAAACAGAGTCTTACTCTCCTGAAGGACAGGGCTTCTGTCAAGCTGGGTTCAGTATCGACTTTGTCCAGGTGGGTATCGCATTCTGCAAGCTATTTGTCTGATGCTTTGTCAAAGGCTCTTCATATTATTCTGTGCTGTCTTTATTGCAACCTAGCTGGCACATTTGCTGGTGAACATACGTTATCTCGATGCCCTGTCTGGGAAAATTAAGTGTTTATGAGGCTGCAAATTATGTGAGAGAACTTGCGATGCTAATTTAGCGAATTACTTTGTTTTGAAAGACCAACGATGGGCATTTCCTAAAGCAGTTCTGGGTGTTATATAACTTACCTTCTTTATTTACCACATTTATATCCAAGCATTGTGTTATGTAGAGTAACAGAAAGGGAATGTGCGTTTATCATAGTTTATACATATATTTTGTGTACGAAGATAACTGTTGTGTTATCAAATTCACATATGTTACCTTACACATTGTTTAACATGACTTATACCGTGATACAGAGGCACAGAAAAGACAAAATATTTGTTATCGGCTTCGACTGATGGTGTGTGGTATATGAACACCGACTGTCAGGATTGGTCAATCGCTTTCATAAGAGCCAATTGCGGCTTGTGCTTCTGGTGCGTGCGTGCGTGCGTCCATGCGTTGTACAGCATATAGTGAGACAGAGACTGGCTAAAAGTCCTCTTCCCAATGTCATTGTGGGGGCCTATTTAGAGCAGATGATCTGTTACCACTTGTGGTTGGTAGCATCTTGAGCGTGAGTGATACAGCCAGACAAGGACCACAGTAAACATGACATTAACTCCAATCCACTAGGCGTGTCTCTACTGCATGCCTCTACTGCGCTGCAATTGTTTCAAGTTAAAAATAAACGCATTTCTGCTTGTAAAAAGTGACAGAATGACCATTTGTTTACTTGTGTGTATTTCCTCTCCTCCGCAGAAAAACAGAGTGGTCGTTGGAGGCCCGGGTAGTTTCTATTGGCAAGGTAAGTGTGAAATGATTGTGTGTTTTTACCTAGCCAGTAACCCCCCCCAAGGTAAGTGTGAAATGATTGTGTGTTTTTACCTAGCCAGTAACCCCCCCAAGGTAAGTGTGAAATGATTGGGTGTTTTTACCTAGCCAGTAACCCCCCAAAGGTGAAAAGTGTGAAATGATTGTGTGTTTTTACCTAGCCAGTAACCCCCCAAAGGTAAGTGTGAAATGATTGTGTGTTTTTACCTAGCCAGTAACCCCCCCAAGGTAAGTGTGAAATGATTGTGTGTTTTTACCTAGCCAGTAACCCCCCCAAGGTAAGTGTGAAATGATTGTGTGTTTTTACCTAGCCAGCCAGTAAGCCCCCCCCAAGGTAAGTGTGAAATGATTGGGTGTTTTTACCTAGCCAGTAACCCCCCAAGGTAAGTGTGAAATGATTGGGTGTTTTTACCTAGCCAGTAACCCCCCAAGGTAAGTGTGAAATGATTGGGTGTTTTTACCTAGCCAGTAACCCCCCAAGGTAAGTGTGAAATGATTGGGTGTTTTTACCTAGCCAGTAACCCCCCAAGGTAAGTGTGAAATGATTGGGTGTTTTTACCTAGCCAGTAACCCCCCAAGGTAAGTGTGAAATGATTGGGTGTTTTTACCTAGCCAGTCCTGCTACCCCCCACCCCCCCCAACCCCCTGGGTGTTATCAGACATTTGTGCTCTTGTTTGGAACTCCCCCTGAGACGAAGCGCTCGGTGATGCAGGGAATTTGTGGTAATTCTCCCGTCAGCGCCAGATTATAGTTGTCGTCAGCTCGGTAATGCTGTGTTTAACTGTAGCAGAGCAGGCAGTAATGCTGTGTTTAACTGTAGCAGAGCAGGCAGTAATGCTGTGTTTAACTGTAGCAGCGCAGGCAGTAATGCTGTGTTTAACTGTAGCAGAGCAGGCAGTAATGCTGTGTTTAACTGTAGCAGAGCAGGCAGTAATGCTGTGTTTAACTGTAGCAGAGCAGGCAGTAATGCTGTGTTTAACTAGCAGAGCAGGCAGTGCATGTGAATGAGCAGGCAGTAATGCTGTGTTTAACTGTAGCAGAGCAGGCAGTAATGCTGTGTTTAACTGTAGCAGCGCAGGCAGTAATGCTGTGTTTAACTGTAGCAGAGCAGGCAGTAATGCTGTGTTTAACTGTAGCAGAGCAGGCAGTAATGCTGTGTTTAACTGTAGCAGAGCAGGCAGTAATGCTGTGTTTAACTGTAGCAGCGCAGGCAGTAATGCTGTGTTTAACTGTAGCAGAGCAGGCAGTAATGCTGTGTTTAACTGTAGCAGAGCAGGCAGTAATGCTGTGTTTAACTGTAGCAGAGCAGGCAGTAATGCTGTGTTTAACTGTAGCAGTCAGTGCATGTGAATGAGCCGGCAGTAATGCTGTGTTTAACTGTAGCAGAGCAGGCAGTAATGCTGTGTTTAACTGTAGCAGAGCAGGCAGTAATGCTGTGTTTAACTGTAGCAGAGCAGGCAGTAATGCTGTGTTTAACTGTAGCAGTCAGTGCAGCCGGCAGTAATGCTGTGTTTAACTGTAGCAGCGCAGTCAGTAATGCTGTGTTTAACTGTAGCAGCGCAGGCAGTAATGCTGTGTTTAACTGTAGCAGCGCAGGCAGTAATGCTGTGTTTAACTGTAGCAGCGCAGGCAGTAATGCTGTGTTTAACTGTAGCAGAGCAGGCAGTAATGCTGTGTTTAACTGTAGCAGAGCCGGCAGTAATGCTGTGTTTAACTGTAGCAGAGCCGGCAGTAATGCTGTGTTTAACTGTAGCAGAGCCGGCAGTAATGCTGTGTTTAACTGTAGCAGAGCAGGCAGTAATGCTGTGTTTAACTGTAGCAGAGCCGGCAGTAATGCTGTGTTTAACTGTAGCAGCGCAGGCAGTAATGCTGTGTTTTACTGTAGCAGTCAGTGCATGTGAATGAGCCGGCAGTAATGCTGTGTTTAACTGTAGCAGAGCAGGCAGTAATGCTGTGTTTAACTGTAGCAGAGCAGGCAGTAATGCTGTGTTTAACTGTAGCAGAGCAGGCAGTAATGCTGTGTTTAACTGTAGCAGTCAGTGCATGTGAATGAGCCGGCAGTAATGCTGTGTTTAACTGTAGCAGTCAGTGCATGTGAATGAGCCGGCAGTAATGCTGTGTTTAACTGTAGCAGAGCAGGCAGTAATGCTGTGTTTAACTGTAGCAAAGCAGGCAGTAATGCTGTGTTTAACTGTAGCAGTCAGTGCATGTGAATGAGCCGGCAGTAATGCTGTGTTTAACTGTAGCAGTCAGTGCATGTGAATGAGCCGGCAGTAATGCTGTGTTTAACTGTAGCAGAGCAGGCAGTAATGCTGTGTTTAACTGTAGCAGAGCAGGCAGTAATGCTGTGTTTAACTGTAGCAGCGCAGGCAGAAATGCTGTGTTTAACTGTAGCAGAGCAGGCAGTAATGCTGTGTTTAACTGTAGCAGAGCAGGCAGTAATGCTGTGTTTAACTGTAGCAGAGCAGGCAGTAATGCTGTGTTTAACTGTATCAGCGCAGGCAGTAATGCTGTGTTTAACTGTAGCAGTCAGTGCATGTGAATGAGCCGGCAGTAATGCTGTGTTTAACTGTAGCAGTCAGTGCATGTGAATGAGCGGGCAGTAATGCTGTGTTTAACTGTAGCAGAGCAGGCAGTAATGCTGTGTTTAACTGTAGCAGTCAGTGCATGTGAATGAGCGGGCAGTAATGCTGTGTTTAACTGTAGCAGTCAGTGCATCTGAATGAGCCGGCAGTAATGCTGTGCCGCACCGGTTCGCTCTATAACAGTTAAACTGGTGTGCCGATGACAAGTACGACTGCATTGCATACCGGGTTTCCGGTAAATGTGCAACTACTTTTTGAGGAGCTGTTTTTTCTGAGCCTTTTGGTAGATGTTCTAAGTGTTGTTTGTCGTGGGAGAGGCTTAGAGAGCTGGGAGGACTGTCAGACGTGCTGGCAGGGCACCAACTCCTGCGGGTTGCTTTGGTGGGCCTGGAGATATTGGCCTGCTTCCTGGTTCCCTGGCACTGCAGAGCTCCACAATGCCGCCTTGTCTCGTGGGCCGCGGCACCAACGTCAGCCTCGTCCACGCCGCCAAACCTGAGTTTAAACACTATTCAATCTCTTTCAGCATTTCTTTTAGACAGCCCGGATTAGCTTGATTGCGACTTGCACTTGTATTAGTGTTGATTTCTGAATGCTGCTCGTTTGTTTGGAGTCAGCGGCTAGCGCAATCATACAGACATAATGGAGTACAGTAACTTAGGATTTGAACCCGGGTTGGCCTTCAGCGTTATGACGTGAATCAGGTCCAGTCCGTGTTTGTCCCAGTCTGGCAGCAAGCAACCTCCTCAGTAAGTTATCAGTGGTTTAGTTTCTCTAAAGTGACATTCCTTTGGGCTGCTAACTGCAACGTCCGGCAGTGAGTCGAATGAACGAACGCCAGGTCGAATGAACGAACGCCGGGTCGAATGAACGAACGCCGGGTCGAATGAACGAACGCCGGGTCGAATGAACGAACGCCGGGTCGAATGAACGAACGCCGGGTCGAATGAACGAACGCCGGGTCGAATGAACGAACGCCGGGTCGAATGAACGAACGTCTCCGGTTACGTATGTAACCTTAGTTCTCTGAGGGGAACGAGACGCTGCGTGAAAACGCTATGGGAACGCTCTGCGTGAGTGCGTCATGAAGCACATGTGTAATCAGTCCAATGGCGTGACGGAACGTCACAGACGGGTGACGTCGCGACCAGGAAGTCATAAAAGCACCCCTAATTACCGGCACCTTCAGTTTCTGATGGGCTGAAGCAAGTGCCAAGGGCATGCTGGGAGTATGGCACAGACACGCAGGGTCTCGTTCCCCTCAGGGTACTAAGGTTACATACGTAACCGGAGACGTTCCCTATCAGGGAACTTCGAGGTGTGTGAAAACGCTATGGGAACGCCACTACCCACTTCGTTATACGAGCAAGTGTCCGCCATGTGAAGTCAGAGCGCGCATTCGGACGAAAGCACCTGCGCTCCTGGCGTGGAGCTAAAGTCAAGCTGGTAAAATCTCACGAACGTGTGCGGTGAGGACCAGCCTGTATGACCAGCATGTAGAGAAACCTTACCTGACAAAAGGGCTTTTGAAGCCGCCATACTCCTGGTCGAGATGGCCTCAACCACCCACTTGCTCATCCTCTGCTTAGACACAGGACCCCCTCTCTTGGGTGGTCCAAAGCACACAAACAATTGTTCGGACAGCCTCCACAGGGCAGTTCTGTGGACGTAGGTGTCTAAGGCCCTCACCGGGCAGAGGAGGTTATGCTTCTTCTGGTCCGACGTTAAAAAAGGAGGAGGGCAGAAGGCTTGCAGCACAATAGGCCCAACGATGTTAGTTGGGACCTTGGGGACATACCCGGGTGTAGGTAGTAGAAACGCCTTGACCATCCCGGGTGAGAATTCCAAGCAAGAGGGTGCCACCGACAGAGCTTGCATATCACCAATCCTCTTCAGAGAAGAGATGGCAAGTAAGAAGATCGTCTTGAGGGTCACAAACTTGTCAGGGACCTCCTCAATGGGCTCGAACGGAGCACGGGAGAGGCCTTCTAGTACAATGGCCAGGTCCCAGGATGGCACCCTCATGCCGGCTGCTGGCCTCAGCCTCCGGGTGCCACGAAGGAAGCGTGATACCAGTGGGTGTCTCCCCAGAGAAACTCCATTTAGAGGGACATGGCATGCGGACAAAGCCGGTGAGGGAGGCATCCGTCGTTAGTGTAACACGACGACACGGAGCTCCCAACACGGGACCCTGGGTTAGGAACCAAGGCTTCCTCTGCATGACCAGCGTGCGGAGACAACGCCGCGTAACAGTGATCATGTGGAACTGGTTTCCCCTCGGGGAGAACCCCCTGGTTCTGAGCCACCACTGTAACGGTCTCATGTACAGCAGGCCGCAAGGAATAACGTTGGACGCTGCTGCCAGCAGACCCAACAGTCTCTGAAACCGTTTCACAGTGAGTGACTGGCCTAGCCTCACCTGCTCGACGGCTGCGAGGATCAACGCCACATGTGCAGGAGATAAATGTGCCCGCATCGTGGTCGAATCCCAGACTCCGCCCAGGAAAGTGGTCACCTGTACCGGCGACAGCACACTCTTTCCAGCATTGAGCCTCAACCCCAGTTTGTTGCTGTGAGCCAGAACGACATCTCGATACCGAACCGCTAGATGCTCCGAAGGAGCCAGAATCAACCAATCGTCGATGTAATTGAGGATGCGTATGCCCTGGAGGCGCAACGGCGCCAGGGCAGCGTCTATACATCTCGTGAACGTACGGGGAGAGAGTGCTAGGCCAAATGGAAGAACCCGATATTGGAACGCTTCGCCCCCAAAAGCGAACCTCAGGAACTTCCTGTGTTGTGGAAGGATGGAGATGTGGAAATAGGCGTCCTTCAGATCTATCGTGACAAACCAGTCCTCGGACCTGATCTGTGATGCGATCTGTTTGAGAGTGAGTCTCCCGACCGTCTGATTCAACAGACGTAGGTCTAAAATAGGACGCAACCCCCCATCCTTCTTGGGAACAACGAAGTACCGGCTGTACCAGCACGATTCCCTGCTGAGAGGAAGAACTCGTTCTATAGCCCCTTTTAGCAGGAGAGTCTGTACCTCCTGCTGCAATACCAGAGCCTGCTCTGGGCCTACCACTGTGGGCAGGACCCCATTGAAACGAGGCAGATGCATCCTGAATTGGATGGCATACCCGCTCTCGATTATCCGCAGGACCCACTGAGATATATTCGGCAGGGTCTTCCACTCTGCCAGAAAATCTACTAGGGCCTCTGGAATAACAGGTACTGCAGACACAGTGCCCTGTAACAGCGCACTGGCAGGGAACAACTGGTTCGACAGTTCTGGGCCCCTCCTCGGAGGAGGCGAGCGCCCCTCGGGAAAACGCTCGCCTAGGCCACCCAGCTGAGGGCACCAGGAGAAGCTCACTACTCCCCTGGTGGGGACCACCCCCAGCAGTTCGACCCCCCTGTCAGGGTCTCTTAGACAAAGCCTTCTTGGGCGTAGCGACAGGCCTCGGAACTGTCCTACCCCTCGAAGGCCCCGCCTGTGAGCGTCGCCTCCCGGCCCACCCATGGTGGTGGGGCGCCCGAGTAGCGACACTCACTCTCTGCTGCACCCGGTTTGCCGTACTCGGCGCCGGGCGGGGCTGCCCCCGTCCGACAGCCCCTGCGACGCGGCTTCGACAGGGGAGAAATTTCTGGAAGGCAGCCGCCTGCCTTCTTTCTTCCTGAAACCTCTCGACCGAGCCAATAGCAGGTCCAAAGAGGCCGTTGGGGGAAAGAGGCGCATCCAGAAGGAAGGCGTTCTCCCAATCACAGAAAATTTCTGAATTAACAACGTAATAGCAGAAACCCGCGAGGACTGTCACAACATGCACTTGCTGAAGCAACAAAAAACTGAAGGTGCCGGTAATTAGGGGGGCTTTTATGACTTCCTGGTCGCGACGTCACCCGTCTGTGACATTCCGTCACGCCATTGGACTGATTACACATGTGCTTCATGACGCACTCACGCAGAGCGTTCCCATAGCGTTTTCACGCAGCTCAAAGTTCCCTGATAGGGAACGCCGGGTCGAATGAACGAACGCCGGGTCGAATGAACGAACGCCGGGACAAATGAACGAACGCCGGGACGAATGAACGAACGCCGGGTCGAATGAACGAACGCCGGGTCGAATGATACAAGTCTTACGACATGACAACATGAAAGACACTTCCCACGTTATCACAGTTCTAGATGGTTTTCGTTAGACCAGGTGTAAACAAAACCAACCTGTAGGCTACAAGCTTTCCTATAACATTTTCACTTTCTGTCATATCCATAAACAACTGCACTCTACACTCTAAACGGTCTCATTCACACTCTTACTATTTCTTTCTGTCTTCTCACTCCCAACACTATTTAATTACAACGTTTAATTTAACTGTCAGTCTATTACATATTATTATCCACATACATAACGTACCAAGCAGTTACTTCCTGTATTGGACTGGCAACATGAATCTAGGACATGCTGAATACATTCTGAACAGCTTCTGAGATATTCAGAAAACATTGTTTTGAGGTTTCGGAAAATAGGTTTTCACTAAATATATGATTCTTCGCATTCTGGCATTAAAGACAGGACTGAACATAACATTTTAAATACACATGCTAATGAACACATTCTCAGATAGTCGTGTCATGGCCTTTTTTTCACAAATCAAAGTGGGCGATTTCTAACGGAATCAGTGTTTCTTCCACAGGTCAACTGATATCTGATGATATCTTGGAGATCACAAACCGCGTGGTCACAAACAACGAGTTTACCACTCCCTACAGTAACCAGCTGAAAACTCAGTCAGCAGCAGCTGACTACGATGACAGCTACTTAGGTAAGTCCTATTGCCTGGGTCCTAAATTATACCCTATGCAGACAACCACAATTTAATGGTGGTCTATAGGGCTCTTGTGAAAAGGAGTGCACTTGTAAGTGAACACTGTGCAATTGGGGAAGCCTGTTTAGTTCAACTATGTGTTTGTTAGCGGTGGTTTGCGTCTTGTGAAGGTTTGCTCAAACCCACCGTTTGGTCCTGACGACTCACTGCTGTTGTTGAAGGGTTTCGGGAGGTCTGAGGGTTTGTGGTGAATCTGGGTTTAGTTAGCTTCACCCATGCTGATAAACCTGCTTAGTCAGGTCTGCTGTAGATTGCACTTCCTCTTGGGGTTCCTCCTTTCTGCTGGCACTGTTGAGAAGTGTGAGAACCGTGGATATAAAACATGGATATAAAACATCTAAAAGTCCCTGGCAGGTTTATATATATATGTGATTTGCCAACTCTTTTGGTTTAAGAGTGGACATTAAATCCCATTGATATTCAAAACTAAGAAATGAAATGCGTGAGCTAAATATAAACAGTAGAATCCACATCAGATGCTTATACTAGTACAGTGATAGCCTATATGTTTCAGAGCTTGAGTTATGACAAACAGAAGACCTGAAATAATTCTGAAATAATTTACTGTTATTTCATTTCAACTGAGACAGTGTTTCACTTATGCAGTACGACAGTTGACACCGATTCAGTGAATTAAGATGGGGGGTTTATCATTAACATGGTGACCCCAAAACCATGATACAGCCAGCACCCCGACTACAGACAGCACCCCGACTACAGGCAGCGCCCCGACTACAGGCAGCACCCCAAATAATTAAGACCCAAGCTACTACCATGTGGGCTCATCTTATGGACTTGATGTTCAGGGTGTTTCCCCTTCAGACTAGAGACCAGACTAGCTTCCCATAAGGCTAAATCCCTCAGTTAGGCTGCGACTTCCCAGAATGACATACAGTTCATTTGATTCACATTGGCCATCTCTATTTCTTGCAGGATACTCTGTGACTGTTGGTGACCTCAATAATGACGGATCAGATGGTAAGACTAAGTATCTACAGTTATAATGCTTTATATGGCATACATTAGCTTTAACCTACTGGTTAGACTGGGCTTAAGTATCTACAGTTATAATGCTTTATATGGCATACATTAGCTTTTACCTACTGGTAAGACTGGGCCGAAGTATCTACAGTTATAATGCTTTATATGTCATACATTAGCTTTTACCTACTGGTAAGACTGGGCCTAAGTATCTACAGTTATAATGCTTTATATGGCATACATTAGCTTTAACCTACTGGTTAGACTGGGCTTAAGTATCTACAGTTATAATGCTTTATATGGCATACATTAGCTTTTACCTACTGGTAAGACTGGGCCGAAGTATCTACAGTTATAATGCTTTATATGTCATACATTAGCTTTTACCTACTGGTAAGACTGGGCCTAAGTATCAACAGATATATTGCTTTATATGGCATACATTAGCTTTTACCTAGTGGTAAGACTGGGCCTAAGTATCTACAGTTATAATGCTTTATATGGCATACATTAGCTTTTACCTACTGGTTAGACTGGGCCTAAGTATCTACAGTTATAATGCTTTATATGGCATACATTAGCTTTTACCTACTGGTTAGACTGGGCCTAAGTATCTACAGTTATAATGCTTTATATGGCATACATTAGCTTTTACCTACTGGTAAGACTGGGCCTAAGTATCTACAGTTATAATGCTTTATATGGCATACATTAGCTTTTACCTACTGGTAAGACTGGGCCTAAGTATCTACAATTATAATGCTTTATATGGCATACATTAGCTTTTACCTACTGGTTAGACTGGGCCTAAGTATCTACAGTTATAATGCTTTATATGGCATACATTAGCTATTACCTACTGGTAAGACTGGGCCTAAGTATCTACAATTATAATGCTTTATATGGCATACATTAGCTTTTACCTACTGGTTAGACTGGGCCTAAGTATCTACAGTTATAATGCTTTATATGGCATACATTAGCTTTAACCTACATATGTTCTATTGTCATGTTCCTGGGTGGTCTTCATGCTATGGCATTAATGTGCTGTGGAATGTCTTATCTTTTAGAGACATAGAAATACATCACTCATAAATGCACGTCTCCGGTTAGCTCTTGTGGTCGATACTATATGGTCCAGAACAGCTCAGTGTTGATGTCATTCATATATAAATGGCTTTTACTTGTATCCTGTTGTTCAGATTACATCACGGGGGTACCCAGGGGAGTGAAAGCTCTTGGCTACGTAAGTATAATAAACATGTAGATAAACACAATGAGGACATATTGCTTTTCCCTTTTTTTAACCAGGCTGGTCTCAACATAGTGTGTACATCATGTGTAGTCTGTAACTGGTCTTGCAATGGCTAAATTACACACCCACACACACACACCTAGAGCCACAACCACAGCCGCACACACCCACACACTGATTCACTGGGGAAACAATTATTCGTTTTTTTCCTGTAAGTCTTTGTGTGACCAGAACACTGAGTCAGTTATTTTCCATCGTTATGTAGGTGAACATCTTTAACGGGAAGAACATGCTGTCAGTGCTGAACCTGACTGGAACTCAGGTATGGAACAATATGGATGGAATTTTACCCCAGTCTGGTCCCAGTTACGTTGTGTGCTGTGACAATGACTACATGAATTGTAAAAAAGGATCAGAAACGTGTTCAGTTTGAGGAAGCATCACGGAACACAGCATTCTTTTTTGTTAAAAGACCAAAATACTCGACACAATCACACATTTATGACCGTCTCTGTTCCTGCCATCTCCTACCAAACTCTATTTTTAAAAACAACAAATAATAATTGTGCAAAATTATTATAATGATTGTAAGTTAAGCAACACCTGGGGGGATGTCCCTCCCTTTAAATGTGACATCCGTGGTCAGGTGGTCCAGTGGTCTGGGGTGGTCTGGGGTGGTCCAATGGTCTGGGGTGGTCCAATGGTCTGGGGTGGTCCAGTGGTCTGGGATGGTCCAGTGGTTTGGGGTGGTACGGTGGTCTGGGGTGGTCTGGTGGTCCAGTAGTGGTCTGGTGGTCCAGTGGTTTTGGGTAGTCCAGTGGTTTGGGGTGGTCTGGTGGTCCAGTGGTGGTCCAGTGGTCCAGTAGTGGTCCGGTGGTCCAGTGGTTTGGGGTGGTCTGGTGGTCCAGTGGTGGTCCAGTGGTCTGGGATGGTCATTGTCATTGGCCTCTGTACAATGATTACTCATTTGCATAATATACAGATGGCTGCTTAGCATAGGATGAACAGGGGCCCAGTTCACGCTCTCAGCTCCGCCTCTTCCTTGCTGTCAACCAATTAGCTTATGCTGTTTTGGTTGTGTTCTTAGAAGTCTAGTGTGTGCTTGCCCATATTAGACTAACCTGCTCACAGGAACCAACCAATGTAATGTGCTGCTTTCTTATCCTGAACCTTTTTATGACTAATCTGTATTTGGACGTTTCAAATTGGGGAAAAGAAAGAGCTCATTGAACTGCTGAAAGGAAATGGTTTAAATGCAGTTCTGCCCTTTGTTGTTAAAATGGTCCTCCTGGTATTTGTTTATGAGCCATAGAGGAGCATATTTAGGATGTGGACATCTACAAGATATTTAAAGCACTGACGGCAGCTGATCCCAAACACTGGGGAGAAAACATCACTCTGTCAGTATAAACAGTTTTGACCTCTTTAGGTAGATAAACAAACTCGTTCAACAGTCTGCTTTACATCTGTCCTGTCCTTGAACAACCAGACCAGATAAGGAGAGCAATCTGAGCTGAGTCACCTCCACTATTACAGCGCCAGTTCATTACTGACCTCTGTTATGCCTGGTAGTGACAGCAGAGAGACACAGTCAGGAGTCTTTGTATGAGTCATACAGATAACATATATATACAGATATAAATATAACTGTTGGGTTTAGTACAGATCCACAGTCAGGAGTCATACAGACATATAGCTGTTGGGTTTAGTACAGATCCACAGTCAGGAGTCATACAGACGTATAGCTGTTGGGTTTAGTACAGATCCACAGTCAGGAGTCATACAGACGTATAGCTGTTGGTTTAGTACAGATCCACAGTCAGGAGTCATACAGACATATAGCTGTTGGTTTAGTACAGATCCACAGTCAGGAGTCATACAGACATATAGCTGTTGGGTTTAGTACAGATCCACAGTCAGGAGTCATACAGACATATAGCTGTTGGGTTTAGTACAGATCCACAGTCAGGAGTCATACAGACATATAGCTGTTGGTTTAGTACAGATCCACAGTCAGGAGTCATACAGACATATAGCTGTTGGGTTTAGTACAGATCCACAGTCAGGAGTCATACAGACATATAGCTGTTGGGTTTAGTACAGATCCACAGTCAGGAGTCATACAGACATATAGCTGTTGGGTTTAGTACAGATCCACAGTCAGGAGTCATACAGACATATAGCTGTTGGGTTTAGTACAGATCCACAGTCAGGAGTCATACAGACATATAGCTGTTGGGTTTAGTACAGATCCACAGTCAGGAGTCATACAGACGTATAGCTGTTGGGTTTAGTACAGATCCACAGTCAGGAGTCATACAGACATATAGCTGTTGGGTTTAGTACAGATCCACAGTCAGGAGTCATACAGACATATAGCTGTTGGGTTTAGTACAGATCCACAGTCAGGAGTCATACAGACGTATAGCTGTTGGGTTTAGTACAGATCCACAGTCAGGAGTCATACAGACATATAGCTGTTGGGTTTAGTACAGATCCACAGTCAGGAGTCATACAGACGTATAGCTGTTGGTTTAGTACAGATCCACAGTCAGGAGTCATACAGACATATAGCTGTTGGGTTTAGTACAGATCCACAGTCAGGAGTCATACAGACATATAGCTGTTGGGTTTAGTACAGATCCACAGTCAGGAGTCATACAGACATATAGCTGTTGGGTTTAGTACAGATCCACAGTCAGGAGTCATACAGACATATAGCTGTTGGGTTTAGTACAGATCCACAGTCAGGAGTCATACAGACATATAGCTGTTGGTTTAGCACAGATCCACAGTCAGGAGTCATACAGACGTATAGCTGTTGGTTTAGTACAGATCCACAGTCAGGAGTCATACAGACATATAGCTGTTGGGTTTAGTACAGATCCACAGTCAGGAGTCATACAGACATATAGCTGTTGGGTTTAGTACAGATCCACAGTCAGGAGTCATACAGACGTATAGCTGTTGGGTTTAGTACAGATCCACAGTCAGGAGTCATACAGACATATAGCTGTTGGGTTTAGTACAGATCCACAGTCAGGAGTCATACAGACGTATAGCTGTTGGGTTTAGTACAGATCCACAGTCAGGAGTCATACAGACATATAGCTGTTGGTTTAGCACAGATCCAGGACCCATATCTAACAGAACTCACATCTCTACATTCCCCTCACAGTCATAAATAAACGACGCTACACTGAGCCTCTGCTGTGATAACTTACAGACCCTTTATCTTTGAAAACATGCTCCAAGCGGTGTGTGTGTGTGTGTGTGTGTGTGTGTGTGTGTGTGTGTGTGCGTGCTGACTCTAAGCGAGCTGGGTGACGAGAATGTTAATATAATTGAGGTCTGTCACAACTCGCACCAGAGCAGCGTGTACGGTTGGCGGAGGTCAGGACATGGATTCTGTGAATTACTTTGTCACTTGTTTCGTTAAACGGATCGGGAACGTGGACGCCCGTCACTGTGTGCACAAGATCCAAGGGAGATTTAGTTTCCGCCTTCAAGCCAACCCCTCCGACCCAGTGAAGTGTGGAGAGCTGCCAAGATTAGCGTCCGGGGAGAAGCTTAGCAATGGCGCTCAGAGAGGAGGACGCGTACAGTCCTGAATGCTGATTGGCCGAAAGGCGTGGTGGTGAATGAGGCCATGTTCCACCGTCATTCGAAATACTTTTAGCTATGGCTATGTGCTGTGTCCAGGCACTCTAGAATGGGATTAGAACAGCTTTTAGCTGTATTAATGGTGTCTGTAACTGGTTCATAGTCGCAATAATACAAGTGTCATTATAACATGGCTATGTGCTGTGTCCAGGCACTCTAGAATGGGATTAGAACAGCTCTTAGCTGAGGTCAACGTGCCAAGTGTCCAGGTTACATTTGTCCTGTATAATGCTAAGTGATTCACAAATGTAGTACATACTTATCATTACTAATAATATGTGTCGCTGTGTCTCTCTGTTTTTCTGCCTCTCATTTCAGATGGCTGCCTACTTCGGTCACTCCGTAGCAGCGACTGACATCAATAAAGACGGGTAATGATGTGTACATCATGAGAGAGCTGTTAAACACTCTGGGCCTGTCATGTCATCTCACTCTCAACCCCAAATGGAATCCTATCACCTATGTAGAACCCTACTTTCTACCAAGAGCATGCAGTTCATTCAGGGCTCTAGCTATGAGACGTGCACTATGTTTGTGAAGGCTCTAGCTATGAGACGTGCACTATGTTTGTGAAGGCTCTAGCTATGAGACGTGCACTATGTTTGTGAAGGCTCTAGCTATGAGACGTGCACTATGTTTGTGAAGGCTCTAGCTATGAGACGTGCACTATGTTTGTGAAGGCTCTAGATATGAGACGTGCACTATGTTTGTGAAGGCTCTAGCTATGAGACGTGCACTATGTTTGTGAAGGCTCTAGCTATGAGACGTGCACTATGTTTGTGAAGGCTCTAGCTATGAGACGTGCACTATGTTTGTGAAGACTCCAGCTATGAGACGTGCACTATGTTTGTGAAGGCTCCAGCTATGAGACGTGCACTATGTTTGTGAAGGCTCCAGCTATGAGACGTGCACTATGTTTGTGAAGGCTCCAGCTATGAGACGTGCACTATGTTTGTGAAGGCTCCAGCTATGAGACGTGCACTATGTTTGTGAAGACTCCAGCTATGAGACGTGCACTATGTTTGTGAAGGCTCCAGCTATTAGACGTGCACTATGTTTGTGAAGGCTCCAGCTATGAGACGTGCACTATGTTTGTGAAGGCTCCAGCTATTAGACGTGCATTATTTTTGTGAAGGCTCCAGCTATTAGACGGGCACTATTTTTGTGAACAAACTGTTAAGTCTAATTTGAGTTTATTACATTTTATATTTGTCATTGGCCCATCTGATATTTTAATTTGTTTATATTCTAATACATGGCATACATGAAAACCTGTAATGTACACATAAAAGACCGGGAAGTTTTAAATACTTTTTTGCCAGGCTGTAAAGACCTGAAAAGGGTTTTGAATAAAATGTACACAGTGACTATTGAGCTGTTTTAAATATACATAATGCCAGTAAACAGGTTGAATATACAATGCATGTATTTTATTATTTATACTTTTTCTCTCTTTGTAAAGCAAATTGAATTGCTTCTATCTATGAGTTGTGCTATAAAAATAAACTTGCTTGCTTGCTTGCTTGCTTAGGTTGAAATTAGCGCTCTACAGTCAATCCAGGGGTTTTATTCATTTTAAAAATATGTAGCAAAATGTTTTGCAACGAAAGAAAAAAACGAGCATGTCTCATTGGACAGGCATAGATAAACCCCCTTTAGTACTAATGGGGAAATGCCTGCTGCTGGAGAATATTTGTTCATGTTAAATGGCGGTGTTGGCTTTTACAAACTGTTGGAATCCGCTCAAGGCGATAGATGTTCACATCCTCTAGCAGCGCTAATTAATCTCCAGATGAAGATTCAGTCGTCATGGTCACAGCCTGCTCAGGATACAGTCTGCAGGCTGTTGTCTTCTCCTGAGTCAGCCAATGCTTTCAGATGGAAGAGAATATGTTGGCTGACTTAAGGTTATATCTTAGGTTTCTCTATCACTCTGACACTATGAAATATTTTGTTTCAGTCTTATCCAGGCTACAAGTCTGTCTCCAGAACAAGATTTGTGATTAAAATAATGCTTACCTTCAATAAAACCTCTGTGAATATAAATAAATCCTCAATCATTAAATGGCCACTTTTCCTTGCAAGGGTTAAAGCATTTCTGGTCTCAAAAGTACTTAAAATAAATAATGTGATGCTTCATTCTAGTGCTTGCTCTTGATTCATTCTAGTGCTTGCTCTTGATTCATTCTAGTGCTTGCTCTTGATTCATTCTAGTGCTTGCTCTTGATTCATTCTAGTGCTTGCTCTTGATTCATTCTAGTGCTTGCTCTTGATTCATTCTAGTGCTTGCTCTTGATTCATTCTAGTGCTTGCTCTTGATTCATTCTAGTGCTTGCTCTTGATTCATTCTAGTGCTTGCTCTTGATTCATTCTAGTGCTTGCTCTTGATTCATTCTAGTGCTTGCTCTTGATTCATTCTAGTGCCTCTGCTCTACTAGTCCAGAAACCCCTCCTAACAGAATACTCTGCAGAGCTCTGACTTCACCTTTCAGCAGGAGCTTGTGGGTGTTTAACCGCTCTCTCTAAATCCCGTCTCCCCCTCTGTACCTCCGACCAGGCGGATTGACCTGTTTGTCGGAGCTCCTCTGTTCATGGACCGTGGAGGCGATGGGAAGCTGAGGGAGGTGGGCCAGGTCTCTGTGTTCCTGGGAGATGGAGGGTTCTCCTTCCAGCCACCAGTGACCCTGAGCGGGACGGAGATCTACTCGCGCTACGGCAGTTCCATCGCCGCCCTCGGAGATCTGGACCTGGACGGGTTCAACGGTACGGATGATCGCAGCTCCTGCGGTTGTAATGCATATCTTCACCAACATTCTGTTCTAGGTGTTTTATTGGTTCCCAACATCAGGAAGGGATAAGCAGCTGAATTGTGATGCTTGAATCTGGATGTCCCCGGCCATGTTGGAATAATGTTGGGTCTGAACACAGAGCTCTGCAACCCCTGGCAGGTTAACATGCCGGCCATTGGGTTCCGTGAGGTTCCCCGGTTCTGTGATGGTAATCTGCCTATAATAAAGTGTTGTTGATGATCTGGTCTTCTGCAATGCCTCTGGGTTTCAGACATAGCCATCGCTGCCCCCTACGGTGGGCCCAAGCGCCAGGGCCTGGTGTACATTCACAACGGGAGGGCCACAGGGCCCAGTCTGATTCCCTCTCAGGTCCTGGAGGGACAGTGGGCCGCCATCACCATGCCACCCAGCTTCGGATACTCCCTGCACGGAGCCACCGACATAGATCACAACGGGTACCCAGGTACTTTAATAAAACCTGTGTCTGTTAGGGGGAGGCGGAGCTGGTTTCTCTGGGTTGCTACCGGTAACTAAATGCTTACAGGTTGTCTCTGAGAGGGGGAGAAATCCGAACAAATATTTGATAGATTTGACTGTGGTTTGTTACTGAGCTTGTTGCTTGTTAACCCTCTCCCTCCCACTGTCTTTCCCCCCCTCCCCCTTTTCCCCACAGACTTAATAGTCGGGGTGTTTGGGGTGGACAAAGCCGTTCTGTACAGGTACGTCGGGTTCTGTCTGATGTTTGATGTTCCACGTGCGTTCAATGTGCTGCCATTTTATTGTCCTGCTGGCAGAAAGTCCCAAGGTGTTTCTGATTAATCTGAAGCAAATTACACGGTTTATATGCAATTAGTGAGATATTTGGCCTCAACAACAGCAGCTCGTTTAAGTCACCACTGAGACAGACAGTTTCTCTGTACCAGCAGCACGTACATTATAATGCGCAGCTTTCCGTTTAGACAGTCTTATTCCTCTTTCTTTGAGCAAGTCCTACAGCAGGATTAATTATGCGCCACTCTGGCTCAACAGACACAACTTGAGGACTTGTCTTCTTCTGGGGCTGTGGCCAAGAGCCAGGCTTTCACAGTCTAGTCAGGTTGTGGGCAACCTGGTTTGTAAGTGGCGACTGGCTGGGTGGCAGAGGTCTCCTGACATCGCCACTAGTTTTTACCAGATTGATATTAGGAAAACACAATCATTATCTGGTTCATGTAGTTATTGTATTTGTTGTACACGATGGATTCTCTGGTGTGGTGCGACTGTGGTCAACTTCTCTCCCTTATCTCCCCCTCTGATGTTGACCTGAGGTCACCACATGCTGACTGTCTGTTTATGGTCTGACCTCTGACCTTTTGGTCCTCAGGGCACGGCCAGTCATCAGTGTGAACGCCACACTGGACATCAGTCCTCAGATCCTCAACCCTGAAGATAAGAGCTGCAAACTACCTGATGGCGTCACTCAGGTGTCCTGGTTAGTAACTGCCCCAGATGTACCTACAGACAGCTGACACAGTGTGTGTGTGTGTGTGTGTGTGCTCACGTTTGCTCTGCCTCCCTTCAGCTTTAAGGTCAAGTACTGTCTGAAGGCCAGTGGGAAAGGTGCTCCGGCAACGTTGAGTAAGTATCTCATGTATCTGTATCTCATGTATCTGTATCTCATGTATCTGTATCTCATGTATCTGTATCTCATGTATCTGTATCTCATGTATCTGTATCTCATGTATCTGTATCTCATGTATCTGTATCTCATGTATCTGTATCTCATGTATCTGTATCTCATGTATCTGTATCTCATGTATCTGTATCTCATGTATCTGTATCTCATGTATCTGTATCTTTAGTATATTCCCTATGTTGTTCAAGATCCTTAGCAGGTTCTGTTGGGCAACAAGGGTTTGGCTCTGTTCTGTTGACAAGCTCTTCTACCATATAAAAATACAATTATTTTGTCAATTCTCTATACTAGTCTGACACAGGGCATGTCCTAAACAGCACATACACAGGGCACTAACTCAGACCAGAGCCTTATGCGCCATATTCAGCTTAAAGGGAGTGCTAGTACGATGTTCATTTGGGACACATGCGTCATCCACAACCTGTTAACCACTTCAGGCTGGGCACTCCTGGTTGGACGGGCCCCTGGTTGGACGGGCCCCTGGTTGGACGGGCCCCTGGTTGGACGGGCCCCTGGTTGGACGGGCCCCTGGTTGGACGGGCCCCTGGTTGGGACGGGCCCCTGGTTGGACGGGCTCCTGGTGGGACGGGCCCCTGGTTGGACGGGCCCCTGGTTGGACGGGCTCCTGGTGGGACGGGCCCCTGGTGGGACGGGCCCCTGGTTGGACGGGCCCCTGGTTGGACGGGCCCCTGGTGGGACGGCCCCCTGGTGGGGGTGGGATATTTTTAAGAACTCCATATGGTCTTCAGTTGGCTCCCAGCTCTTTCTGTCTCTTTAATAGTTCCCAGACCTGGGACACATTCGTTCAGGCAGATCGTTTGACCCTCCTGTTTGGTGCCTAATAAATTGGACTCAGTGCTGCCTCCCAGACCACAGACGATGCTCTCAATTCATTATTTCTCCCAGGGCCTTTCAACTCCAGCGCTCTGGTCCTCGGACTCCACTTTAACGGGGAGTGTAGCAGGAAACGTCCAACCTGTTATTCTAATAGCTGCACGTACTCTGTAACGGTCCACCCTGTCAACTGGGGATGTATCCGGAAAGAGTCTGCAGCTTGTTGATCCTCACTAAAATAATTACACCCGTGCCTTTTGTGAACGACTTGCTTGCTTCCTCTAGCGGCGCTGCCTGTGCTGATGGTTGCTTTATTAAGCAGGAGAAAGAATGATTTTCTTATGATGAAGCAGTAATGTGCTTTGCTCTAGATAAGAGCTGGTTGCGGGGAACAACTGAGCAGCCAAACATATTAGCTTCCCTTCTTTCCATGTTGAGAGAAGAACACACTTTTTGGAACCATACTAGAATTGATTTTAATGACACTTGTTTAACCCTTATGTTACCAGGTGCAAATTAACACGCTCAACGCCCTGAACGTGCTAACGGAGTGTAACTGCCTCTGTCAGCTCTGGATAAGCATTTGAATGCCCTGATAGCATGTAGCTCTGGATAAGCATTTGAATGCCCTGATAGCATGTAGCTCTGGATAAGCATTTGAATGCCCTGATAGCATGTAGCTCTGGATAAGCATTTGAATGCCCTGATAGCATGTAGCTCTGGATAAGCATTTGAATGCCCTGATAGCATGTAGCTCTGGATAAGCATTTGAATGCCCTGATAGCATGTAGCTCTGGATAAGCATTTGAATGCCCTGATGGCATGTAGCTCTGCATAAGCATTTGAATGCCCTGATAGCATGTAGCTCTGGATAAGCATTTGAATGCCCTGATAGCACGTAGCTCTGGATAAGCATTTGAATGCCCTGATGGCATGTAGCTCTGGATATGCATTTGCTAAATGACCGATTGTAACCTGTCTCCAGTGGAGACATCAAAGCCTGACGTACCTAGATAGCTGAATGGAACTAGGCAGGTCAGATTGTGCCAGCTTTGCAGAAACTGCTCTTGGAACAGACATTGATTAATTTTGTTCCCCGTTAAGTTTAGCTGATGCACAACACAACAACATGAAAAATAATGACAAACAAGCATACAACTCAAACATGTTTGTATGAATAAAATGTTGAACTGTAACTTTGAAAAACAATTGACAGTTCAAGCGATAAAACTAATTAACATCATTTGATGTGTAGTGTATTTTTTTTCATAATCTTTTTTCTCCCATGATAATGGTCTTTCACTGGGTTTTTTTCTTTCTGCTGTCGGCTTGAGGAATTTATGTTAGCTATTCAGGCGATCAGGACTGTGTTTATGACAGAACTTGTTTCACAGCCTCTGCTTCAAAGTGTCTTTCTGTCCATTACAGAGTTCCAGGTGGACCTGGTTCTGGACAGACTACGACCCAAAGGGGCAAACAAGAGGGTTCTATTCCTCCATAGTAAGACGTTCCAGTATTCTAAGAACATGACCGTCAGCAATGGACAAGCACCAACTTGTGAGGAACAGGAGGCTTACCTCATAGTGAGTGGCTGTTTTATATTATTACCTCATAGTGAGTGGCTGTTTTAAATTATTACCTCATAGTGAGTGGCTGTTTTAAATTTGTACCTCATAGTGAGTGGCTGTTTTAAATTATTACCTCATAGTGAGTGACTGTTTTAAATTATTACCTCATAGTGAGTGGCTGTTTTAAATTATTACCTCATAGTGAGTGGCTGTTTTAAATTATTACCTCATAGTGAGTGGCTGTTTTAAATTATTACCTCATAGTGAGTGGCTGTTTTAAATTATTACCTCATAGTGAGTGGCTGTTTTAAATTATTACCTCATAGTGAGTGACTGTTTTAAATTATTACCTCATAGTGAGTGGCTGTTTTATATTATTAACTCATAGTGAGTGGCTGTTTTAAATTATTAACTCATAGTGAGTGGCTGTTTTAAATTATTACCTCATAGTGAGTGGCTGTTTTAAATTATTACCTCATAGTGAGTGGCTGTTTTAAATTATTACCTCATAGTGAGTGGCTGTTTTAAATTATTACCTCATAGTGAGTGGCTGTTTTAAATTATTACCTCATAGTGAGTGGCTGTTTTAAATTATTAACTCATAGTGAGTGGCTGTTTTAAATTATTACCTCATAGTGAGTGGCTGTTTTATATTATTAACTCATAGTGAGTGGCTGTTTTAAATTATTAACTCATAGTGAGTGGCTGTTTAAATTATTAACTCATAGTGAGTGGCTGTTTTAAATTATTAACTCATAGTGAGTGGCTGTTTTAAATTATTACCTCATAGTGAGTGGCTGTTTTAAATTATTACCTCATAGTGAGTGGCTGTTTTAAATTATTACCTCATAGTGAGTGGCTGTTTTAAATTATTACCTCATAGTGAGTGGCTGTTTTAAATTATTACCTCATAGTGAGTGACTGTTTTAAATTATTACCTCATAGTGAGTGGCTGATTTAAATTATTACCTCATAGTGAGTGACTGTTTTAAATTATTACCTCATAGTGAGTGGCTGTTTTAAATTATTACCTCATAGTGAGTGGCTGTTTTATATTATTACCTCATAGTGAGTGGCTGTTTAAATTATTACCTCATAGTGAGTGGCTGTTTTATATTATTACCTCATAGTGAGTGGCTGTTTTAAATTATTTATTATTGAGTGGCTGTTTTAAATTATTACACTCTATTTCTTTCAGAATAACATTTATCTTCATAATTATGAATACGAATGTGACTTGCCCAAGGACTCTCTTCATAAACACATTTTTTCAGACTTTTCTACCAACTGCAACCCTGACCCTGTTTTTTGCATCAGAAATGTTCCCTTCTATTTTTATCTCTGAACACACTTCAAGAGTTAAAGACAATAAACAAATCCTTGATTCTCCCCCGTTCCTCTTGGCCAACACCAGATAAACTTTAAACAAACAGTTAATGGCTTATATTACTTTTTCAAAAGTCTGTCGTTCATACTCAGTTTGACCTATAAACCCGATAGTTTTTTTCACGGGGACCATGTTTGCCTTATGAAACCATCAGGTCTCCGCCCTCCCTCTAAACCCGTGTCCAATCTCCAGGAAGAGTTCCGAGACAAGATCACTCCCATAGCCGTGCTGATGGAGTACAAACTGGACTACCAGCAGGCTGCAGACCAGACCGGACTTCTGCCTATTCTGGACCTGTCAGTCCCCACAAACATCTCCAAACAGGTACCAGAACCTCCTTATAGGGCCAGTAGGTTCCCTGTGGCGTGTGGAGCATTGCTCTGCTTGCGATAAGGACCTAGTCGTGCTGGTACTCCTTCATAGAGGTCGCAGGGTGTAGTTGTGTGGGCTGCCTGCTGAGATCTGGCGTAAGATAGCATATGTTCAGTGGGAGGGAGGTGTCCTGTTTGTTCTGGTAAACAAACTGTTGCCTTGGCGACGCTTATTTTCAGGCTCACATCCTTCTGGACTGCGGAGAGGACAACATCTGCAAGCCCGACCTGAAGCTGTCTGTCGTGAGGTGAGTGGGTCGTTGTCATGACGTCAGGGGTTTGTTGGCTGGGGGACGCATCTCCTCCAGTACCTGATACTGACAGATTTACACGATACGGCCATACTGAGCCCGACCCAGCTGCAATGGCCTGGTTCTAGCTACTCGTGCACCAACGTTGATGGAACCAATAGTGGCTACAAAATATCCGAGCCAGCTAAGGTTGGCCAAATGGTGTGAATACGAGGTGAAGCTTCCCAACCTGCTGATGCTCCGTTCCATTGATTTCTCCTGAACCCCCAGTGACCAGAAGGAGATGTACATCGGAGATGACAACACGTTGACCCTCGGGGTAACCGTGGAGAATGTAGGAGAGGCGGCGTACGAGGCGGAGCTACGGGTCACACTGCCTCCACAGGCTGACTTCAGTGAGGTGGTCAGCAACAGTGAGGTGAACATAGCACTATAGCACAGAACTAGTCCCTGATGTTAGGTCAAACACTGCCTTAAACATAGCACTATAGCACAGAACTAGTCCCTGGTGTTTAGGTCAAACACTGCCTTAAACATAGCACACTAGCACAGAACTAGTCCCTAATGTTAGGTCAACCACTGCCTTAAACATAGCACTATAGCACAGAACTAGTCCCTAATGTTAGGTCAACCACTGCCTTAAACA
Organism: Dallia pectoralis; assembly: GCA_029465975.1. Classification (NCBI taxonomy): domain Eukaryota; kingdom Metazoa; phylum Chordata; class Actinopteri; order Esociformes; family Umbridae; genus Dallia; species Dallia pectoralis. The sequence continues at coordinate 2,723,943 of CM055738.1, read as the reverse complement.
TAACACTATAGCTCAGAACTAGTCCCTGATGTTTAGGTCAACCACTGCCTTAAACATAACACAGAACTAGTCCCTGATGTTTAGGTCAACTACTGCCTTAAACATGGCACAATATCTTAATATCACTACAAGTGTTTGTAAAACTTCTAATATTCCACAATGTGCACACGCCGTAGTTTTGCAGTACCGGCTCATTGACTTCAACCATCCCATCTCTGTCGGGACTAAGATTTAGGTTTGAGTCACCCGTTTGTGATCTTTTCAATAGAGACCTAATTCTATGAGATACAAATGGCTTACAGGGAGTTTAGAATAAATGTTTCCTTCTCGCTCATTCGCTGCAACGCAACAGATATGGTGAGAAAATAGACATTATAGAGTTTATATTAGATTGAATGCTCTGATACCAGTATCTCCTCTAACCTCTCTGGCCTCTTGACCAGGGTTAAGAACATAAATGGGTGATACATAATGACAGTGTATTATGACTTCCTCGAAACTCATTTCTTCAATATGAGTATAATCTGTTTACCCTGCTTGTTAGGTAACTTGTCTCTGGTCTATGATTACCTCATAGTCTGTCTGAGTGTCTGATGATTGAAGAGAAGCATTTAGAATAATCCACTGAAGGATTAAACTGTTTTTGCTTTTGCCACAATAATAAGATATTGCAATTGATTATGATGATACATTGTCGATGTCAGAAGTATTGCATCAGTTCTAAACAGCCCCCGTGTGCTCCGTTCCAGACCACCTCTAAGCTGTCCTGTGCCCCCGAGAGGGAGAACCAGACCACGGTGCTGGTGTGTTACCTAGGAAACCCCATGAAAGGAGGAACCAAGGTGGGTGCATCTAACCCAGTTGACTTGTACAGGGCTCCCTGTTCTGTTAATGATATTTGGGTGTTGACAGGCCCCTAGGCATTCTAACCCAGTTGTATTGTCTGAAGTTCCATGTGGCTGTAAATGCGTGATGATGATATTATGGTGGTGATATAATGGTGGTGATATAATGGTGGGGATATAATGGTGGTGATATAATGGTGGGGATATAATGGTGGTGATATAATGGTGGTGATATAATGGTGGTGATATAATGGTGGTGATATAATGGTGGTGATATAATGGTGGTGATATAATGGTGGTGATATAATGGTGGTGATATAATGGTGGTGATATAATGGTGGTGATATAATGGTGGGGATATAATGGTGGTGATATAATGGTGGTGATATAATGGTGGTGATATAATGGTGATGGTGGTGGTGATATAATGGTGGTGATATAATGGTGGTGATATAATGGTGGTGATATAATGGTGGTGATATAATGGTGATGATATAATGGTGGGGATATAATGGTGGTGATATAATGGTGGTGATATAATGGTGGTGATATAATGGTGATGGTGGTGGTGATATAATGGTGGTGATATAATGGTGGTGATATAATGGTGGTGGTAATGAAGGTGACCTGTGGTTTCTGCCTACAGGTTCTGGCTCGTCTGCGCTTTAGCGTTCACAAGCTGGCGGAGCAGGACACACAGGTCCGGTTTGACCTGCAGATACAGAGGTATTGATCACTTTTAGCAGAGAGTTCTTTTCCCCTTCATTAAGGACATTTCCTGATGCCACTTCTGTCTACTGCACCATATCCTGTATGAACTTTCTGTTCTGTCTGTTTGTGTTCACTGCATTTCCAATGGTCCCGAACCACCACACCCTACACCCTATTCTCTACACCCTACCCACTACTACCTACACCCTACACCCTATTCTCTACTACCTACACCCTACACCCTATTCTCTACATCCTACCCACTACTATCTACACTCTACACCCTATTCTCTACACCCTACCCACTACTACCTACACCCTACACCCTATTCTCTACATCCTACCCACTACTATCTACACTCTACACCCTATTCTCTACACCCTACACCCTATTCTCTACACCCTACACCCTATTCTCTACTACCTACACCCTACACCCTATTCTCTACACCCTACCCACTATTATCTACACCCTACACCCTATTCTCTACACCCTACACCCTATTCTCTACACCCTACACCCTATTCTCTACACCCTACCCACTACTATCTACACCCTACACCCTATTCTCTACACCCTATAGACTACTATCTACACCCTACACCCTATTCTCTACACCCTACCCACTACTATCTACACCCTACCCACTACCATCTACACCCTATAGACTATTCTCTACACCCTATAGACTATTATCTACACCCTATAGACTATTATCTACACCCTATAGACTATTATCTACACCCTATAGACTATTATCTACACCCTATAGACTATTCTCTACACCCTATAGACTATTCTCTACACCCTATAGACTATTATCTACACCCTATAGACTATTATCTACACCCTATAGACTATTATCTACACCCTATAGACTATTCTCTACACCCTATAGACTATTCTCTACACCCTATAGACTATTATCTACACCCTATAGACTATTCCCTACACCCTATAGACTATTCTCTACACCCTATAGACTATTTACACCCTATAGACTATTCTCTACACCCTATAGACTATTCTCTACACCCTATAGACTATTATCTACACCCTATAGACTATTCTCTACACCCTATAGACTATTCTCTACACCCTATAGACTATTCTCTACACCCTATAGACTATTATCTACACCCTATAGACTATTATCTACACCCTATAGACTATTATCTACACCCTATACACTATTATCTACACCCTATAGACTATTATCTACACCCTATAGACTATTATCTTCACCCTATAGACTATTATCTACACCCTATACACTATTATCTACACCCTATAGACTATTCTCAACACATTGTACCCTACAGTCTATTTCCTATGTAGTAGCCATCCTGTCATTATGAAGGAAAACCATTCTTCTCCTGACCTCTTGTTTTTATTGCCATTCTCTAAGGCTCACGCCGGCCTGTTTCTACACACTTATCCTGTCTAACAAACTGTTGTTGTGTTGTTTGACAGAGTTTAAAGTCTATGTCTCTTGTGGTGAATTTGTCTGAAGGAGATTCGGAGGCTTTGGCCCCAGTTCAAATTGCCAATGCAGTGGCGCCTCCCTCTGGACTTTTATTTTTATGGTGTCAACCTGTCCTGTACGCAATGAACATTTGATGTTTAATGCCAGTTGTACCATCTAATGGTTTTCTAATGATAATAGTTTATTGGCATTAGTACCATCTAATGGTTTATGTTGTTAGTTTTTTGTCATTTGTACCATCTAATGGTTTTGTAATGATATTAGTTTATTGTCATTTGTACCATCTAATGGTTTTGTAATGATATTAGTTTATTGTCATTTGTACCATCTAATGGTTTTGTAATGATATTAGTTTATTGTGATCTGTACCATCTAATGGTTTTGTAATGATATTAGTTTATTGTGATCTGTACCATCTAATGGTTTTGTAATGATATTAGTTTATTGTGATCTGTACCATCTAATGGTTTTGTAATGATATTAGTTTATTGTGATCTGTACCATCTAATGGTTTTGTAATGATATTAGTTTATTGTGATCTGTACCATCTAATGGTTTTGTAATGATATTAGTTTATTGTGATCTGTACCATCTAATGGTTTTGTAATGATATTAGTTTATTGTGATCTGTACCATCTAATGGTTTTCTGATATTCTCCTTCAGTTCCAACCAGTTCAACAACACCAGCAATCTTGTCTCCAGCATCACGAAGCTGGCCGTTCTGGCCAAGGTGGAAATCAGAGGGTATGTGAATGTCTTCTGCTTTTATACGACTAGATTAGACTTCCCTTGTGCCTGAAGTTTATTTTAATATAACAAACTGTTTCACTTGCTGAACGGTTCACATAGCTCAGTTAATAACAAACTAGCCTGGTCCCTACAATGATTAGTCTCTATAATGAACAACCGCACATTTTTCTTAGCGTGATATAAAAGGCTCCCGTAACACTCATCATTTTTTAGCCTTTATGAGAAATGCTGGTTAAAACATAAATGGATTAACGGCACAGTTAAACCCCAAAGACATTATCCATAATGGGATTCTGATTTAATGAGTGTATGGGGTGTTTTGAAAGCTTTCTCGAAACAAGCATCGCCACATTTTCCTTTATTATTCTTGGTCCGACTGGTGACTCAGCAGAATGTGACAAGCTATTTTCTCTGTGTAAGAAAATGGGAAATATAGTCACTGATGTGTGTAAAAAATACATGTGTCCTTAAAAATGTGAATTTGTCAAAGAATCCTCCATCTGCCAAAGCCTCTTCACTGTTCTCTTTCTCTTGTGCAGCGGGTCCTCCCACTCCTCTTTCTATTCTGGTTATAGCCAGTTTGTGCTGTTCTGTGAAAACGACCAGTACATATGTTCAGTTTCTTGGCAACTTCTCACATGGAATATACTTCATTTGTCAGACCCCAAACTTCTAAACAGACATGGTGGCCTACCTCTGTACTTACTTTCAGTATTCTCATCCCCACCTTTAATTCCTTAATAGACGTCCAAATCCCTAGAATGTTGCCTGAATAACAACAGAGCACCTGTAGATAGCTTTGTATCATCCAGCACAGAGTTAATTTACTCTACATTTGATGGTTGAGTAACAGCTTAGCCTAGCAGGTAATTAGAAGCTAAACGTCTGCCGGCTGCTCTCCCAGGTGGGATCTGTGTGTGTGTGTGTGTGTGTGTGTGTGTGTGTGTGCGCGCCTGTGGGCAGAGTGTTAAGCCTGTTTGCTTCAGGAAACATCTAGACTGAGGAATGGATAAGACTGAAGTATTAAGTCACAACGTGTGTGTGTGTGTGTGTGTTCATCATTGCGTTTGTCAAGCAAAGACTGTTTGTTTATTTTAATCCTGTTGGGTTAAGCTTCACTTGTAAACCAAGCCAACTCCCTTTGCTAGACAGATTGAAACAACAGAAAAGCACATAACCTGAGGAGAATCCCAAATGTTCATTATGTGTGTTTGTTCCTTCACTACAGCGTCTCCACACCTGATCAGGTGTTCTTGCCCATAGCCAACTGGCAACCTAAAGAACACCCCGTAGTCGGGGACGACCTCGGCCCGCCCACGCAACACATCTATGAGGTCAGCTACACTCCGCTTGAACCAACGTCTGTGTGACAGCGTCCTGGTTGGGCACCTTTTGATGACATAGTGCACTCCTAATCATCAGGCTGGTCCAACGTTAGTGCACTATAAGAGTGTGCCATTTTGGACACGTTTGGGTTGTGGCTGTGAATCCATATTTAAGTCCATAAAGGATTAAAAAATGTAAAAACTCAGCAGTGTGGGCTTGCATATTTCACCAAAACTGCACTATTTCTGAATAGAGCAGTCACATGGAGAAATATTACCTGAGAAAAAATACCAGAATTCCACTGACTTATTTTTAATGTCTTGCCAATTCGGGGTTATATTGTGCAGTGGAATTTTAAACTTCTATACTTTCCAATCGTTATTACGTATTTAGAAGCTGTTCTGAAATCAGTCTGGTTCATTTCCTCAGCTCCGTAACAACGGTCCCAGTACCTTCAGCAAGGCCTTGTTGGACATTGAGTGGCCGTACCAGTTCAACAACGGCTCTCTGCTCTACATCACAAAACTCGAGGTGGACGGAATGAACTGCACTACTGAGATGGAGATCAACCCACTGAACGTCTCTGTATGTAACATCCATCTCACTTAACCATGAAAACGGGTTTATACTGACTACATTGATACTGTGAACAGTAGCAATGGCACATTGTGTTTGCTAATCTTAGTTTATCATTTTAGAAGGCCAATAGAACATTATTTTGTGATTGTTAGCTTAGAACTGTTGTGCCGATTAAAGAAGCAATACATCTAATAAAGTCTTTTTGTAGATTCAGTATTTGGAGCATCTCTTGGTAATAAATAACAAAACACATCGTAATAATAATTATTCATTATTTTTGTTGTTATTATTGAACTTTTTGGTATTCAACCCACGGTTCACATTCTGTTGTAGTTCTCTCTATCTACGGAGAAGAACGCTACGGTGAACGGTGGAGTAGATACCACCTCGGGGAGGGGAAGGAACCGCAGAGAACTGAAGAAGAAAGAGATGGAGGGAGACCTGGAAACGCTGGTTAGTATCTCCTACCTGACCAGAGGAGGCTGCTGTAGAGAGACGTGAAACCTCTGGGTTTAATGTAATGACATCATACGTGTGGAAACTGTACACTTTACACGCTATTGTACTGTACTGTAGAATAGTGATGATAGTGACTTCTGAGACATGTGTTTTAAAGGGGACCATTGTGGCTGTTCTACCACCCTTTCTGTGTGTGAACCTCCGTGTGTGTGTGTGTCCTCAGGACTGCTCCAAGGCCCGGTGCATGAAGATCCGCTGTCTAGTGGGTCGTGTGGAGAGAGGTCAAAGTGCCATCCTCTACATCCACTCCAGACTGGGCGTGGACACATTCCTCAAGGTCAGAATTAGTTAATTATATGGGCAGGAAGAGAGAAAATTATGATTTCTATCTATTCTCTTTATTCAGATTAGACACATGATTTTGGAATCTAAATTATGTGCAAACAGAATGTGTCGTATGGATTACTGCGATCTGTCTCTAAAAATCCAGATCAGGTGGTTTTGTAATAATTTGGAACAAGAACAATGGAGCTCGTTGTTTTGCTAATTGTGTTGCTTTTTTTAACAAAACATTTGTCATTGGCCAAGCCTCCCTCGCAAAATATACTCTGCACTTTTCTTGGTTAAATAAAGTTTTGAATAATAAATCTAAAGGAGGCAAAATAGCAGAACTTGATACAATAACATGTTTACTCAGCCGCAATGGTAATGGTGGTGGTGAATGGTGGTGGTATGGTGGTGGTGGTGGTGGTAATGGTGGTGGTAATGGTGGTGGTGGTGGTGGTAATGGTGGTGGTGGTGGTGGTGGATGGTGGTGGTAATGGTGGTGGTAATGGTGGTGGTGGTGGTGGTGATGGTGGTAATGGTGGTGATGGAGTGGAGGTGGTGGTAATGGTGGTGGTGGTGGTGGTGGTAATGGTGGTGGTGGTGGTGGTGGTAATGGTGGTGGTGGTGATGGTGGTAATGGTGGTGGTGGTGGTGGTGGTGGTGGTGGTGGTGGTGGTGGTGGTGGTGGTGGTGGTGGTGGTGGTGGTGGTGGGTGGTGGTAATGGTGGTGGTGGTGGTGGTGATGGTGGTGGTGGTGGTGATGGTGGTGGTGGTGGATGGTGGTGGTGGTGGTGGTGGTGGTGAGGTGGTGGTGGTAATGGTGGTGGTGGTGGTGGTGGTAATGGTGGTGGTGGTGGTGGTGGTGGTGGTGGTGGTGGGTGGTGGTGGTGGTGGTGGTGGTGGTGGTGGTGGTGGTGGTGGTGGTGGTGGTGGTGGTGGTGGTAATGGTGGTGGTGGTGGTGGTGGTAATGGTGGTGGTAATGGTGGTGGTGGTGGTAATGGTGGTGGTAATGGTGGTGGTGGTAATGGTGGTGGTGGTGGTGGTGGTAATGGTGGTGGTGGTGGAGGTGGTGGTGGTGGTAATGGTGGTGGTAATGGTGGTGGTGGTGGTAATGGTGGTGGTGGTGGTAATGGTGGTGGTGGTGGTGGATGGTGGTGGTGGTGGTGGTGGTGGTGGGTGGGTGGTGGTGGTGGTGGTGGTGGATGGTGGTGGTGGTGGTAATGGTGGTGGTGGTGGTGGTGGTGGTGGTGTTGTGGTGGTGGTGGTGGTGGTGATGGTGGTGGTGGTGGTGGTGGTGGTGGTGGTGGTGGTGGTGGTGGTGGTGGTGGTGGTGGTGGTGGTGGTGGTAATGGTGGTGGTGGTGATGGTGGTGGTAATGGTGGTGGTGGTGGTGATGGTGGTGGTGGTGGTGGTGGTGGTGGTAATGGTGGTGGTGGTGGTGGTGATGGTGGTGTGATGGTGGTGGTGGTGGTGGATGGTGGTGGTAATGGTGGTGGTGGTGGTGGTGGATGGTGGTGGTGGGTGGTGGTGGTGGTGGTGGTGGTGGTGGTGGTGGTGGTGGTGGTGGTGGTGGTGGTGGTGGTGGTGGTGATGGTGGTGGTGGTAATGGTGATGGTGGTGGTGGCGATGGTGGTGGTGGTGGTGGTGGTGGTGGTGGTAATGGTGGTGGTGGTGGTGGTAATGGTGATGGTGGTGGTGGCGATGGTGGTGGTGATGGTGGTGAATGTGGTGGTGGTGGTGGTGGTAATGGTGGTGGTGGTAATGGTGAGAAATGTGTTTCTTCTTCGCCGACAGACGGAGAGTCAGAACCGTTCGTACGTTGTGAGATCTTCAGCGTCCTTCAGTGTGACAGAGATGCCCTATAATAAAAACCTGGTCTCTGATCTCCCTGCAAATACGACCACGGTAAGTCACTCTGACATCACAGGGTCACTTGGCCAATCAAAATGAATCCCTCTCCAGCCCGGCCTTGTGCTTTCTACAGTGGCCTGTTAATAATTTAGTCGTAATGAAAGGTTGTGAAATCTCTTGTATATAAACTGCAGTGTACACATGTCCCCAACAGACCAGGTGGAGGTCATGCTTTCACATGTCAACAGACCAGGTGGAGGTCATGCTTTCATTTGTCCCCAACAGACCAGGTGGAGGTCATGCTTTCCCAACAGACCAGGTGGAGGTCATGCTTTCCAAACAGACCAGGTGGAGGTCATGCTTTCACATGTTCCAAACAGACCAGGTGGAGGTCATGCTTTCCCAACAGACCAGGTGGAGGTCATGCTTTCACATGTCCCCAACAGACCAGGTGGAGGTCATCCTTTCACATGTTCCCAACAGACCAGGTGGAGGTCATCCTTTCACATGTTCCCAACAGACCAGGTGGAGGTCATGCTTTCGCATGTTCCCAACAGACCAGGTGGAGGTTATGCTGTCACATTTTCCCAACAGACCAGGTGGAGGTCATGCTTTCACATGTCAACAGACCAGGTGGAGGTCATGCTTTCACATGTCAACAGACCAGGTGGAGGTCATGCTTTCACATGTCCCCAACAGACCAGGTGTATGGATGACAGGGTTACCTACCTATGTGTTTTCCCTAGGTGAGTATGGCAGTGATCTGGGTGAAGTCTGAGTCTGAACCGGTCCCAGCGTGGGTGGTGGCCCTGGCGGTGCTGGCTGGCCTGCTTCTGCTGGCTCTGCTCATCTTCATCATGTACAAGGTAAGCCAGTCCATCATCATCATCCTTATCTAATATTAATGTAATGGTGCGATCAGCGAATTAATCACCATACAGCTGAGTGACTGTCTGAGTGACTGACTGGCTGTCCTGTTGACTGTCTGACTGTTTTTCGGACTGTTTTTCAGCTGGGTTTCTTCAAGCGCGTACGCCCCCCTCAAGATGACAGCACAGAGAAAGAACAGCTGGCGCCACAGGAGAGTGGTGACAAGAACACAGATGCCTGAGACCCGACTGAGACCCGACTGAGACCCAACGCTCCCCCAAGGATTCAGTGCCACATCTGGTCCTACTGCGCGGTCTGGTTCATACCCAACTAGGCCAATTCTAACCCGGTTCCACATGTCTTTGTGTCACACCTTGTACTGTACATAAAGTGGAATGACAGCACAACAACATCTACTACCCAGGCCAGGGTTGGGGTGAACCAAACTGAAATAAATCCGAACAAAATATTTGAATCTGACCTGGGTGAGGTGGACACGTTTTGATGTGGGACTGATGATCTGAGATCAGTTTTACAAATGCGGAACTTGATCAATAGAACAATAGACTGTTTGTTTGTCCTCGTCACATTAGAACTATTGTCACATTAGATCTATTTCTACATTAGATCTATTGTCACATTAGATCAATTGTCACATTAGATCTATTGTCACATTAGATCTATTTCTACATTAGATCTATTGTCACATTAGATCTATTGTCACATTAGATCTATTTCTACATTAGATCTATTGTCACATTAGATCTATTGTCACATTAGATCTATTGTCACATTAGATCTATTTCTACATTAGATCTATTGTCACATTAGATCTATTGTCACATTAGATCTATTGTCACATTAGATCTATTGTCACATTTGATCTATTGTCACATTAGATCTATTTCTACATTAGATCTATTGTCACATTAGATCTATTGTCACATTAGATCTATTGTCACATTAGATCAATTGTCACATTAGATCTATTGTCACATTAGATCTATTGTCACATTAGATCTATTGTCACATTAGATCTATTGTCACATTAGATCTATTTCTACATTAGATCTATTGTCACATTAGATCTATTGTCACATTAGATCTATTGTCACATTAGATCTATTGTCACATTAGATCTATTGTCACATTAGATCTATTGTCACATTAGATCTATTGTCACATTAGATCAATTGTCACATTAGATCTATTGTCACATTAGATCTATTGTCACATTAGATCTATTGTCACATTAGATCTATTTCTACATTAGATCTATTGTCACATTAGATCTATTGTCACATTAGATCTATTTCACATTAGATCTATTGTCACATTAGATCTATTGTCACATTAGATCTATTGTCACATTAGATCTATTGTCACATTAGATCTATTGTCACATTAGATCTATTGTCACATTAGATCTATTGTCACATTAGATCTATTGTCACATTAGATCTATTGTCACATTAGATCTATTGTCACATTAGATCTATTGTCACATTAGATCTATTGTCACATTAGATCTATTGTCACATTAGATCTATTTCTACATTAGATCTATTTCTACAATACTCGCTTACTCACACCTCTCTCTCTCTCTCTCGGTTTTCTCTGCACTGGTCGTTCGTTAAAGCAACTGCTGCAGTAATGCAAATGAGCCAGCAGGTGGCGATATGTGTGTGTCTGGGTGGTGGACGTGCGGCTGGGGGTTTCAGAGAACTAGTCTGAAGTATTGTGAATGAATTAGAGTGTTTGAATACTTTTTAACTTGTTACTGCGTGGATGGGATTGCAATTTCTACTATAGAGAGTTATTTGAAATTCAGGGGATTGTTCTTTGAGTACTCATTCTTTGGTGGGGTGTTTTTATTTGTTTTCTACATGTGTAGGTCCTTTGAAGGACAGCTTCGTACATGAAAATGGTCAAACTCTATAGTCTCTTTTTTCAGTTGAACAACAAACAATGGGTAGTGTTTTTGGTTGTTTATAAACAGTGTCATAAAATTTCTCCAGATACTGTTATTGCGCCCAGCGTAGAATATTCAGCTGGCCGGACTGAAGCCATGTGAGAACTGGCAACATCTGGAACCAAATGTCAGCCTGCTTTACTTGGCAATTAAATGGTGGGCTGATCAGCTGTAAGTTTCTTATGTTATTGCCTTCTTGCGTAAAGTTGACCTTTATACCCAGAGATGAACGTAAATGTGCCCTTTACCCTGAGGGTGTAGCTGTAAGAAAAATTACAAGTAATTCCGGGTGTAGTTGTAAGACAAACCACAAGTCATTCCAGGTGTAAATGTTCTGTATGAAAGGACTTTAAGAATGAACTTCCCCATATTGGGTGATTAACTAGTTTCACGTTTGTGTTAGAAATGAGTCACCCATAACAACTAGAGCACAGAAATACTAATGCAATAATTAACAACACTGATTCACTGCCTGAGCTGTTCCCTCACATGGTTTTTAATATTTATCTGGATGCAAGCGGGCTAGACGTCACTAGATGTAACTATACGTCACTATACACAACTAGACGTCACTTCGTTAAATATACCTCCTGGTCTCCAGATTCTTCATATGACTTGGGGTTAGGTTTTTACAACAACGTATTGACATGGTTTGACAGTGCTGTACTCTTTTTTCCTCGAGCACTCCTATCTGGTTAAGCTTCCACTTGAATGAATAAATAAATGTCTAAATAAACAATGTTTGATCCTGTTTTTTACAGTCTTAACCACCTTAAAAATTTTAATAATTTATTGGACTTTTCACATCCACATCCACACGGGATCTCGGACACATCCACACGGGATCTCGGACACATCCACACGGGATCTCGGACACATCCACACGGGATCTCGGACACATCCACACGGGATCTCGGACACATCCACACGGGATCTCGGACACCCCTAACCACACACCAGCAGTCAGCTGGACAGTAAGTACTGATATTTGTAAAATAGGTTAAGTAAGGGGACACATTTGACTTCATCTATGTCATTTATAATATGGTTGTTCCGTACACACAACAGTTTTCATAATGTATTCAGGAGAAGTCATGAATCCACATCCTTTGAACTGGTCTTGAAATGGAGAACATATCCTTTTTGATCTGCCCGTCACTTTCCATCTGTCAGCAGGAAGCTGAGATCACTGCCAGGCTTATATTCAACTGAAGGATTCCCCCTAAAACACAAAGAACTTTAAGAGACTTGCCAAATCGATGATGTTGATTTTATCTTAACACCCCAGAAGAACAGACACACACCTTAACAAAAAACGATTAATATGTGTTTACTGACGAGAGCTGAAAATGTATACAGCTTTATATTATGTGAGCCAAGACTTCCTTTGAATGCTCCACTTTTACTTGCCACTAGAGGGCACTGTTACTGGCTATCATGGGCTGAAGCAGAGCGCCATTGACTGTAAAACACACTTCATGAATATACATGCAGTCTGGGTGTCTAACATTCATCTGTGAACTGAAGTTTTTTTCGGTTACTGTGTTGTCAAGTGAACCAGGTCTCCCCTCTGTTCTGTGGAGGTTCGGGGGAGGTGCTGTGGAGGTTCGGGGGAGGTGCTGTGGAGGTTCGGGGGAGGTGCGGTGGAGGTTCGGGGGAGGTGCTGTGGAGGTTCGGGGGAGGTGCTGTGGAGGTTCGGGGAGGTGCTGTGGAGGTTCGGGAGGTGCTCTGGAGGTTCGGGAGGTGCTCTGGAGGTTCGGGAGGTGCTGTGGAGGTTCGGGAGGTGCTGTGGAGGTTCGGGAGGTGCTCTGGAGGTTCGGGAGGTGCTCTGGAGGTTCGGGAGGTGCTGTGGAGGTTCAGGGAGGTGCTGTGGAGGTTCGGGGGAGGTGCTGTGGAGGTTCTGGGAGGTGCTGTGGAGGTTCGGGGAGGTGCATGTGTGCGGTTACCTAGTGAACAGACGGGCCTGGCAGGTTCCCAGTAGAGTAACCCGGTCTCCTTCCACCAGCAGCATAGATCCCTCTCTCAATCCCTGAGACACAACAACCAGTAAATGAACACAAACTCACACACACACACAATTCCAACCTGTAGCTCTCTGTTGACTGACCAGAACAGGTGGAGTGTCTGGCTCCTCGTGGAATTGGGTGATCCTCTGTTCCCGTGTCTCCTAGGCAACCACACAACAATGATATGGAATCAGGAGATGGAGAACCTGGAACCATTACTTATAACCACACAACAATGATATGGAATCAGGAGATGGAGAACCTGGAACCATTACGTATAACCGCACAACAATGATATGGAATCAGGAGATGGAGAACCTGGAACCATTACGTATAACCGCACAACAATGATATGGAGAACCTGGAACCATTACTTATAAGCACACAACAATCATATGGAGAACCTGGAACCATTACTTATAAGCACACAACAATCATATGGAGAACCTGGAACCATTACTTATAAGCACACAACAATGATATGGAATCAGGAGATGGAGAACCTGGAACCATTACTTATAAGCACACAACAATGATATGGAATCAGGAGATGGAGAACCTGGAACCATTACTTACAACCACAAACTAGCAGCTCATTTAATCTACTAGAAAACTAATAAGTGAATATGTCACACATTGCTTTCAGGCCACACTAAAAAAGTATTGGTAAACATGTTGTTCAGCACAAAAACGTTCTGCAGCGTAGCAAACATTTGAGCAAACTGAATGCACCCAAGTAATGTAATGACAATGTTTCTCCTGTGGCTCAAAGATGAAAGGATTGGTGACAGGATTCCACTACCCCGTCCAGACGCCCCTGGTACCCAGAACTCACGCCCATGTGTCTGCTGTTGGGGTCCGTATCCAGGAAATGAGGGTTGATGTTGAAGGGGACAAGCCCGAGGGCGGTGAACGAGGGCGGGTACACGATGGGCATGTCGTTGGTGGTGTGGATACTGACGGTGGAGACGTTGGTGCCAGCGCTGGAGCCCATGTAGGGCACTCCATCCTGGGCAACACCAGAGGGCAGAGAGTCAGAGAGCAGAGGGTTCAGAGGGCAGAGGGCAGAGGGGCAGTGGGTCAGAAGGCAGAGGGTCAGAGAGCAGAGGGTTCAGAGGGCAGAGGGTTCAGAGGGCAGAGGGTCAGTGGGTCAGAAGGCAGAGGGTCAGAGAGCAGAGGGCAGAGGGTCAGTGGGTCAGAAGGCAGAGGGTCAGAGAGCAGAGGGTCAGAAGGCAGAGGGTTCAGAGGGCAGAGGGGCAGAGGGTTCAGAGGGCAGAGGGGCAGAGGGTTCAGAGGGGCAGAGGGTCAAGAGGGCAGAGGGTCAGAACAATTCTGCATAAACCTGGTAAAGTCAAATGGACACTTAAATAAGCTGGAACTCATGGGACTGCTTGCTAAGAGTTGTCTCATGCGGTTGCAGAATGGGGAAACAGGGTCAGCTGATAAATCACATGACAAACAGACTTTAAAATGCAGGCAAATTACAATTGTGCTTCAAAATAAAAGTATCTGGATTTAACTCACTTTGACACTACCCAGTAGAACTACAGTGATTTAACTCTACACTAACCAGTAGAAATGCACTGATCTAATTCTAACACTCACCTGTAGAACCACATTGATCTAACACTCACCCGTAGAACCACATTGATCTAACACTCACCTGTAGAACCACATTGACCTAACACTCACCTGTAGAACCCTCTTTGTGATCTCAGAGATAATGCTGTTATCATACAGACATTTCAGCAAACGGAAAGTGTTGCCCCCACCTGTAAACAAACAACATTTGATTGTACACTTTAACTTTAAGAGCGTATTACACTTTAACTTTAAGAGCGTATTACCTAAGAGTCTGTCCAACTGCTCAAAAAAATGTATTAACTGATACAGTACGTTCCATCTCAGTTTCACCTACGATTCAGAAATCAATAACGCTGTTCATCTAACATAATGTAGTCACAGATACAGTCTGTCCCACTGCTCATCTAAGATAATACAGTCACTGATACAGTCTGTCACACTGTTCATATAAGATAATACAGTCACTGATACAGTCTGTCATACTGTTCATCTGAGATAATGTAGTTACTGATACAGTCTTTCACACTGTTCATATAAGATAATGTAGTTACTGATACAGTCTGTCACACTGTTCATCTAAGATAATGCAGTTACTGATACAGTCTGTCACACTGTTCATCTAAGATAATGTAGTTACTGATACAGTCTGTCACACTGTTCATCTAAGATAATGTAGTTACTGATACAGTCAGTCACACTGTTCATCTGAGATAATGTAGTTACTGATACAGTCTGTCACACTGTTCATATAAGATAATGTAGTTACTGATACAGTCTGTCACACTGGTCATCTGAGATAATGTAGTTACTGATACAGTCTGTCACATTGTTCATCTGAGATAATGTAGTTACTGATACAGTCTGTCACACTGTTCATCTAAGATAATGTAGTTACTGATACAGTCTGTCACACTGTTCATATAAGATAATGTAGTTACTGATACAGTCTGTCACACTGTTCATCTGAGATAATGTAGTTACTGATACAGTCTGTCACACTGTTCATCTAAGATAATGTAGTTACTGATACAGTCTGTCACACTGTTCATCTAAGATAATGTAGTTACTGATACAGTCTGTCACACTGTTCATATAAGATAATGTAATTACTGATACAGTCTGTCACACTGTTCATATAAGATAATGTAGTTACTGATACAGTCTGTCACACTGTTCATCTAAGATAATGTAGTTACTGATACAGTCTGTCACACTGTTCATCTAAGATAATGTAGTTACTGATACAGTCTGTCACACTGTTCATCTAAGATAATGTAGTTACTGATACAGTCTGTCACACTGTTCATCTAAGATAATGTAGTTACTGATACAGTCTGTCACACTGTTCATATAAGATAATGTAGTTACTGATACAGTCTGTCACACTGTTCATCTAAGATAATGTAGTTACTGATACAGTCTGTCACACTGTTCATCTGAGATAATGTAGTTACTGATACAGTCTGTCACACTGTTCATCTAAGATAATGTAGTTACTGATACAGTCTCATCCTACCTATGAAAATGGCTTGAGCCTCCCTTACTGCTTTCACAGGGTCAGAGGTTTCATGAATGCTGTCCACTTCATACCCTTATAGAGGGAAATAAAGACAGATAAACAACGGTTAAGCTTCACCAGCCAACTATTAGCAGAACACTTAAAGCATTATCCCAGTAGGCAGAGTAAGTTTGGTAGGAGACTTAAAGCATTATCCCGGAGGGCAGAGTACTTTGAAAGGTGTCTCTTCTAGTTTCTGTGCTGATATCAATTAAGATGAAAGATGATTAGTTAAGACATTTGGTATTACACATTTGCTTTCGGTGACAGGAAAAATACTGGTTAGTAGGCTATTTATTCAGCCACAAGAGAACGATGCAATGCTACAGATAAGCAGGTAAGATAAGGGTGTCTATGACAAAGGATGGTTGTGAGTTCAACCCCCGCAGTGTGAAAACAGTTATCAGAAAGCAATAAAAACATACCCAGAGACTTGAACTTGTCCCGGGCCGTCTTTGCGTATGCATCTCGGTTGTCCAGTGCGTATGGGATGAATAAAACCCTCTTCACACCACTGCAATAAACATTTCACATAATTAACACCAGATCCCTGCAAGGCAATGCATTTACAGAGCGCCCAGTGAAATAGCAGCACAACCATAATATATTTAAACGGCTCCTCTTGAAGACATACAGTGGGTCAGTACAAATATGCATTTAAACTTACTGTCCGAAAAAGTCTTTAATCTGCTGCTGACAATGTTCCAGATATCCACCCCCATGGAGTGTTGAGTTGGACACCAGAAGAAGTCGCCTGGCCATCATAAGAACATGGAGATGTGACCCAACACTATAGAACAGACTGATATCAGTACAACAGGCTGGTAGAACAGTAGAACATTAGTCTTTACCTCACACCCCGTGTCCCGGTCGAAGTTTAAAGGTCCTTGTACACATTAGTCAATAAATCCCATACTGATATCAAATCTTATGTGGATACATGGATCCTGAAATATATTCTATTCAAAGTTTACCTTATTTGCAGATTCTTCGTTCGATTGGAACAATATTGGGTCCCAACTGGGTATAATTACTTCTAAGGATTTGACATGTAATAATAAGTACTGTTTTATATGATTGGTACTGTCTTCCTGTACCATGTCAGCTGAAATCACGTGACTACAACTCTTAATATCGCTGCAATAAAAGTCCCTGATGACAACCACTATAGTGCATAAAGCAGTTTCAGATCATACCTGTAGATGTCAAATAAAAATAAACATTCTAGGATTTAGAAAATACCCATCTGACACGTAGATTATGCAAATATAATCACGTTTTATTTTTTATCCGAACCAGTCAATCCTAACCACCGATAAACCCCGAAACATGCGTATGGACCAGGCGGACTGGTTCCCCTTCTGCTGGTTTAACAGCCAGGAGCGCTCCGTTTACGTTCCGTTTACGTTCCGTTTGTCTGCGGTCTCCGGGCTGTATAAATACGCACGCAGGTTTTGACGAGAAGGGTGGAGCACTAATCAGAAAGTAAAGGTTTTATAGCTGAACAGGTTTTAGGGGAGATACAGTGTTTCAGGGAAATACAGGGATGCGGTCTACACCACAGGATCTCGGGCTATGGGTTGCGTGTGCGTGTGCGTGTAAGCTCTGCTTAGATGAATGTCATTCCCAAAGTTTCCTTACTGTCAAGATCGCAGGAGGTGTAGTGCATGAAAGCCATGTGAGAGCTGGTTAATCCGGTGAGAAACAGGTTCTAACGCAATACCCTCCTAGCCCACCAGATGTCTCGGGTGGACTAGGAACCGTGACACTTAAGCCCCTCTCGCTCTCTCTCAAATACGCTCTGTCTCTCTTTCACTCTGTGGTCTGGATCATTTTCTTCATATGGTCTCAGTCAGACAGTGTAAGGACTGCTCTCAGAGATGTATTGCCACTTTGTAATGGCCTTTTGATCAATTCTGCCCACCGCCTCTATTTTCCCCAGCTCTCTCTCTCTGTTTTTCCTAGTCGAGGGTGTAGCGGGACTTGGTAGAGTACGGTGGGACAAAACTGGACATTTCACTTTCCCTTGTTATCACCATATCCATCTTGGAATGGACGGGGGAGAAAGGGAGAGAGAGAAAGGGAGAGACAGAAGGAAAGAGGGAGAAAGAAAGAGGGACGAAGAGAGAACAGGAGTCTGAGGTGTGATATTGACAGGCATTCAGCTCCAGGGTGACGCAGCTAACAGCAAGAAGAGAGGACGTGAATCATCTGGCAGCCTGCGTTTAACCAAACCATGAAGCTCTGGAATGAGGAGGCACTTCATTTAGATTCCTCTGTTTTTAACTTTCCTGTGGCTGAGTAGACGTGCGGACCGGATGGGGAGGTGGAAGGGGAGGAGGTGGAGGACCATGAAGATTGAGATGTGTTCGCTAGAGTCCGGGTCTGTTGTGTTAAAAGTCTTCCAGTAGTTCTGAGTGTGACCCTGGTGGTCTACTGACAATGTTCTGGTCTGGTTATACTGCATCAGAGGAACACAGGGTCTATTGAGCCTGAACACAGGGTTTAGTGAGGGCAGAACACAGGGTTTAGTGAGGGCAGAACACAGGGTTTAGTGAGGGCAGAACACAGGGTTTAGTGAGGGCAGAACACAGGGTTTAGTGAGGGCAGAACACAGGATCTTGTAAGGGCAGAACACAGGGTTTAGTGAGGGCAGAACACAGGGTTTAGTGAGGGCAGAACACAGGGTTTAGTGAGGGCAGAACACAGGGTTTAGTGAGGGCAGAACACAGGGTTTAGTGAGGGCAGAACACAGGGTTTAGTGAGGGCAGAACACAGGGTTTAGTGAGGGCAGAACACAGGGTTTAGTGAGGGCAGAACACAGGGTTTAGTGAGGGCAGAACACAGGATCTTGTAAGGGCAGAACACAGGGTTTAGTGAGGGCAGAACACAGGGTTTAGTGAGGGCAGAACACAGGGTTTAGTGAGGGCAGAACACAGGGTTTAGTGAGGGCAGAACACAGGGTTTAGTGAGGGCAGAACACAGGGTTTAGTGAGGGCAGAACACAGGGTTTAGTGAGGGCAGAACACAGGGTTTAGTGAGGGCAGAACACAGGGTTTAGTGAGGGCAGAACACAGGGTTTAGTGAGGGCAGAACACAGGGTTTAGTGAGGGCAGAACACAGGATCTTGTAAGGGCAGAACACAGGGTTTAGTGAGGGCAGAACACAGGGTTTAGTGAGGGCAGAACACAGGGTTTAGTGAGGGCAGAACACAGGGTTTAGTGAGGGCAGAACACAGGGTTTAGTGAGGGCAGAACACAGGGTTTAGTGAGGGCAGAACACAGGGTTTAGTGAGGGCAGAACACATGGTTTAGTGAGGGCAGAACACAGGGTTTAGTGAGGGCAGAACACAGGGTTTAGTGAGGGCAGAACACAGGGTTTAGTGAGGGCAGAACACAGGGTTTAGTGAGGGCAGAACACAGGATCTTGTAAGGGCAGAACACAGGGTTTAGTGAGGGCAGAACACAGGGTTTAGTGAGGGCAGAACACAGGGTTTAGTGAGGGCAGAACACAGGGTTTAGTGAGGGCAGAACACAGGGTTTAGTGAGGGCAGAACACAGGGTTTAGTGAGGGCAGAACACAGGGTTTAGTGAGGGCAGAACACAGGGTTTAGTGAGGGCAGAACACAGGGTTTAGTGAGGGCAGAACACAGGGTTTAGTGAGGGCAGAACACAGGGTTTAGTGAGGGCAGAACACAGGGTTTAGTGAGGGCAGAACACAGGGTTTATTGAGGGCAGAACACAGGGTTTAGTGAGGGCAGAACACAGGGTTTAGTGAGGGCAGAACACAGGGTACGCTAGTCAGACAAGTGAATGTGGCCAATTGCAGCCTATTGTTCCTGTTGACCCCAACCAACTATTGTATTGGAACCAAACATATTGTACCATGGCGATAACGGTTCTCCTATCTGCTGTATGTTCTGACATTAGTGAATACTATTCTAATGGCGCTTTTGTTTTTTTACCCTTTCTCGTGTGAGCCTCTGTAGAACTGTGAGAACGCCATTTCCTGTGGCCTCTCCTGCTTTCTTTCCAAGAGGAGGTTGTTGACAAATTAAGATGTGTCATTCCAATTCAAAGGTTTTCTCCTGCTGCCTGTGTGCCCGTTCCAAGCAGTCACCCGACACACAGTCTCACACCCGCCCCTGTCAGTCTGCAGCAGGCAGGATCCCAGTCGTGTGGTTTTGCCGTTCCCTCATGTCATGGAGAAGCCACATGAAAGGACCCCCTATTAAAGGACACATCTTGGTTGGAAGGGATTCTGTCATGCAACGAGCGTGCGTTTTTCACTTTAAACCGACCCCCCTTCCCCCTGCCGTTCATAAAATGGCGTTCTGCGCCCTGGACCTGTTGACCATGTGAGTCCAAGACGTAAGTGTAGTTTGAATCTGGTGACCACAATGCACCAGCTTAGAGTGACCCGACCACGGGAATGCCCCAGTGGGCCGGTGTAGAACAGCAGGGGGCCGTCCCACTTACTTCACCCCGTAAGACCAAATTAAAACAAGACCAGTGCTTTTTGTTCATGGAAAACAGTGTATAGCGGACGTAGAGGAGGGATTTGGAAAGGGACAGGACTTTGGAAAGTGGGTCTGTTTAAATGGCTATAAAATGGTATTGATTTGATTTATCACGCCAGAGACAAAGTTGTACGTCACAAAGGAAGCGACTGATTTCGTTGATGCCGTATTTCAGAACCTGAGTCAGATCTTTCTCAAAAACATGGTACAATCAGCCCTTCAACTTGATCTGTCAACAGTATTTGGCTCTGATAAAGACACGGTTGGCCTCTGATGCCCTAAATCTAATATCAATCCATCGCTCCTCCTTAAACCTAATATCAATCCATCGCTCCTCCTTAACCCTAATATCAATCCATCGCTCCTCCTAAACCCTAATATCAATCCATCGCTCCTCCTAAACCTAATATCAAACCATCGCTCCTCCTAAACCCTAATATCAATCCATCGCTCCTCCTTAACCCTAATATCAATCCATCGCTCCTCCTTAACCCTAATATCAATCCATCGCTCCTCCTTAAACCCTAATATCAATCCATCGCTCCTCCTTAAACCTAACATCAACCCATCGCTCCTCCCCTACACCTCCTTCCCTTCACGCACCCTCTCCTACATCCATCCACCACCACCTGACAACCTCTCCTCTCTGACACAGAGAATAGAAGCACACGGCTCTGACAGGAAGACTAGCTAAAGGAGGCCACTATTCCAGAGGATCTCAGAATAGACACTCTTTTTATTACAAGCTGCTGTGGTGCTGGCGGTGGGGACAAATTACAGAGAGGCCTTCTCACACATAAAAAAGGTTGCACTGCAGAAACCAGCAACCTCAATAAAGGCTGAATTACAAAATCCTTAGCTACTTTTCCCCCCTTTTTCTCGAGAAAAATATTCTGTCCTTACATTTTTTCCCCTGCCATTTTGAGTTTCGTTTTATGTCGCGCTGTAAAGGGCTGTTTCGGTGGTTTTTGGTTCTCGACCCCGCCGTCGGAAAAATACGTTTACTTGTGGTGTCGCGGGATTCCGCTCCCGACCGAGTCCCAATTTGCAGCCTACTCCCTACATTGTACACGGTGGTTTCGTCACGACACAGCGGAGTAGGGTTATGCGCAGGGTGTAGGGTTCAATTAGGGCCTCGCACTTACACTTGTGAACATCTGCTTAGAGGAAGATGTCGAAGTTGAAAGGCAGGGTTGGGGTTGGGGTGGGGGGCAAGGGGGGTTGATGTACCACAAAGAAATCTGCAGACATCCTCGTTCAGATTTTCTGTTTCATATTATGCAGCCACTTGAAGTTGGACTTAAGTGGGCTAGTTGGTAAAACCGCCAAACCCTGTAACAGGAAGTACACCTCACTGCTGAAACTGTCCACAAAGAAATAAAGAACAACTAAAACAAAATGGACAGTTCAGAGAAGCTTAGAAAGTGGATATGTATTTCTAATGGCCAGATGATCTAACATCAAGACCACTAAACCAATGTATAATGTGCAACTCATACTCAGAAAGGCACCCTTACAAGAGCTGGGCGAGGCCAATTCAATCGCTTGATCCAAGATCTTTTCAGTTACATTTGAACACTTTTTATTCTCTATGAATGTAAATAAAAGGTAGCTTGACTAATTCATAGTCCCTGCATAAGGCAGTTTACCTGATCCAGTTAATGCTAATTGATTACTCTGTCCCTGCATAAGGCAGTTTACCTGATCCAATTAACACTAATTGATTACTCTGTCCCTGCATAAGGCAGTTTACCTGATCCAGTTAATGCTAATTGATTACTCTGTCCCTGCATAAGGCAGTTTACCTGATCCAATTAACACTAATTGATTACTCTGTCCCTGCATAAGGCAGTTTACCTGATCCAATTAACACTAATTGATTAGTATGTCCCTGCATAAGGCAGTTTACCTGATCCAATTAACACTAATTGATTAGTATGTCCCTGCATAAGGCAGTTTACCTGATCCAATTAACGCTAATTGATTACTCTGTCCCTGCATAAGGCAGTTTACCTGATCCAATTAACTAATTGCTCCCTGGTCATTGCTAAAAAAGGATATTGTGTGTCACACAAAAATTAGTACAAGATGCCCGAACCACCTCAACTGGCTCCTTTCTATGCAAAGGAGCAGCGGCTCTACTCCGAGTTCCTCTCGGATGACTGAGCTTCTCACCCTATCCCTAAGGGAGAGGCCAGCCACCTTTCTGAGAAAACCCATTTCGGCCGCTTGTACCCGCGATCTCGTTCTTTCGGTCATGACCCAGCTTTCATGACCATAGGTGAGGGTATCTTGTACGAATGCCACCTGGGCGCCTCCCTAGAGAGGTGTTCCAGGCACGTCCAGCTGGGAGGAGACCTCGGGGAAGACCCAGGACTAGGTGGAGAGATTATATCTCCACACTGGCCTGGGAACGCCTCGGGATTCCCCAGTCAGAGCTGGCTAATGTTGCCCGGGAAAGGGAAGTTTGGGGTCCCCTGCTAGAGCTGCTACCCCCGCGACCCGACCCCGGATAAGCGGTTGAAGATGAGAGATGAGACAAAAATTAGTGGCTAGATTATAAAAGCTGGCTGGCTTCCACCAGGGTATTAACTGATTGCTTAGCATATTCGGCTTAACATGTTCTGCTTAGCATGTTCTGCTTAGCATGTTCTGCTTAGCATGTTCTGCTTAGCATGTTCTGCTTAGCATGTTCATAAGGAGGTGAATGAACCAATGTTTTCCCAACAGCAGAGTACAGGAGGGCTTAATTACCAAGCACCCCCACACACACACCTCACCCACGCCACCTCACATGCCTGTGTCAGTCGAACGTCTGCCCCGATGTGGGGTAGCTTTAGTTGAGATTGGTGAGAGCGTGGAATAAGGTGTGGAGAGTCCCTTATTGGCGGGTTCTTATACGGCTCGGTCCACTCTGTGCACAAGTTGTTGAAATATCGAGCAGTGGCATTGTGATATATTTTCTTACGTCACGTATCTATACGTCCGGTATCTTCCTCTAAATGGCATTTTCATCATTACAGACAACGGTGAGTCCCCGCTTTGGCCCAGAAGTCACGGAAAAGATACCAAGTCCGGTTTTACATCAGAGCCAGCCGGAGAGAGCAGGAATGTGGGGAAAACTAGAGAGACTGACCAGAACCGTTAAGATTCTGGCTCCAGTCAAATATACCTCATCTTAATGACTCGTTATAAAATGCCTTAAATGACGTGATTATACACATAATACAGGGTTAGACTGCAGGGAGGAGAGGAGGAGAAAAGGAGGAATCTGGATGCTGATAGGAGGAGAAAAGAGGCTAACAGCACGACCGGCTCTGTCTGGCCTCCGCAAAAGCAAGAGGAAAATGGGGGGGGTAGAGTGTTTGGGGGTGGTTGTGGTTTTAAGGGGTGTTGGGGTTTCAAGCTTCCAGCCTCTAATCCTGACACACTGCCTTCACCAATTACAAGTCCTTCAAAAGGCGAAAGGGGAGGAAAAAACAAAACCAGAAACCTAGCGAAGGGCATATTTAGTAACGTCTTGGCAAGCTGTAATTACATGTATGGCTAACTGGGAGATTTTACTACTTTCCCTGACTGATTGACAAGGCAGCATAGAGAAACGTTTACACAACACACTGCACTTTACAGAACACATCTCTACACAGCGCGTATCTCGACAACAACACATCCCAAAACGACACACAGTTACATTACTATACGGTGAGGGTCAGAACTCATCATGAAAACATTTGAGGACCTAGTCCGGTTCCCAATCTCCAAACTATACTTGGTGCCTCACTCGACCCTCCGCAGTTTTAGGGACCTCACCATCGTCCCAGAACTTAGGGACCTCACCATCGTCCCAGAACTTAGGGACTTCACCGTCATCCCAGAACTCTGACAACTCGTCTGAACGTATCTAGCTTCGTCTGTCACCACATCACTGACTTCCTCACCAACGGGACGCGACACATTTCAGACTCAGTTTTTCTCAGCACCCCAAGGAGGTCTGCTCTCACACCTGCTTAACTGCCTCTAAAACCTAATGAATGTAACTTTACTGAGAGATAAAAAGGCCATTTTAAATATGTTTGTAAAATGAGTGAAACTGAAACTCTTTTGCTGGTCCTTGGTTGCAAAACATAGTTTATTGTTGGGTGTTAGAATTAGATTTAAGGTTAAGAGGAGACATTAGGGGCTTGTTTCTTCCCGCACCAGGAGGAGGCGCTGCTGTGCATCTTGACCACATTGTTTCCAAGAACCTAAAGCTTCTGACCCTCTTGGCCGAGACCCTGACGATGTGTTAGGGGGCGTGTTCTCTTGTGTCTCCTGAAGTTCTCCATCAGCTCAATTACTTATTCTCTTCATTCGTAGAGACGTTGTCCAGTTTAACTAGATTTCTCTGACCAACGTACAGCCACGAACACACCTGGCAAACATCTAAAATAAAATCACTCCCAGAAATACTTCTGAAGGCCCAACTTTGATGCAGAATGAATGATGAATTTAATCCCTTTCATCAATGAATAAGTACATGATTCGCTATATGCATCTGTAAGTGTTTACATGCTGGTCAGTGTTAAATGATGTATCAACACACAGCCCGTCAGTGAGGACCGTGTCACGTCCCTCAGAGGAACCGCAGCCCGAGTCCCAAAGAAACCGACAACGTGGTTAAACAGATATAAACACGACACCACAGAAGCTGAGCTGAGCGATCAAATCAAATAGAAAAGCAGCAGGCGACCATCAACAAAGACTTATTGTTTGTCTCTATGCGTCATGCCAAGCAAGGAGAGAAGGCCTGAGAGAGGGTGAGAGCTGCAGAGAGCTCATTGTACCACCGTGAGTTTCAGATATAAGTTGGAGTTTAGAACGAGGTATGTTTAGTTCATGTGTTTGGAGTGTCGTTGTTAGCTGATTTTAGGTTGGATGAATGCTTTGCCAAGGACAAACCACCTCTACACACCTCTTTCTGGTTAGCAAGACGTGGTTACATGCATTTCAAATCAATGGTAATTTCTCTCGTTCTATTTTTCATAATATTATCGTATTGTGTTGTTTTATTTTTTCTCTGATACTAGACTCTGCCCTGGGCCTCCAAGTCGTTAAGTCCAACCCTGTCAATAAGAAAGAGCAGGGAGATGTGAATTAGGTTAGAAAGTCCAATAATATAAAACTCAGTCTAGACAAGACACCTCTGTGTTCTCAAACCAAAACACGGCACCTAACCCCCGTCAGATACCAGCTGCACCGACCGGCGCCGTCAAAACACCAGCACACGACCTTGCCGAGCAGATCCCCGTAAACACGACAAGTCACACCCGTATCACAGAGAATTCCTCTGGGCCCCAACCCCTCATTTCCGCAGAGAGTCACACCAAGGGAAACCGCCTTATTAGAGGCTGAACCTGTAATAGCACTTAGAGAAACCACCATAGGAGATGAAAAACCGAGTGGGAACCGCCAGACTTCATTACTGCCGGTGATTACAACCATTACATCAATTAGCAGCATGTAGGGAGGGGCTCCTGACCAGCCATGTCACCAGGGCTGCCTACAAACTGTTAGCATCCTAGCTCTTCATCATCTAACACACCACATGTTCTGTTGCTAACACAGAATGCACTCCATGTACTGTTCTGTTGCTAACACAGAATGCACTCCATGTACTGTTCTGTTGCTAACACAGAATGCACTCCATGTACTGTTCTGTTGCTAACACAGAATGCACTCCATATTCTGTTCTGTTGCTAACTTTGTGTTTTGCCCTATTGCTATAGCATAAGGAGTACCAAATTCGGTCCTAATGTTAACACGGAATTCACTCCATGTTCTGTTCTGTTCTGTAGCTAACATAGAAGATACTTAATGTTCTGTTCGGTTCTGTTGCTAACTCAGACAACACTTCATGTTCTGTTCTGTTGCTAACACAGAATGCACTCCATGTTCTGTTCTGTGGCTAACACAGAGGACACTTCATGTTCTGTTCTGTTGCTAACACAAAAGTCAGTTCTGTTTGGTTGCTAACATCATGTTCTGCCTATGACAATGTCTTAGGCCTACATACCTCAGATATGGCATGGGAGATTCTCATTTGTTTTGTCACTGAGTCCTTGGGTCCTCTCTCCTTGTCTTCTTTGAGTAGGAGGACGAGGAGAGAGGATTTGAGAAAGTCATACCAATGTCAGTTGTGGGATAAGGATTCTTGGTCATTATAGCTACAGACCAAAAATATGTATACAACATTTACATACTTAAACGAACTATATAACAGCAAGAATCAATGTGGGAATTTTTAATACATAATAATGACCCCTAACCCCAACCCTTAACCCCCAAACCACTCCACTCTCTTCAAACTGGGAGGGACGTAGACAGCATTTGTGTTCAATTCATATTCATGAAATGTATTGTTGAAATGTGAACAATTTTACAAAACCTCTAAAAACGACCAGTGACTGTGATTTCTTTACTCAATAAACAATCCAAGAACATGTTTTCATTTCTGAAATATAAATATTTCTCAGACATTGCTCTGCCTAGAATAAGCGGTTGGAGTCAAACTGTGTAGCTTGGATAAATATTGATAAATGCCTTTTCAGATATTGTTATATTCAACAATGTTTAGCTGGTTGATTTAATAATGATCAATGATCGCTGGGAGTAGGCTTCAGCTGTTCTGCGACAATAATAGAGTTGAATAGAGTTAAACTGAGGATCTGTGGGTTATATATAAAGTAGTCGCACACTGGAGATCTCTATGAAATGTAGACTGCGATTATTTGAGGAAAACATCAGCAATGTCGATATTTGGTAACACTTTTCATCTTTTCAGTTAAGGTGAATATTTTTGTTTGAGGAAATCATAATGTCAAAAAACCATTATTAGTGAGCTTGAACTTATTGTATCTCCATGAAGAGTTACAGATGCTCCAGAATGTGGCAACTCAACGTTCCCCGATATATACGGCATGTTGCCCCTGCAAGACCCAGCTGTGAGAGAGTTCTGGTCTATAGCCCTGGCTGAGTGAACAGGATTGGAAACGAGAGAAGAGAAAGGACCCGAACCGACCCAGGATTGTGGCATTTTAACCATGTTTTTTGTGTTTGTAAATACTCAGAACCGGTTTCCTTAACAGGTTAGCAGGAAGCCGAATTCTAGGGATTTTTCCTAGGTACTGTTCTTCTGCTAATGTTCTTTTGGGTTTCAGGTCGGGTATACTTTAAAGCACTTTGAGACAACTGCAGGAGTTATGAGCAGGTGAGATAATCTGATAAGAAACCCATTCAACAGGCCGGGTTTATGTTAATGATTGTCTAAAGCAAACTAACACATTCTAACATGAACTGACAGGCCTTTGTAAATGTCTGGCTTGTCTACTCTGGAAGAGACAGAAGAGAGAGTTAGAGAAACGCTATAAAGGTACAACAGTGACATTAGTTCTTCACTTGTAAAAAACATTTAGTAAACTTGGAATTACCTCTGTAAGCAAAATCGCTAGAAGTGTGTGACAAGTTGTATTTTTATGTCAATCACAGTATTTGGTATTACGTTTTACTGCTTTTCCAAACAGAGAAACCTAACATTTTTCTGACCAATGTACAAATCACTGTCTTAGTGTGTCACTTTTACTTCCAACCAATCTGAATAGATTCTGGAATGATCAGCTTCAGCGTTTCAACACGTAGAGAAGCGGAATTCCCTGGAGTACCAGAACACAGTACGGTTGGCATCCCTTACCTACAGAACGTTTACCGTAGTGAAACAAGTCTTCAGTTTACACTCTCATCAGCCAATCTGTTTATTAATGTATCAGTTTGCTATCAGACCATGATGTACTGTGGTTCCGGATAGATGTTAAATATTGTAATGTAGTGTGCGCTCGCAAACAGTTCTTGCCTAGTTGTCTTCTGGCCTTGCAGGGCCCTGCTTCTGGACCAGGGCCGGGCCCCTCTAATTAGGCCTGTGGCTGAGGCCTTTGAAGCCTGGAGCAGAACCACTTCACCACAGCCGGGTTAATGTGGTCGTCCACAGGGTATCAGGAGACAACCAGAGGAACAGGGACACGCACGGCGCACTGTGGTCGCCTACGGTCTCACTCAATACTACTCTCTCTCCCTCTGTTTCAAGGTGCTGACCTTTGAACCAGAGCTGTACACTGAGGGTGTGGGGCAGGGAGTGAGAAAGGTGCTGACCTTTGAACCAGAGCTGTACACTGAGGGTGTGGGGCAGGGAGTGAGAAAGGTGCTGACCTTTGAACCAGAGCTGTACACTGAGGGTGTCGGTAGCAGAGTCAGTGCTGCACAGGGGAAACTGACACGGAGAACAGAGGCAGATTTGTTGCTTAGCTTTTCCGTGACCTTGAATTTTTTGTACTTAATATTTATACTTTATATTAAAGGCAAGTATGTCACGTGTGTTGGTGTTTACCTTTGTTTCCAGCGAGGTAATCACATCGTCACGGCCTATTTAAGGTGGCAGGCCGGCGAGAGCTCAGCTGGCACAGGCCGTGGTGGTGCAGTAAAATACAAAATATAATAAGAACGTTTTTGAGCTGGCGAATCCATTCTGAGCACTGAAACATCGCCGCAGTCACCACAGCTGTGGCACTCGTGCCAGAAAAACTGAGTAAAAAATAAAAACAGGCTTCTCCGTTTGGTCCGGTAGAGGAACACTGGATGCAGAGATTTATAAACAAGAGGCTGGCGCCAACATACGTAAACATGTTTACCATTCAGCTTCACTTTTACCCACTTCCCCTGGTTACAACAGCATCTTCCTCTTCCTCAATTCAAGTGTTCTGTGTTCCATCATGGCCCAGTAAACTGTGGCCCGGTAAACTGTTCAGATCTGGCGGTGACAGGTGGTCATTATTTCTCATTTCCTAGATTAGCCTAAAAAAATCCTTTTATTAAAAAACACATTTGGTGTGCTTGCACATTGCTCATTTTGGATAACATTTACACTTTGACAACATTTTAAAGATGCAGTCCGTGACTTTTTGAATCATTGCTTTTTTAAATCTCAGATTTCGGACTGGATGTGTAGCATGTAGTGAATATGGAATTCTGAGTTTTAACAAAAGCGGTTTTGACAACATTTTTATGACATTTTTTGTGACACATTTTTGGCCAAACAGCACCATTTTCACAACCAGTGGCCAAATCACCCAGAATGCATCTCTAGTTAGCATTCACATAGTCCACTTATAACCGGCCAGTGTGTAAAACACAAATTCTCAACACACATCAGCTGCTTTGACCACTTCCAGACACATTGATCATTTTTGCAGCCTCTATAATAACGTAATTAATATATATATATATATATATATATATATATATATAAAACTCAGAGTGTCGAACAAACAGAAATAAAGAATTCAAATTATTTCCGTTCTAGGGTTCACCTGGGACAACCAAAACCCCCTCCTTCCCAGGCGAGGACAGGAGAGAGGAGTCTGACTGGAGCAGAGGGCGTGCGGGGCGGGGTGGGGGGAGGACGGCTGTGAGGCTGTGGCCCCTCAGATCCACACTTACCAGCAGCCATCCAGCCGTCCAGTCGTGAGCCGGTCCCCTGGGCCCACTTTTGTTTTCTTTGCAGCCGGCTCGCTCACTCGCTCTAGACGCTTTTAGCTGCTTCTCATTTTATACATCTCTGGTATTATTTTTTCCCAGTCTGTCTCTCTGTCTACTCCGACTTTGGATGAATTGCCTAAAACCTAAACCACTCGCAGACGAAAGCTGTTGGTGATGGAAAGCTTGGCTGTCCTTGACACTCCAGGTATAAAACCTCACTGTCTCTCTTCAAGTCACATTTCAGTCACTATTTCAGTGCTGATTTCACAGCTTTTCTATTCCAATTCTTTTCTTTATTGGTTCAACAGAGATTAAAATCAATTTTCTAATGTAAGGTCAATAATTATGAATAGGTCATTTAGCAGACTTTTTAATCCGAAATAAATCACAGTAATGACCGCAAAGACTGTCATATTGGTCCCTTGTGGGAATTGAACCCACAATCCAGGTATTACAAAAGCTTTCCTGGTATTACAAAAGATACTCCCGACTATATAAATACAGCTATCTACAAGGAATTTGCATGACTGAGCTTACAGACACCCAACCTCTGACAAAAGACACTAGAGTGAGATCAGACAGGGCTGTCCTATCCAACATCTGGCCCATTCTCCACAGATGCAGAGGTTTATTATTTCTCTAAATGTTAGCATTTCACTGTTGTTCCACCACTTTTGTCAGCAGCGCATGTGACAAACGTAACTTGATTTGGATATATGTGAGTAAGAGGTGAATGAGAAATGAGCTCATATGACCTGCGACGACTCGTCTGAATGAATTCTCTGACCGAAAGAGGAAAAGTTGGATGAAAAAC
This sequence comes from Dallia pectoralis, assembly GCA_029465975.1. Classification (NCBI taxonomy): domain Eukaryota; kingdom Metazoa; phylum Chordata; class Actinopteri; order Esociformes; family Umbridae; genus Dallia; species Dallia pectoralis. The sequence continues at coordinate 2,692,719 of CM055738.1, read as the reverse complement.
ATACCAGAACCGAGCTCATACAGGGCCTCACACTGAGTCACAGTTGTGGAAACAATCGCCACGGTTTCATGAGTTGTTGTCAAGACAACAAAACCAGGAAGTGGCTGAAACTACTGTGACATTACCTTGAGGAGAGCAAATAACTCACAACACAGATCCCATCATCTCATCATCACGCCATCCGACCATCCGTCCGACCACGGCCCACATAAAACCCATTCCAGGGAAGAAAACAACTAAAAACAGAGTTGTTTACTAGCTAATACCAGAACGATACCATGCCTTCTCTCTCTTTTATGCTTTCCTCTCTTCTCTTCATCTCACACTCGCTCCCTCTTTTTATGTTTTTCCCTCTTCTCGTCCTCCCGCTTTCCCTCTCTTGGTTAGTCCGTGGTGGGTTGCCGCGGGTAACCCCGGTGCCCATCTAAAACCCAAGAGGGCCGCGACTCACCCCCGGCTAAAGGCAGATGAAAGCCAAACGAGTCCGCTTCTCCGGCTGGCATTATTTGAAAGGCCTCCTAACCCGTAACCCATCCTCCTCTGTCTTGGCCAGGGCGTCCCCCTCTCTACTCTTATGTCCCAGGGCAAATTAATAACTCCTAGTAACATCAATGAGCTTCTGCTTAAAGGATAGGAGGTGGTGGCTGGCTGGTGGCCGTCTGGGCTGTATGCACCACTGCCATCCACAGGCATGGCTGACAGGGGAACACTCCACAATCGTACCCTGCTCCCTGCCTCGCACACTAGTCCCGGTGGAGGCCTTGGAGAAAAACGAGGTGCTGTGTGGAGAATAGGGTGCCATTGAGCTCAACCCCCCCCCTCCCACTGACAAGACTCTGGTCTGACTTAACGGTCCTCCTTCAGGAGGTGGTGACACGCTCCTCCTCTGTTCCTGGGAGCAGGAGAGATGCGACCACTTCTGAGGCATTGTCAACAGCCAAGTTCAATAGGCAGATCTGGTGTGCCGCCGGGAACCAGCCGGGAACCAGCCACGTGTCTCTGTTTACTGCCACCAGAGAGAGGAGGACACAGTCCGTGAGACGGCATCCACCCACTCTGTAATTGTGTCCCTGTGATCTCTAAAGAGGAAAACATGTTGATGTGTGAAGACTGGAGGAAGACCGCTGGTTGATGCTGAGTGAATCATACCTGGTTCTGAGCTGTGAACGTGCTAAAGTCCTGAGGAACGTATTCTTGGCTTATCCACTAGAGGTGCTGGGGAAGATATATTAAGAATATGTCGGCCTAATTATGAGTTGAACACGAGGAGGTGGTTTGGGCAGAAGAAGATTGACAGTACAATAACAAATCAAGGTTAAGATCCGTTGCTGCAACTGAGGGGGGCAGGTACACTTTAGATTGACACATGCATCCTGACATCTGTCTGGGACCTGTTGTTTATGATAAGTCCTCCAAAAGACTTACAAACACCAGTGGCCAGAAGACATGTCTCAGTCTGGATTGTATCAGTCTGGATTGTCTCAGTCTGGACTGTCTCAGTCTGGATTACCTCAGCCTGGACTGTCTCAGTCTGGACAGGAGATCACATACTCCTCAGGTAGGAGATCACATACTCCTCAGGTAGGAGATCACATACTCACCAGATAGGAGATCACATACTCATCAGATAGGAGATCACATACTCACCAGATAGGAGATCACATACTCCTCAGATAGGAGATCACATACTCTTCAGGTAAGAGATCACATACTCATCAGATAGGAGATCACATACTCCTCAGGTAGGAGATCACATAGTCCTCAGATAGGAGATCACATACTCCTCAGGTAGGAGATCACATACTCCTCAGATAGGAGATCACATAGTCCTCAGATAGGAGATCACATACTCCTCAGGTGGGAGATCACATACTCCTCATGTAGGAGATCACATACTCCTCAGGTAGGAGATCACATACTCCTCAGGTAGGAGATCACATACTCCTCAGGTGGGAGATCACATACTCCTCAGGTAGGAGATCACATACTCCTCAGGTAGGAGATCACATACTCCTCAGGTAGGAGATCACATACTCATCAGATAGGAGATCACATACTCCTCAGGTAGGAGATCACATACTCCTCAGGTGGGAGATCACATACTCCTCAGGTAGGAGATCACATAGTCCTCAGGTAGGAGATCACATACTCCTCAGGTAGGAGATCACATACTCCTCAGGTAGGAGATCACATACTCCTCAGGTAGGAGATCACATACTCCTCAGGTAGGAGATCACATACTCCTCAGGTAGGAGATCACATACTCATCAGGTAGGAGATCACATACTCCTCAGGTAGGAGATCACATACTCCTCAGGTAGGAGATCACATACTCCTCAGGTAGGAGATCACATACTCATCAGGTAGGAGATCACATACTCCTCAGGTAGGAGATCACATACTCCTCAGGTGGGAGATCACATACTCCTCAGGTAGGAGATCACATACTCATCAGGTAGGAGATCACATACTCCTCAGGTAGGAGATCACATACTCATCAGATTTTTCTGTGATTCTCCCTCTTCATCAGCTCTCTTACCCCACATTATTCCTTCCAACTCTCTCTTTTTTCACCTCCTATGTAATGTTTCTGTTCCAAAACGGGACATGAAAAACCGTACTGAGGTGAAAATATGTTATAGTATTTGCATAAGAAATACTAAAAAATAAATCAAGCTAAATCCCCAAAGCTGTAAGTGTTCTGTTCATGTAAAGGACCCTGCTTTCGAAACAAGTAAGAAACCGCTGGCCTTTTTTTAGGCTGGCAAATATTTGAGGAGCTAATTTAGAGAGGTTCTGCTTCAAGCCTTATAAAAAAGATTGAGCAGACAGTTAGGTGATTGTCACAAGTATATATCTTCTACCTGTCTCACTTCAGTCTCATTAAAGTATCTACATGCTGAATTTGTTTCACTGTCTCTCTATGTCTATCTGTACTGTATCTCTCTCTTTATGTGCCTGACTGTCTCTCTGTGTGTCTGTATCCCTATGTGTCTGTTTCTCTATGTGTCTCTCTCTCTATATGTCTGTCTCTCTATGTGTCTGTCTCGATGTGTGTCTGTATCTCTTTGTGCCTGTCTCCCTATGTGTCTGTTTCTCTATGTGTCTCTCTCTCTATGTGTCTGTCAATCTGTGTGTCTGTCTCTCTGTGTGTCTCTCTTTCTGTGTCTCTCTCTCTCTATGTCTCTCTACTCTCTATGTGTCTCTCTACGTGTCTCTGCAGACAGAGCTACAGTCACCCCTCTGTCCATTTATGCATATAACCATGTATTCAGACTGAGAGGTTATTTCCTATGAAATATCTCCCTAATCATAGTAATCAGTCTAGGTTCATATCTAATGTTAGTCATTGTGTGTGTGTGTGTGTGTGTGTGTGTGTGTGTGTGTCCACATTTACTTATCCATGTCAATTGCACATCCTCACACTGTACTGAATACCTGCACATTTAATTATCCATGTCTATTGCACATCCTCACACTGTACTGAATACCTGCACATTTACTTATCCATGTCTATTGCACATCCTCACACTGTACTGAATACCTGCACATTTACTTTATCCATGTCAATTGCACATCCTCACACTGTACTGAATACCTGCACATTTAATTATCCATGTCAATTGCACATCCTCACACTGTACTGAATACCTGCACATTTAATTATCCATGTCATGCACATCCTCAGACTGTACTGAATACCTGCACATTTACATATCCATGTCATGGCACATCCTCAGACTGTACTGAATACCTGCACATTTAATTATCCATGTCAATTGCACATCCTCACACTGTACTGAATACCTGCACATTTAATTATCCATGTCAATTGCACATCCTCACACTGTACTGAATACCTGCACATTTAATTATCCATGTCAATTGCACATCCTCACACTGTACTGAATACCTGCACATTTAATTATCCATGTCTATTGCACATCCTCACACTGTACTGAATACCTGCACATTTACATATCCATGTCATGGCACATCCTCACACTGTACTGAATACCTGCACATTTAATTATCCATGTCAATTGCACATCCTCACACTGTACTGAATACCTGCACATTTAATTATCCATGTCAATTGCACATCCTCACACTGTACTGAATACCTGCACATTTAATTATCCATGTCAATTGCACATCCTCACACTGTACTGAATACCTGCACATTTACTTATCCATGTCTATTGCACATCCTCACACTGTACTGAATACCTGCACATTTACTTATCCATGTCTATTGCACATCGTCACACTGTACTGAATACCTGCACATTTAATTATCCATGTCTATTGCACATCGTCACACTGTACTGAATACCTGCACATTTAATTATCCATGTCTATTGCACATCCTCACACTGTACTGAATACCTGCACATTTACTTATCCATGTCTATTGCACATCCTCACACTGTACTGAATACCTGCACATTTACTTATCCATGTCTATTGCACATCCTCACACTGTACTGAATACCTGCACATTTACTTATCCATGTCTATTGCACATCCCCACACTCTACTGAATACCTGCACATTTACTTATCCATGTCTATTGCACATCCTCACACTGTACTGAATACCTGCACATTTACTTATCCATGTCAGTTGCACATCCTCACACTGTACTGAATACCTGCACATTTACATATCCATGTCAACTGTACATCCTCACACTGTACTGAATACCTGCACATTTACTTATCCATGTCTATTGCACATCCTCACACTGTACTGAATACCTGCACATTTACTTATCCATGTCAGTTGCACATCCTCACACTGTACTGAATACCTGCACATTTACTTATCCATGTCTATTGCACATCCCCACACTCTACTGAATACCTGCACATTTACTTATCCATGTCTATTGCACATCCTCACACTGTACTGAATACCTGCACATTTAATTATCCATGTCAGTTGCACATCCTCACACTGTACTGAATACCTGCACATTTACTTATCCATGTCAACTGTACATCCTCACACTGTACTGAATACCTGCACATTTACTTATCCATGTCTATTGCACATCCTCACACTGTACTGAATACCTGCACATTTACTTATCCATGTCAGTTGCACATCCTCACACTGTACTGAATACCTGCACATTTACATATCCATGTCATGGCACATCCTCACACTGTACTGAATACCTGCACATTTACTTATCCATGTCAGTTGCACATCCTCACACTGAACTCCATTTCTTTTTGCACTGCTGCTTTGCATTTCTGGTTGGATGCAAACTTCATTTTGTTGTACAGTACTTGTACTGTCCAATGAACATAACGTTTACTCGAAAACACATCTCTTGTATTACATGTATAGTATCCAAGCATAAAGATAACATTCTCAATCTCATATAATGTGTCTAAGAATATATCGTTCAATATATTCAATATAGCCTCGATCACAGACACGTGTGCCCAAATGCACAATAGGCAAATACGAGGTCAGTCCGGAGTCAACCTATGGCCTGATTCGCTGTGCATCAGCACATCACAGTGTCCCCTTCACCGGGCACTACTTTTTGGCCCGATCCCATGGGGCTACATAGGGACCCAATATAGGCAGACTGGGTGCAGTTGCTCCTTAACACTGAGCCACAGAGTGTGACGAGCGTTCGTTCTGACGGACATTTCTGAGGTGGCTGGGGTTGGCTGACCTGCTGGGCGGAGTGGCAGAGAAGGATAGAGGAGGATAGAGAAGGCTAGAGAAGAATAGAGGAGGATAGAGGAGGATAGAGAAGGCTAGAGAAGGATAGAGAATGATATAGGAGGATAGAGAAGGATAGAGGAGGATAGAGAAGGATATAGAAGGATAGAGAAGGATAGAGGAGGATAGAGAAGGATAGAGAAGGATAGAGAAGAATAGAGAAGGATAGAGGAGGATAGAGGAGGATAGAGAAGGAGAGGAGGATAGAGGAGGAGGAGGATAGAGGAGGATAGAGAAGGATAGAGGAGGATAGAGGAGGATAGAGAAGGATAGAGGAGGATAGAGAATAATAGAGAAGGATAGAGGAGGATAGAGGAGGATATAGAAGGATAGAGGAGGATGGAGAATGATAGAGGAGGATAGAGAAGGATAGAGGAGCATAGAGGAGGATAGAGGAGAATAGAGAAGGATAGAGGAGGATAGAGGAGGATAGAGGAGGATAGAGAAGGATAGAGGAGGATAGAGAAGGATAGAGGAGGATAGAGAAGGATAGAGGAGGATAGAGAAGGATAGAGGAGGATAGAGAAGGATAGAGGAGGATAGAGGAGGATAGAGGAAGATAGAGGAGGATAGATGAGGATAGAGAAGGATAGATGAGGATAGAGGAGGATAGAGAAGGATAGAGGAGGATAGAGATGGATAGAGGAAGATAGAGAAAGATAGAGAAAGATAGAGGAGGATAGAGGAGGATAGAGAAGGATAGAGAGGGATAGAGGAGGATAGAGAAGGATAGAGGAGGATAGAGGAGGATAGAGAAGGATAGAGAGGGATAGAGGAGGATAGATGAGGATAGAGGAGGATAGCGAAGGATAGAGGAGGATAGAGGAGGATAGAGAAGGATAGATGGAGGATAGAGGAGGATAGAGAAGGATAGAGGAGGATAGAGAAGGATAGAGGAAGATAGAGAAAGATAGAGAAAGATAGAGAAGGATAGAGGAGGATAGAGGAGGATAGAGAAGGATAGAGAGGGATAGAGGAGGATAGAGAAGGATAGAGAAGGATAGAGGAGGATAGAGAAGGATAGAGAAGGATAGAGGAGGATAGAGAAGGATAGAGGAGGATAGAGAAGAATAGAGAAGGATAGAGGAGGATAGACAGGGTAGAGGAGGATTGATAAGGGTAGAGGAGAACCAAGGAGGACAGAGGAGAATAGAGAAGGATAGAGAAGAAGGGTAGAGAATGATAGAGAAGGATAGAGGAGGATAGAGGAGGATAGAGAAGGATAGAGAGGGATAGAGGAGGATAGAGAAGGATAGAGAAGGATAGAGGAGGATAGAGAAGGATAGAGAAGGATAGAGGAGGATAGAGAAGGATAGAGGAGGATAGAGAAGAATAGAGAAGGATAGAGGAGGATAGACAGGGTAGAGGAGGATTGATAAGGGTAGAGGAGAACCAAGGAGGACAGAGGAGAATAGAGAAGGATAGAGAAGGGTAGAGAAGGATAGAGAAGGATAGAGGAGAACCAAGGAGGACAGAGGAGAATAGAGAAGGATAGAGAAGGGTAGAGAAGGATAGAGAAGGATAGAGGAGGATAGAGAGGGCAGGCCTGGCAGGGTGCGGTCGAGAGTGGCAACTGATCTCCCTCGGATCACTCAGATGTCCCAATCCGACGGGAACAGTGTGCGCCACAGAGAGAGAGGGAGCCGCCGGAGACGAACCAACACGACCTCGTTCCTCCTCTTCTGACACACTGACAGCTCTCCAAACCACAGCATCGGGAAGACAATCTGTATGACCACCGTTCACGACAGACGATCGACTTTGAACCTGTGTGTTTAAATAAACGGCCGTAACAACTCCATGCCCAGATCTGCCGGATCCGGGAGAGGAGACAGAAGTCGCAGCCGCTCCGGTTCGTTTGGCCGGTCTGAGACACTGACCCGGGACCCGTTGATCCTCGTCTTAATGACTGCACTCTTTGCCCATTGCGGACAGTTGCTGTGCGCACGGAGGATGGCGTGGATAGGCTGACACCATATCTGATATACCTACCCCGTGGGGGGAACCGGGAGCATCCGGGGGGAGGGGGGGAGCAGGTGAAACCACGCCGACCGGTGCCACCTTCCCACTCCACCGCGTCGGGGTGCCCGGTTCCGCCGGCCCGGGTGGGATGCGGCTCCCGGTGCTCCTTCTCCTCGTATGCGCCCTGCTCCTCGGGACCGGGACGGAGGGCTGCGGGCCGGGGAGGGGACACGGGAAGAGACGCCCGCCCAAGAAGCTCACACCCCTGGCGTATAAGCAGTTCAGTCCCAACGTGGCGGAGAAGACCCTGGGTGCCAGCGGGAGGCACGACGGCAAGATCACCAGGAGCTCGGAGCGGTTTAAAGAGCTCACACCCAACTATAACCCTGATATTATATTTAAGGATGAGGAGAACACGGCTGCGGACAGACTCATGACCCAGGTATGATGATGAACATGATGGATATATTCTATGGGTAGTTTTGATCCCACTGGGACGCACATGTCTGCAGTGATCCGGTGTGATGTTGCACTCTGGTTCTGGTTCCGTTATAGGATGAACCCATTGGTCATATGCACACTTTATTGATGTATCTGTTGTGGTTGGATTCCTGCATGTGGACTTTTACAGACATGCTGTGATTGTGTAATACTGGGACCCTCAATATACTGGAACCCTCAATATACTGGGACCCTCAATATACTGGGACCCTCAATATACTGGGACCCTCAATATACTGGGACCCTCAATATACTGGGACCCTCAATATACTGGAACCCTCAATATACTGGGACCCTCAATATACTGGGACCCTCAATATACTGGGACCCTCAATATACTGGGACCCTCAATATACTGGGACCCTCAATATACTGGGACCCTCAATATACTGGGACCCTCAATATACTGGAACCCTCAATATACTGGGACCCTCAATATACTGGGACCCTCAATATACTGGGACCCTCAATATACTGGGACCCTCAATATACTGGGACCCTCAATATACTGGGACCCTCAATATACTGGGACCCTCAATATACTGGGACCCTCAATATACTGGGACCCTCAATATACTGGGACCCTCAATATACTGGGACCCTCAATATACTGGGACCCTCAATATACTGGGACCCTCAGAACCAATTCCCTGTTGCGTAAACAGACTTGCACAATAAGCCTGATTCTGATATGAGGTCAGAACTATAGACACGCCCTCTACTTGAAGGTTGTATTGACAAATTATTAACCAGGCTACCTGTGAATTAGTAAGATGTGCCAAGTTGTCTGTTTTAATACATCCATTTTGACACACTACGTCCATCGTGGAACTGTCCACTTTTTCCACTTGGCGAGCATTTGGTCACTACATGCTTGTTTTTTCTAATGTCTAACCACACACTCCACCTTCGCCCTCGCTCTGTCTCCCTCTAATAGCGCTGTAAAGACAAGCTGAACTCTCTGGCTATCTCCGTGATGAACATGTGGCCAGGGGTGAAACTGAGGGTGACAGAGGGCTGGGATGAGGACGGCCACCACTCGGAAGACTCCCTCCATTACGAGGGCCGAGCCGTGGATATCACCACCTCGGACCGGGACCGGAACAAATACGCCATGCTGGGCCGGCTGGCCGTGGAGGCTGGCTTCGACTGGGTGTACTACGAGTCCAAGGCACACGTGCACTGCAGTGTTAAGTCAGGTAGGATGATGGAGGATGTTTCATTTGACCTCTTTTAGCCTGTAGGTTAAATTACATGGTTAAGTACAAGTTCATCTATTTGATTGGGATATCATTTCTTATCTGTTTTCTTGAGTGAGATTAGATCCATTCTCTTGGTTGGGTTTCGGCAGTTTTCTAGATTTTGATCGGTCAATTTCTTGGATATCTGGGTTTTGGATGAATTACTTGAATATAAACATAAATAAATGTGTGTGTACAGTTGTCTGGATTCCGAGTGGTCACTTACTGGTCAGTTACCTGTGGTGTGAGTGGTCAGTTACCTGTGGTGTGAGTGGTCAGTTCCCTGTGGTGTGAGTGGTCAGTTACCTGTATTGTGAGTGGTCAGTTACCTGTGGTGTGAGTGGTCAGTTACCTGTGGTGTGACTGGTCAGTTCCGTGTGGTGTGAGTGGTCAGTTACCTGTATTGTGAGTGGTCAGTTACCTGTGGTGTGAGTGGTCAGTTACCTGTGGTTTGAGTGGTCAGTTACCTGTGGTGTGAGTGGTCAGTTACCTGTGGTTTGAGTGGTCAGTTACCTGTGGGGTGAGTGGTCAGTTACCTGTGGTGTGAGTGGTCAGTTCCCTGTGGTGTGAGTGGTCAGTTCCCTGTGGTGTGAGTGGTCAGTTGTCTGGGTTGTGAGTGGTCAGTTCTGTGTGGTGTGAGTGGTCAGTTGTCTGGGTTGTGAGTGGTCAGTTACCTGTGGTGTGAGTGGTCAGTTGTCTGGGTTGTGAGTGGTCAGTTACCTGTGGTGTGAGTGGTCAGTTGTCTGGGTTGTGAGCGGTCAGTTGTCTGGGTTGTGAGTGGTCAATGGCAAATGAAGCAGAAGATCCCTGTGTGGTTCTGTGATGATTCCTGGCAGCCATTATAATCCTTGGTGAGATCATAAGATATGTACCATGTATTCCATTGTCCCGAACCTGCTGGGAAGCCTTGTGATGAGGCGAGGCCATAACTCCGAACAATTGGACATTGGGAAAAAATTAAGTAACATTGTTTTTGGCTGCAGAACCCTGTGATACTGGAATACGATAAGGCCTCACTCGGCTGGAATTTAAGTAAGGGGAGTTTAGCTGAGGGGCCCCACTATAATAGACAGCCAGGGCAGGTTAACTGAGAGGGGGCCCACTATAAGAGATAGCCAGGGCAGGTTAACTGAGAGGGGGCCCACTATAAGAGATAGCCAGGGCAGGTTAACTGAGAGGGGGCCCACTATAAGAGATAGCCAGGGCAGGTTAACTGAGAGGGGCCCCATTCTAAGAGCCAGCCAGGGCAGGTTAACTGAGAGGGTCCCCACTATAAGAGCCAGCCAGGGCAGGTTAACTGATAGGGGCCCCACTATAAGAGACAGCCAGGGCAGGTTAACTGAGAGGGGCCCCCTATAAGAGCCAGCCAGGGCAGGTTAACTGAGAGGGGCCCCCTATAAGAGCCAGCCAGGGCAGGTTAACTGAGAGGGGCCCCACTATAAGAGCCATCCAGGGCAGGTTAACTGAGAGGGGCCCCATTCTAAGTGCCAGTTAGAGCAGGTTAACTGATAGGGGCCCCACTATAAGAGCCATCCAGGGCAGCTTAACTGAGAGGGGCCCCATTCTAAGTGCCAGTTAGAGCAGGTTAACTGAGAGGGGCCCAACTATAAGAGCCAGCCAGGGCAGGTTAACTGAGAGGGGCCCCACTATAAGAGACAGCCAGGGCAGGTTAACTGAGAGGGTCCCCATTCTAAGAGCCAGCCAGGGCAGGTTAACTGAGAGGGGCCCCACTATAAGAGACAGCCGGAGCAGGTTAACTGAGAGGGGCCCCACTATAAGAGACAGCCAGGGCAGGTTAACTGAGAGGGGCCCCATTCTAAGTGCCAGTTAGAGCAGGTTAACTGAGGTGCCCCATTCTAAGTGCCAGTTAGAGCAGGTTAACTGAGGGGCCCCATTTTAAGAGCCAACCAAGGCAGGTTATCTGAGGGGCACCATTCTAAGTGCCAGTTAGAGCAGGTTAACTGAGGGGCCCCATTCTAAGTGCCAGTTAGAGCAGGTTAACTGAGGGGCCCCATTTTAAGTGCCAGTTAGAGCAGGTTAACTGAGGGGCCCCATTTTAAGTGCCAGTTAAAGCAGGTCAACTGGGGGGCCCCATTCTAAGTGCCAGTTAGAGCAGGTTAACTGAGAGGGGCCCCAATTTTAAGAGCCAACCAAGGCAGGTTAACTGAAAGAGGTTAGAGCAGGTCAACTTTCCCCTTTTGTTGCCTGGCTGTCTTTTCTCCAGGTCACATTGTTCTTATTTCACAGACGTCTAATCTCTCCAGTCTTCTTATCTGGCGCTTGGTACTTCCCCTTTCCGATTATTTCTGCTTGAACTGACTCCAACCTCTTCGTCTATTTATTACCTATTTCTTACTAAGCACAGACATTAAAACCAAGGCTCTTTATGCAGGAACTTGGGAGACACCTGAAATGTCGCCTTTTAGCTTTCATGTCTTGTGACCTATGACTCCATTTCGCTGGTAGTGGTGATTTAATCATTTGGTTACTCATTAGCTGGCAAAACATTTACCCCGCGGGTTGTGCAACGTTTATTTGAAAAGGAGAGTCGGGTAATTTATGTAAAGAGTGGCTCTTGAAATGTTTACCTGGCCACATCTCAAGGAGCACACAGACCGTCTCCGGCGGCCACCATTGTTCGTGTGTAAGGTTGTCTGTTTTTAACTGGCATGTGGGGAGGAGGGGTCAGTGGGAGGACACGTTTATGAGCCCCTGTTCTCAGTGTGCACGTCTGCCTGTGTGTGTTGTAATAGAAGTAGCTGTCACGTTGACCTGAATCGCCTGGTTTTGTGTTTCCTCCATGTCACCTCTTATGGAAGGCACCTGTTCTGCCTCTGCATGTCTGACTTGAGGCCATGGCAACAAAGCCAGACCCCTGGCCGATAAGATAAACACGTTACGTTCCAACTCCGCATTATTTGATCTCGCTCGGTATCGGTGTCTTTTCTCTGCAGTTTAAAAGAGCTGTTCAACATGACCCTTTATCTCTCTTTCTTTTCCTTTCTTTCTCTTCATGACCTCCCGCCCCTGCCCACCTCTCTCCTCCCCCACCTCTCCTTCCCCACCTCTCTCCTTCCCCACCTCTCTCCTTCCCCACCTCTCTCCTCCCCCACCTCTCCTCCCCCACCTCTCTCTCCTCCCCCTTTCTCCTTCTCCAGAGCACTCTGTAGCGGCTAAGACGGGCGGCTGCTTCCCTGGCCGTTCTCTGGTCACCCTGGAGGATGGGAGCAGAAGGGAGGTTCAGGACCTCCGGCCGGGGAACCGTGTCCTGGCCTCCTCGGAGTCGGACGTCAGCGGGGAGACCGTCTACAGCGAGTTCATCGGCTTCCTGGACCGGCAGCCCGGAGTCCAGAGGCAGTTCTACGTGTTGGGGACGGACACCGGAGCCAGCCTGACCCTCACCGCGGCGCACCTGGTGTTCGCCACCGAGGGGAACTGTTCCGCGGGGTCAGGCGTCACGCGGACTATGTACGCCAGCGACGTGCGCCCGGGACAGTGTGTGCTGACGTCCGGGCCTGTAGACGGCGTGGACCAGGGACCACGGTTACGTCTGTCCCGCGTCGCCTGGGTCCAAATCCGGGTGGACACGGGAGCATACGCGCCCCTGACACAGCACGGCTCGCTGGTGGTCGACGGCGTTCTGGCCTCGTGCTACGCTGCTATGGACCAGCATCAGCTAGCCCACCGGGCCTTTAAACCCCTCCGCCTGCTGTATGGCTGGACGGGCTGGACTGGGTCCACACAGGGGGATGGACTACACTGGTACCCGTGTGTTCTACATTGGATAGGAAGGATCCTATTGGACCCGGAACACTTCCACCCACTGGGGGCCGCGACACATGACTCAGAGAGATAACGGGGAAAAGAGAAAGACAGAACAGAGACCAGAATTGTTAGATTGAAGGAGAGAGAGAAAGGCCCCTGAGAAGAGATGGGTTGTTGCAGGGAAATGATGACAATAAAGAACCGGGAATCCGATTCTGCTGGAGTTCTGGACGATGGGACAAATAAGGGAACCTTCATTGGATGGAAGCCTTTAACAGATCACTGTAGCTTTGTTTTGGGTTTTTGTGCATAAATGTAAACATCTGGCAGCAGAGTCCTGGAAACGTAGAAAATAGCTTGCTGAAGTTGTGCAGCAGAGCCGGATGAACCCAGAGTCGACTGACCCTATAACGCATTTGAAGAGATCTGTGTGTGAACAGTTCAGGGAGCAACAATAGCAAAGACAATATTAATTATTCTCTCATCCTTAATATTCTTTACTGACATGTCTGCAGGGTTTTTATTACTGGGGGAACGGTTCTGACCCGGGTGAAATTTGCTTAAATGGACCCGTATTTCCACAAAGTATGCACTTTTCTATCCGTTAACGTCAGGCTGAGGTGACACGGGTTTTAGCCATTTAGATCCTTCAGAGGGTTTTATCTACAGATACGCTGTAAAATATGACTATATGAGTCTGATCTAGCCTGGGTTCAAGGACATCAAAATGATTGCAGGTAACTGTTTACAGACAGATCTACACACCACTTTGCATCATTAAACTGACTATTTATTTGGAGAACAGTCAGTCATGTTTACCCATGATACATTGTAACTTTGAGCTTCTCGAACATTATCCCAGATCATTTCAGCATCTTTGCTGTGATGAAACAAACCTAAGAAGGAAACCCATTTTTTGCCAGTTTTCAATTCGATAAGAAGTATTGATTTGAGCTCCGCAAATAACTATTGAATTTAGATAAAAACATTGTTAATGATAAAATATATATTTTAAAATCTATTTAACCTCAATATGACCCCTGGAGACAAATGTGAAAACAGCTATGAAGGCAATATCATACGTAACAGACTTTTCCACGGTGATGTTTATTAAATACTGGTGTTATGCAGAATTTAAGATTGTTCATCACTTATTGGGATGATACAAATGTTTGGGGATGAACGGCAATTTAAAGGAACAATTCACTAATTATACGGTTATTCGTGAGCGAGCAATGACCCAACACATTCAACCACACAGTTTGGGGAGAAATAAATTATTCGTTTGATTTAAAACGAGTTGGTCAGGGACCTGTAGAGAAGCTGGGGATTGAACCCAGGACATCATACACACAAAGCATGTACTCTACCACTGAGCTACACAAACTGCTACCTGATACTATATTAAATATATTATATTATCTGTTCATATTATTATAAATCTATACGAAATATTAGATTCCATCCCATTATAATTCTATACGCAATAACAATCTATTGATCCAATTATAATTCTATGGCCTGCAATCATCCTATTTACTCAGTTATAATTCTAAATGTTATTCATATGTTATTACCTAATCATCGAAAAAAGTACAAGATGAAAATATGTTTCAATCTCCCCACTGGGAAACTACTAAAATCTCCAAATATAGTTGGTTGCCAAATTACAAGTAAACCATATTTAAAATAATGTACTTAGAACTCAACATGAGAAAATACGTTGGCCACAAGTGAGCGTGTTTCCAGTGGTTTAATGTAATGTTGTGCAGTAAACCCTTGATTACAAGGCCTAGTCCTCACCTGGAAACGGCATGTCTGCCTACTGACTACAGAAAAGTGCATATAAAGGGAAAACATAGGAAACGTGTACATTCACTGATTCGGAATCAGTCCCTATTTTCTTCTTCTCTTAACACTGGAATGTGTCCCAATACACACACACACACACACACACACACACAAAACTAAACACACAATAGAAATTGTGCTCCTGTAAGAGGAAAGAGCATTGGAGGTCAAGACAAGAAGGCTTCAAAAACAAGAAGCCCTGACCTGTATTTGTCTGTGTAACAATCCTAGAATCGCTATTTATGCAGGAAGTAAAAGCATATTATGTTTGCTTGGACTACTGCACGGGCTGTATTGGTATTTAAGGACAGGTTTTTTTATACACCTGTCTGTAATCTGGTCTGTTCAGGTGTTTCTGTTATGTTATGTGTGTATCTCAAGCTGGCCACAGATACTTTGTGGAGTTGTGTTGTCCACCCCAAATCCAAGGCATTATTTATGTCTGTGCTGAAATACAGCATGTCAGATGTACATTATTATATTATGTTGTAAGAAACAATGAAATGAAATGTTTCTTGTGAATTCTTCACGGTTATTGTCATTTTTGCCTAATGAGTGTGTCCCACTATCATTCTGTGTGATCACAGGTGTAACATTTCAGAAATACCATAAGTACGTAAACCACATGAATCTGCCAGTCAATCTCCCATCGGTCCACACGCCTCACTGTGAATCATAGAAACTGTTTAAATGGCAGGTGCATTTTATTACACACACACAGACCTCTATCCAGTTGTCCATCGTAAAAACCTGGTACCTTTCAGCACCCATTGGCCTAATGCTACCCTAGAGAACATCTCCATCATCTGGGATCATTTAATGTGACTCTAGAGAACATCTCCGTCATCTGGGATCATTTAATGTGACTCTAGAGAACATCTCCGTCATCTGGGATCATTTAATGTGACTCTAGAGAACATCTCCGTCATCTGGGATCATTTAACGTGACTCTAGAGAACATCTCCGTCATCTGGGATCATTTAATGTGACTCTAGAGAACATCTCCGTCATCTGGGATCCTAAAGGCTGTGAAGGCGACCGTCCTGAATCCAGGTAAGTTCCACAGTCTTGTCAGGAAGTACGGGGAGTCATAAACTTTGGCTACTTCCTGTTTATATCCTGTAGTCCACTCCCCAGACCCGGGTTCATCGTTGACCAATGGCCTCTCTGAATTCCTGGTCCTCTCGCTCTTCCCACTCTCGCTGGAGTCGAGTCCCCGCTCTGCCAGAGATCCTGAGAGAGACATAACATCATGACCACCTGAGGAGGTGTACTCTGAAACACAATGCTGACCAGAGGGAGAGAGACACACATCATGACCACCTGAGGAGGTGTACTCTGAAACACAATGCTGACCAGAGGGAGAGAGACACACATCATGACCACCTGAGGAGGTGTACTCTGAAACACAATGCTGACCAGAGGGAGAGAGACAGCTCTGTTGTTTTGTTTGTTCCTCGTCTGTGACGCAACCAACCAACTAAAGAAATGACCGAGATCCTGACAGAACATGCGTCCTGTTATTAGACTTTTTAGCCAATAACAGAGCACATCAGAACGTTTGCTTCCTGAACTTGCTTTGTCCTTTTCACCGCTTTCCACATCTACCACATGTTTACGGAGCGGAGCATTGTGTTTTACCTGGTACAGTGTTGTCCAGTAGGAAAGAAAACATGCCGACCAGCAGCACAGATGAGGTCAGAAGAGACTGGAGTAGAACATCAACGCTGGTTATGCCTGCACACACACACCATTTGTGTACATTAATTAACGACACGTTAAAATGTTAAACTGTAGTTCTTAACTTGATTAGCTACTGTCAAACAAACACATCTGACACCAGAACAACATAGACATTTTTTGTCAACATGAACAAATGCTGGCTAACTAGAATAACGAGTTGTTGTTATTAACTGAATTTGTCCAGATCTTGTTCAGATCTTCTCTGTTTATGCCTATATCTGATCACATGTTCAGATCAGATCAGATTGCATCTTTAAATT
Source organism: Dallia pectoralis (assembly GCA_029465975.1). NCBI lineage: Eukaryota > Metazoa > Chordata > Actinopteri > Esociformes > Umbridae > Dallia > Dallia pectoralis. Next base: position 2,675,651 of record CM055738.1, on the reverse strand, counting down.
GTTGAAATGTGACAGAAATCATGTTCTGAACACTTGGCTACAATTAAAATCTTGGCATCGTGAAATTACCCGTATCTATAAAATCTCTCTGTAGACCAAACCAGCGTGGCAGGACCAGAGACGTGAAGACAGCAAAGCCGGTGTTAAAAATGTTTCGCCCGGAGTCGATGTATGTGAACTGGAAGTATGTCACACCCATTGCCACGGCGATGGCGTAGGTCACGCCCAGAACTGCACCTGTAGAGAGGAGAAACAAAGGACCTTTTATCAATTTGTCAATGTCCTATCACTCAAGTCCTAGCTACTCCTCCTCAAAACCAATCACAGGTAACGATCGAATGAGAGGAACTTCCAAATGTCGAATGAGTTTTTAAGAAGGTGGTGAGGAGAGAGGACATAAGGAATAGAAGAAATGCTTTGAGAATGAGACGGACACAAAGAGGGAAATGAAACCAACCGTAGATTGCCAAGGGGACAGATGTGAGAAGCCCTGTCAGGCTAGGGGACAATCCTAAAACAAGCCCCAAGATGGCTGCCAGTTGCACTGTCCGTCTAGATCCAGCCTGTGATGAGAGAAAGATACTGGAGTCATTGCTGGGAGGGGCGAGGTCAGTCAGGAGGGGGAGGGGGTAAGTCATGAGGGAGAGGGGGTAAGTCAGGAGGGGGAGGGGGTAAGTCAAGAAGGGGGGGGGGTAAGTCAGGAGGGGGAGGGTGTAAGTCAGGAGGGGAGGGGGTAAGTCAAGAAGGCGGAGGGGGTAAGTCAGGAGGGGAGGGGGTAAGTCAGGGGGAGGGGTAAGTCAGGAGGGGGTAAGTCAGGAGGGGGAGGGGGCAAGTCAGGAGGGGAGGGGCAAGTCAGGAGGGGAGGGGGCAAGTCAGGAGGGGGAGGGGGTAAGTCAAGAAGGGGGAGGGGGTAAGTCAGGAGGGGGAGGGGGTAAGTCAGGAAGAGGAGGGTTAGTCTCAATGGGAGTAAGTTGTGTGTGTGTGTGTGGGGTGGGGGGTAGTCTCAATGGGAGTAAGTTGTGTGTGTGTGTGTGGGGTGGGGGGTTAGTCTCAATGGGAGTAAGTTGTGTGTGTGTGTGTGTGTGTGGGGGGGTTAGTCTCAATGGGAGTAAGTTGTGTGTGTGTGTGTGGGGGGGGGGGTTAGTCTCAATGGGAGTAAGTTGTGTGTGTGTGTGTGGGGTGGGGGGTTAGTCTCAATGGGAGTAAGTTGTGTGTGTGTGTGTGTGGGGGGGGTTAGTCTCAATGGGAGTAAGTTGTGTGTGTGTGTGTGGGGGGGGTTAGTCTCAATGGGAGTAAGTTGTGTGTGTGTGTGTGGGGTGGGGGGTTAGTCTCAATGGGAGTAAGTTGTGTGTGTGTGTGTGGGGGGTTAGTCTCATTGGGAGTAAGTTGTAGGTGTGTGTGTGCGGGGGGTTAGTCTCAATGGGAGTAAGTTGTGTGTGTGTGTGGGGGGGGTTAGTCTCAATGGGAGTAAGTTGTGTGTGTGTGTGTGGGGTGGGGGGTTAGTCTCAGTGGGAGTAAGTTGTGTGTGTGTGTGTGGGGGGGGTTAGTCTCAATGGGAGTAAGTTGTGTGTGTGTGTGTGGGGTGGGGGGTTAGTCTCAGTGGGAGTAAGTTGTGTGTGTGTGTGTGTGGGGTGGGGGGGGTTAGTATCCAGTACCTGGCTGAGTCCCAGCAAACAGCCGTTGGGGACACTGCTGCTGAGTCCCAGTGGCGCCCCCATCAGGCCAGCCACCACATTGCCCAGGCCCTGCGCCCCCAGGCCTCTGTTACAGGCGGCAGGAGGGGGAGGGGGGGCCTTCAGGAGCCGAGCAGTTAGCATGTACACTCCCACAGAGCTCACAAATGAGGACAAAGCCACAACAACGCCGGCTGCCATACACCGTGCGGACAGCAGGGGGAGTCCTGCCTCCACTGCACACACACACACACACACACACACACACACACGTTAGTTACACTGATCAGACAGACATGTTAGCTAACTGGCATCTGTGCAGCCACAACAGACCATAGCAACACCACTGACCTGCCAGGGGGAGGCAGAGCCACTGGACAGTGTTGGAGGAGAGTTTTCTCTCAGACAGAGGAGGTGCCAGGAGAGAGGAGTTGACGGACATCAGCAGCTCAGAGACGGAGTGCAGATGCAAATAGCCCAAAGACTCAAGCAGGGCACATATCGCCCAGACACTCAGCACAGGCAGCAGAACCTGCACACACACACACACACACATCACTCAGCACAGGCAGCAGAACCTGCACACACACACACACACATCACAGGCAGCAGAACCTGCACACACACACACACACACACACACACATCACTCAGCACAGACAGCAGAACCTGCACACACACACACACACACACATCACTCAGCACAGGCAGCAGAACCTGCACACACACACACACACACACACATCACTCAGCACAGGCAGCAGAACCTGCACACACACACACACACACACATCACTCAGCACAGGCAGCAGAACCTGCACACACACACACACACATCACAGGCAGCAGAACCTGCACACACACACACACACACATCACTCAGCACAGACAGCAGAACCTGCACACACACACACACACACACACACACATCACTCAGCACAGGCAGCAGAACCTGCACACACACACACACACATCACACACAGAACCTCACTCAGCACAGACAGCAGAACCTGCACACACACACACACACACACATCACTCAGCACAGGCAGCAGAACCTGCACACACACACACACACACACATCACTCAGCACAGGCAGCAGAACCTGCACACACACACACACACACACATCACTCAGCACAGGCAGCAGAACCTGCACACACACACACACACATCGCCCAGACACTCAGCACGGACTGCAGAACCTGCACACAGACACACACACACACCCACACACACTTCGCCCGGACACTCAGCACAGACTGCAGAACCTGCACACAGACACAGACACACACACACACACATCGCCCGGACACTCAGCACAGACTGCTGAACCTACACACACACACACACATCGCCCGGACACTCAGCACAGACTGCTGAACCTGCACACAGACACACACACACACCCACACACACTTCGCCCGGACACTCAGCACAGACTGCAGAACCTGCACACAGACACACACACACACCCACACACACTTCGCCCGGACACTCAGCACAGACTGCAGAACCTGCACACAGACACAGACACACACACACACACACATCGCCCGGACACTCAGCACAGACTGCTGAACCTACACACACACACACACATCGCCCGGACACTCAGCACAGACTGCTGAACCTACACACACACACACACATCGCCCGGACACTCAGCACAGACTGCTGAACCTACACACATTCACACATCATTCAGATACTCATTCGTGTCGATTATTGCCAATCCTGCCAGTCAGTATTCGCCCACAGTGACCCAGCCAATCAGTAAATTGTCCAGCCAGCGGGATATTCACCATTTCACCCAGTCAGTCAGCCCGCTAGTCAGTAAATCACCCAGTCAGTCAGCCAGTCAGTAAACCTCCCAGTCAGTCAGCTAGTCAGTAAATCGCCCAGCCAGCCAATCAGTCAGTAAATCACTCAATCAAACAGAGCAGATACTCAGAGGTCTGACTCACTGAGAGCATCCTACAGATGGGGAGTTGAGGCAGCCTGATGCATGCTGGGAACAGGAAGGTGCGTAGATGCTGGGACATGCCAACCATCAGGATAACCACCCTAGATAGAGAATGGTGGCAATATAAATATGCATAGAACTACGTAATAACATAGTATTAACATAGTAATAAGAGACACATAATGTATTTATTCATCCCCATCACTTCCTGGTATTCCCCATTCATCCTCATCTCTTCCTGGTGTTCCCCATATATCCCCATCTCTTTCTGGTATTCCCCATTCATCCTCATCTCTTCCTGGTGTTCCCCATATATCCCCATCTCTTCCTGGTATTCCCCATTCATCCTCATCTCTTCCTGGTGTTCCCCATATATCCCCATCTCTTCCTGGTATTCCCCATTCATCCTCATCTCTTCCTGGTGTTCCCCATTCATCCCCATCTCTTCCTGGTATTCCCCATGTATCCCCATCTCTTCCTGGTGTTCCCCATATATCCCAATCACTTCCTGGTGTTCCCCATATATCCCCATCACTTCCTGGGGTTCCCCATGTATCCTCATCTCTTCCTGGTGTTCCCCATATATCCCCATCACTTCCTGGGGTTCCCCATTCATCCCCATCTCTTCCTGGTGTTCCCCATGTATCCCCATCTCTTCCTGGTGTTCCCCATTCATCCCCATCTCTTCCTGGTGTTCCCCATGTATCCCCATCTCTTCCTGGTGTTCCCCATTCATCCCCATCTCTTCCTGGTGTTCCCTATTCATCGCCATCTCTTCCTGGTATTCCCCATTCATCCCCATCTCTTCCTGGTGTACCCCATATATCCCCATCTCTTCCTGGTATTCCCCATTTATCCCCATCTCTTCCCGGCGTTCCCCATATATCCCCATCTATTCCTGGCGTTCCCCATATATCCCCATCTATTCCTGGTATTCCCCGACAGACAGACATGAGGGAACCGTACAGAGCAGCGATGGCCCAGTGGTCCGAGCAGAACAACGCCGCCTCCCTGTAGATGGAGAAGCCCAGCAGACACAGTAGAGGAGCCATGACCAGTGGACCACAGTGTCTCAGAACCAGCCCACCCAGGCCCGTCACACCCAGAACCAACTGGACCAAACCCGTTGTCACTGTCACACCCTGCAACTGGAGAAACGTGGAGAGAAACAGAAATGAGGAGGGCATGTCAAGAAGGAGAGAGTTGCAGGAGTTAAAGATAGAGGGGGGAGAGATGAAAAGAGATGGGGTGGGGGAGATATAGGTGAGAGAAAGAGAGGTAAAGATAGAGTGGGGGAGATATAGGTGAGAGAAAGAGAGGTAAGAGATGGAGTGGGGGAGATATAGGTGAGAGAAAGAGAGGTAAGAGATGGAGTGGGGGAGATATAGGTGAGAGAAAGAGAGGTAAGAGATGGAGTGGGGGAGATATAGGTGAGAGAAAGAGAGGTAAGAGATGGAGTGGGGGAGATATAGGTGAGAGAAAGAGAGGTAAGAGATGGAGTGGGGGAGGTATAGGTGAGAGAAAGAGAGGTAAGAGATGGAGTGGGGGAGATATAGGTGAGAGAAAGAGAGGTAAGAGATGGAGTGGGGGAGATATAGGGGAGAGAAATAGAGGTAAGAGATGGAGTGGGGGAGATATAGGTGAGAGAAAGAGAGGTAAGAAATGGAGTGGGGGAGATATAGGTGAGAGAAAGAGAGGTAAGAGATGGAGTGGGGGAGATATAGGTGAGAGAAAGAGAGGTAAAGATGGAGTGGGGGAGATATAGGTGAGAGAAAGAGAGGTAAGAGATGGAGTGGGGGAGATAAAGATATAAAGAGAGAGGTAGAGAGAAAGATAGCACCTCAGGGAGAGAGGGATGGAGAGGAGAGAGGTAAAGATAGAGGGATGGAGTCTAATGTTTAAGAGGAGACATGTATGTGGTGTATTTAAAGTCTTTAACAGAGGTTCTTCTGAACTATAGGTTCATAAAATCAGAACAGCAACAGGAGAGGTGGTGGTCTGGGCTGTGGATTCAGCACCCTGGACAGCAACCTTACAGTACCTCTCTGACTGGGTTGATGTTGGGCTGAATCAGGCCCTCATTCTCCTCACAGCGCCCCCTGCAGGCTGATTCTCCCACTGCAGAATGATATACAGCACTGTTACAACCACTATTCATGCTGTTTAGGAAGTTTATCGGACTGTTAAATAGGCTGTATGGAAGATGTTTAGCGTAATACTAGAACTCGTCTGCAGTAAATGTTTCAATTAATATAATATATATTAGTTTTGAGATTTAGTCTTGTCATAGTTTACTGCTTTTTACACTTGCGATACTTTATCCCCAACTTAAAAAACCCTGGACTAACTAATGTAATTAGGGCCTCATTTGGTATAGTAAGAGGAGCCGGAGACAAGTTTGGTTATTTTAAATTGGTTCTGTTTAAATTCTACACAGGACCCGTTTTTACAATAGGCCAGCAGCAGTTCAGATAGGACGTTTCCAAATTCTGCAGCCCTTGTTCGAGCTCAATTGGATAGCTGTCGTGGAAACGTGTCCTGTGATACAGGCACAGTCAGCGGAGAGGCTTATCTGGACGAGAGACCAACTCACCAATCTGCGAGGCGAGTACCACAGCAGGAATAAGGGCCTCTAGAGAGGAAACCTGGACCAGGGGTAGACTATGGGCGACAGCGAAATGCACAGATTTACCTGATGTGTTCAATACTGTTTTGTGAACATCAATTAAATACACAGAGTTTTAAAATGGGTTCAATATAGTGTGACTAGAATGATATACCAATTCATTTAGTTAAGGGTTTATTAATCACACAATATTTGCTCACCATGTCCCCAGACAGCTTTGAAGCAGGGTGGATAAGCTAGAGTAGAACAACATGGAAGACAGAAACCTTTCCCCGTCTCCATCCTCTGATGGTAGATGAGGCAACAACAGGCCTAGAACAAGAACGAGTAGAGAACACTGGACAAATACGTGCTAGAGAGAGCGGGTTAGGGTTAGAGAAAGAGGGTTAGGGTTAGAGAAGGAGGGTTAGAGAAGGAGGGTTAGAGGGTTAGGGAGGTTGTGAGAGAAATGGGAGAGTGAGAGAGAGGTTGTGAGATAAACCATCTTACAGTTCCTGTTTATTTCTGATTTAAGTGCATTCATATAGAGTCTTCTAAAGGTCTGGTACTTGGCAATCATGTCTAGTCATGCAAACATACAGTAGCAGTCAAAAACACATTAAAGGGTTTTCACTATTTTCCACATTGTAGAATAGTAGAAGACATCGAACTGTGAAATAACACACATATGGAATGATGTATCAACCACAAACGTACAAATCCTGTTCTTTACAGTTGACACTCTTGGGGCCTTGATGACAGCTTTGCACATTATTGGCATTCTCTCAACCAGCCTAATGAGGTAGTCACCTGGAATGCATTTCCATTTGTGTGCGTAACTGCCAAAAGTTGTTTGTGTGACAGGATAGGTTTGGTGTACAAAGACCATCATTACATCTGTACTGTAGTCGTCCGTATATATCAGGAAAGTCCCAAATAAGCAAAGAGAAACAACAGTCCATGAAGTCTTTAAGACAGTCAAAATGAGAAATGGAATGAACTTTGAAAGTTCCTTTAAGTGCAGTCACAAACAGATCAATCTCAATCATGAAACTGGCTCTCATGAGGGCCGACACAGGAAAGGAAGACCCAGAATATAACAGAGGATATGTTTATCAGAGCTGTCAGTCTCAGAAATTGGCAATAAACGGCACCTCAGATTGCAGCTCAAATAAATCATCACAGTGGTTCCAATAACAGACACATCTCAACATAAACTGTTTCCTTGATTGCGTGTATCAGGCTGTTATGGACAAATGGCTGCCAATCAACTACAACCACAATTCCCAAAGGGTTGGGGACAATATGGAAAATGTTAATAAAGACACTTATAAAGACAAAATATTTGATGTTTTAACTAATCAACTGCATAGTCTTTTTATTGATGCATGCAACACGTTCCAAAAAAAACCGGGGCCCTTAATTTAGGACCAATAGCGATGTGAGAAGTTGGCATTAGAATGGGATGTGAAACAGGTTGGACATATTCCCAAAAAGAGTCCTTTACGATCAAGGAAGGGTCGAGAATCGCCAATCTGCAAACAGATGTGTCGGGATTTGGGCTATTTCACCTTCGGCACAATTAAAGATTCCAGGAATCCGGTCAAATCTCGGAATCGTTGTTCGTGGTCAGACGAGTCAACATGTTTTCAAATAATGTCCAATCAAATTGATTTACCACATGTGGACTCCAATCAAGTTGTAGAAACACCTCAATGATGATCAGTAGAACCAGTTAAGCACCTGAGCTCAACTAAGGCTGTGAATGGGGTATGTGCAATGAATTTAGAAAACACTAAATATTTATTTAATCTCGTCGTGAACAGAATTTGAGGCTGAAGGTTTTCTATGGGTTTGTACAAGATCATTTGTCTCCCTCTGGTGGGTTGTGATTAATAATAGTTAATAGTAATTAATAGTGGTTAATAGTAGTTAATAGTAATTAATAGTGGCTCATAGTAGTTACTAGTAGTGAATAGTGGTTAATAGTAGTTAATAGTTTTTAATATTAGTGAATAGTAGTAAATAGTGGTTAATAGTAGTTCCTAGTGGTTGATTGTAGTTAATAGTGGTTAATAGTAGTTCACAGTAATTAATAGTGGTCAATATTACAGTAGTTAATATTAGTGAATAGTGGTCAATAGTAACTAATAGTAGTTATTAGTTGTTGTCTTGTTCACCTTTCTGTCAGTAATTCCCACCTCCAGGCCGTGTATGAGCTGTTCTTACAAGGTGAAACACACCTCCAGGCTGTGTATGAGCTGTTCTTACAAGGTGAAACACTCCTCCAGGCTGTGTATGAGCTGTTCTTACAAGGTGAAACACACCTCCAGGCCGTGTATGAGCTGTTCTTACAAGGTGAAACACACCTCCAGGCTGTGTATGAGCTGTTCTTACAAGGTGAAACACTCCTCCAGGCTGTGTATGAGCTGTTCTTACAAGGTGAAACACACCTCCAGGCCGTGTATGAGCTGTTCTTACAAGGTGAAACACACCTCCAGGCCGTGTATGAGCTGTTCTTACAAGGTGAAACACACCTCCAGGCTGTGTATGAGCTGTTCTTACAAGGTGAAACACACCTCCAGGCTGTGTATGAGCTGTTCTTACAAGGTGAAACACACCTCCAGGCCGTGTATGAGCTGTTCTTACAAGGTAAAACACACCTCCAGGCTGTGTATGAGCTGTTCTTACAAGGTGAAACACACCTCCAGGCTGTGTATGAGCTGTTCTTACAAGGTGAAACACACCTCCAGGCCGTGTATGAGCTGTTCTTACAAGGTGAAACACACCTCCAGGCCGTGTATGAGCTGTTCTTGAAACAAGGTGAAACACACCTCCAGGCTGTGTATGAGCTGTTCTTACAAGGTGAAACACACCTCCAGGCTGTGTATGAGCTGTTCTTACAAGGTGAAACACACCTCCAGGCTGTGTATGAGCTGTTCTATGAGCTGTTCTTACAAGGTGAAACACACCTCCAGGCCGTGTATGAGCTGTTCTTACAAGGTGAAACACACCTCCAGGCTGTGTATGAGCTGTTCTTACAAGGTACACCTCCAGGGTGTATGAACAAGGTGAAACACACCTCCAGGCTGTGTATGAGCTGTTCTTACAAGGTGAAACACACCTCCAGGCTGTGTATGAGCTGTTCTTACAAGGTGAAACACACCTCCAGGCCGTGTATGAGCTGTTCTTACAAGGTGAAACACACCTCCAGGCTGTGTATGAGCTGTTCTTACAAGGTGAAACACACCTCCAGGCTGTGTATGAGCTGTTCTTACAAGGTGAAACACACCTCCAGGCCGTGTATGAGCTGTTCTTACAAGGTGAAACACACCTCCAGGCTGTGTATGAGCTGTTCTTACAAGGTGAAACACACCTCCAGGCTGTGTATGAGCTGTTCTTACAAGGTGAAACACACCTCCAGGCCGTGTATGAGCTGTTCTTACAAGGTGAAACACACCTCCAGGCCGTGTATGAGCTGTTCTTACAAGGTGAAACACACCTCCAGGCTGTGTATGAGCTGTTCTTACAAGGTGAAACACACCTCCAGGCTGTGTATGAGCTGTTCTTACAAGGTGAAACACTCCTCCAGGCTGTGTATGAGCTGTTCTTACAAGGTGAAACACACCTCCAGGCCGTGTATGAGCTGTTCTTACAAGGTGAAACACACCTCCAGGCCGTGTATGAGCTGTTCTTACAAGGTGAAACACACCTCCAGGCTGTGTATGAGCTGTTCTTACAAGGTGAAACACACCTCCAGGCTGTGTATGAGCTGTTCTTACAAGGTGAAACACACCTCCAGGCCGTGTATGAGCTGTTCTTACAAGGTGAAACACACCTCCAGGCTGTGTATGAGCTGTTCTTACAAGGTGAAACACACCTCCAGGCTGTGTATGAGCTGTTCTTACAAGGTGAAACACACCTCCAGGCTGTGTATGAGCTGTTCTTACAAGGTGAAACACACCTCCAGGCCGTGTATGAGCTGTTCTTACAAGGTGAAACACACCTCCAGGCCGTGTATGAGCTGTTCTTACAAGGTAAAACACTCCTCCAGGCTGTGTATGAGCTGTTCTTACAAGGTGAAACACACCTCCAGGCTGTGTATGAGCTGTTCTTACAAGGTGAAACACACCAGGCTTAAGAATTTTTTTTTTACAATCGCACCGCATATTTGGGACTATTGGAAAAGCATCCCAGGTGACTACCTGCTGAAGATGGTTGAGAGAATGCCAATTGGTGCAAAGTGGTCATTGACACGAGTTGTCATCAAAAATATGAACGTAATTTTGTTTATAACCTCTCACCTCATAATTTCATGTGTCATTTCACAGTTTGGATGTCACCACTAACATTTCACATTCTGGGAAATAGTAAAAATACAGAAATACTCTTGAATGAGTAGGTGTACAGAACATCCAACCGCAATCATGGCCCTGACCTTTGCAGTGACACGAGGGGGCCTACCTGTACAGCCAGAAGCAGGTTGAGAATGCAGGGAGGACATTGGTTCATTCCTAGGGCATCTGTCCTCTTGGTCTTCTCAGTTTCCTCAGAAATATCCAGGTGTGTGTCCCCACACTGAGACTGCATGGTCTTCTAGTGTTAACACCACCTACATGCATAATCCAGATTTCCTACTGGCTGTTCTCTCTTCCGGTCTCCTTTCTCTCCTTGTCTGTTCTCTCTCCCTGTCACCTTTCTCTTCCTGTTTTTGACTCATCTGCTGATATTCCCAGCGGCTCAGCTGAAACGGCTTGCCATTCTCTACCCTCTCTCTGCCCTGGGTGAACTTTGACCTGCTACAGTGAAGAAATATTCAGTAGTTTGACATTACTTGTATCTTGCTCTTTTAATCATTCCACACACACACACACCAGAATGTCCAGGGAATTGATTCAATCCCCGATTATCAATGATTCTCTAACCTTTAAACCCAGAGATAAATCTATAGCCAAGTTGTTAATGCCGATCAGCTCGTTAGTCCCTGAATACTACATAGTATGCAAAAACACTAATTACAGTAGCGACTGCAGTAGACTTTCTGGCACAACAAGGCCATCGATGTGTGTCAGAAGGCATTAGGAATCTGCCTAATCTAAAAACACCACCATGTCAGCCGTTGTGGTACATTCCGTAATGTGAGAAAGAGCTTCAGCGTTTGAAAGGCAGACGGGAGATCATGTAAGTCGTTTCATTCGGTAATGAAAGTGTGAATAGAAAAAGACTCGGAGGCTGAGCTTCTAAATCCCGGTTTATTACTATTGATCGGTTGGGTGAAGGGGAAACATCCTCTTCCTCCAATAGCTGGCGGAAGAACAAGATCTTTCACAGAGTAACGAGTTCAGGAGAGAGGACTACTCAGGTAATTCACCACACGTGGAATAAGTTTGGCATGCTCTTTGACACATTTACTCACGTACACAGATATGGATACGTTGATATAATAATGTGGATCTCCGTTGTCACAGCTTGGTAAATAAATGACACGTAATATACACAACAAATAATGCACGATAATAAGAACCAGCAACAACACAAAGTTCTCAAATATGACTCAGCAGGAGTGGCCGCCCACGAGTCCCCATCCAATCAGAATGGCTCTTGTAAAACTGTCTCAGCCAATCACCAGATATAAGGAAGTGTGGTGTTACAAACACACCACAGAGGACTAGAGTTGATATCACACCTGTGTTCCTCCCCCTAGCAAACACCATGGAAATAATAGCACTGATTTGACTATTTGTTTCCTATTGGACACAGGTGTGTTCCTTGGGGCGTGGCTAGAGTGAAGCACCAATCAGGCCCTGGAAGTTACCCAACACTGCTTAATATAGAGGACACGCACACGCTGTCCAACAATACAGTCTCGTCCAGAACCAATGACAGATACGACGGCCAATCAGATGACTGCATACTGCACTGTGGTCGGGATACAACAGCCAAACAGATGACTGCATACAGCACTGTGGCCGGGATACAACGGCCAATCAGATGACTGCATACAGCACTGTGGCCGGAATACAACGGCCAATCAGATGACTGCATACAGCACTGGGGTCGGGATACAACGGCCAATCAGATGACTGCATACAGCACTGGGGTCGGGATACAACGGCCAATCAGATGACTGCATACAGCACTGGGGTCGGGATACAACGGCCAATCATATGACTGCATACAGCACTGGGGTCGAGGTATGGAGAAAAAAAATATCCCCTCTGACATTTAAATATATCAGTTCCATTCACTGAGCCCGCCATCAGTTCCTGACAGCATAGACAAATAAAAAATGAGGACTAATCTGATCCATCAGATCCGCACCGCACATCTTTAAAATCTAAGATTAATGGTAACCATTGGAGACGGACCTCTGTCACACACAGGAAACAAAACAAACATTCCTCAAAAAGTAAACTGGCAAACTCTGTGATAATACGACCGTATTCAGTACCCTTAGATAATCTGCGTTGTACATAACAAAAGGGTCCAGGAATGTAGGAGTTAAGTTTCAGGTGTCCATTACACGAAGTATTGTACAGGGAGAGGGTTGGAAGTGTTTTCACTGGACGAGGGGGAATTACGACAACAACACCTGGCAACCCAACAGCATTACAACACCTGGCAACCTTGACACAAGCACATAGTTGTGGGTGATGGGGTTTTTCGGGAAAAGCTGACAGGGCTACGTGTGCAGGGCCCCAGGGCTCTAAAGACTGATGACGGGATCACAGGATGCCACCAGAGTCTAAACCCGGTGAGGAAATCCCTCGGTAATGTCCTGAAATGGATTTACGTTTTCACCAACAATGTCATCCTGGCAGTTGTGTTTGACAAAGGATGACGAGGAACACTAGACAGGTAATATTCTATTGAGAGTTCTGTTTCACGGCGTGTTAAAAACCGCCGCTGAGGTGCCACAATGTGAACCTGCGGTCAGAACATATGACTCATTAACCAGCCGTCATGTGACCCGATTATGACACAGCTACTGACCTACAGTTAACTATGCACTATTGTTTCCCACGCCGATGCCTTCCTTATCACTATCAGCAGAAACCCAGAGGTTTGGAAACAGAGCAGGACGAACTATTGAATGGGGAGCAAGGGTCAGAGAGAGAGAAAGAGAGAGAGAAAGAGAGAGAGAGAGAGAGAGAAAGAGAGAGAGAGAGAAAGAGAGAGAGAGGCATACAGACAGAGAAAAAGAAAGCAGGTGGGAAAGAGGGAGAAAGTAGAGAATTCTTGAGGAGAGACTCGAGTTTTCTGACAGAGAGGAAGGATGAGGGGAAAGGGTTCTGAGGAAGAAAGGTCAGAGGTGGCTGGCCTCCTCTCTCACAGCCTCGTGGTGAAGTTCTCAGGGAATACTCCTTTAAGGGCACTCTGTTTGTTCTGGTTCCAGTCTTCCTCCTTCATTCCCATCAGCCAGCCCTCATCCTGAAACACACAAATCACAATGTGGAATATTGGGATTGACTCAATCGGAATCTGGGTTGATATACGTCCGGCAGGAACACTGAAAACACAGGCACTTACTGACTGTACAATTATCATTTGGAATCCATCCCACTTAAAAATGGGTTTGTCTTGAGTTCATAAACACTCATATAGACTGTGTTCTGATATCGTATATAAGGATATTCACTGAATGAGATTCAGATGCATGTAGGGTCAAGAACTGACCTGTTCCTCTGGGTTGTCAAAGGTCACAACCAAAACAATGTCCCCTGCCTTCATCTCTAACTCATCTGAGTCATTAGCAGCGTAGTCATGCATAGTGGTCACCTGAATGGAGGCCAGAACAGAGATTACAGGGTTAAATCAGAGATTACAGGGTTAAATCAGAGATTACACGGTTAAATCAGAGATTGCAGGGTTAAATCAGAGATTACAGGGTTAAATCAGAGATTACAGGGTTAAATCAGAGATTACAAGATTAAATCAGAGATTACAGGGTTAAATCAGAGATTACAAGGTTAAATGCCTGTTAATGGAAGAGATTACATGGTCAAATGTCTGTAAGAACAGAAATTACAGGGTTAAATGTCTGTTATTGACAGAGATTACAGGTTTAAATGTCTGTCATTGACAGAGATTACAGGGTTAAATGTCTTATCATTATTCCAACTGACTTTGAAGAGGAACCCAGGAGGCATCTCCATTGACTCCACAGCTCCATTGGTTGCAGGTGCCACTACGGCATGACTCTTGACGAGACAAGAATATAATCAGTTATTTAACCAATTAACCAAACAATTAACCATTTAGCCAATCAGGGTGGCCTATACCTCCTCTGGTGCGGTAGCTCTGGGCGCTGTGGCAGTGGTTGGGGTGTCAGCCTGTTAGAGAAGGAAACACAGGTCATCCCAGGAAGTCCATAAAACACACCCCAGGATGTCCCTAAAACACACCCCAGGATGTCAATAAACACACCCCAGGAAGTCCCTAAAACACACCCCAGGATGTCCCTAAAACACACCCCAGGATGTCAATAAACACACCCCAGGAAGTCCCTAAAACACCAGGAAGTCCCTAAACACACCCCAGGATGTACCTAAAACACACCCCAGGACGTCCCTAAAACACCAGGAAGTCCATAAAACACACCCCAGGAAGTCCATAAAACACACCCCAGGAAGTCCATTAAACACACCCCAGGAAGTCCCTAAAACACACCCCAGGAAGTCCCTAAAACACACCCCTGGATATCCCTAAACACACCCCAGGACGTCCCTAAACACACCCCAGGACGTCTCTAAACACACCCCTGGATGTCCCTAATCACACCCCAGAATGTCCCTAAAACACCAGGACGTCCCGAAAACACACCCCAGGACGTCCCTAAACACACCCCTGGATCTCTCTAAACACACCCCAGGACGTCCCTAAACACACCTCAAGTCCATGAACAGCCCATTTCTTAGCCCTGTGGTGTTCACGGACTGTGATCTTTTTTATTATGTAGTTGGAGCCCTGGTAAACTTTTCTCATTCAGGAGGTCACATTTAGGTCAGATGATTTTTTTGAAGCCAGACAGAGAGGTTCAGCACCAGATAGACCCCTGACGTAGCTAACAAGTGAGCCTCCTAAGTATCAGTATCGTCAGTAGCCTGACTTGTGGCAGATGCATCCACCCAGCTCCACCCAGGTCCAGATGCACCCACCCAGCTCCACCCAGGTCCAGATGCATCCACCCAGCTCCACCCAGGTCCAGATGCATCCACCCAGCTCCACCCAGCTCCACCCAGGTCCAGATGCATCCACCCAGCTCCACCCAGGTCCAGATGCACCCACCCAGCTCCACCCAGGTCCAGATGCACCCACCCAGCTCCACCCAGGACCAGATGCATCCACCCAGCTCCACCCAGGTCCAGATGCACCCACCCAGCTCCACCCAGGTCCAGATGCACCCACCCAGCTCCACCCAGGTCCAGATGCATCCACCCAGCTCCACCCAGGTCCAGATGCATTCACCCAGCTCCACCCAGGTCCAGACGCACCCACCCAGCTCCACCCAGGTCCAGATGCATCCACCCAGCTCCACCCAGGTCCAGATGCACCCACCCAGCTCCACCCAGGTCCAGACGCATCCACCTAGCTCCACCCAGGTCCAGATGCATCCACCCAGCTCCACCCAGGTCCAGATGCACCCACCCAGCTCCACCCAGGTCCAGATGCACCCACCCAGCTCCACCCAGGACCAGCATCCACCCAGCTCCACCCAGGTCCAGATCCACCCAGCTCCACCCAGGTCCAGATGCACCCACCCAGCTCCACCCAGGTCCAGATGCATCCACCCAGCTCCACCCAGGTCCAGATGCTCCACCCATCCACCCAGCTCCACCCAGGTCCAGCTCCACCCAGCTCCACCCAGGTCCAGATGCACCCACCCAGGTCCAGATGCACCCACCCAGCTCCACCCAGGTCCAGATGCATCCACCCAGCTCCACCCAGGTCCAGATGCATCCACCCAGCTCCACCCAGGTCCAGATGCATCCACCCAGCTCCACCCAGGTCCAGCATCCACCCAGCTCCACCCAGGTCCAGACCCAGGTCCAGATGCACCCACCCAGCTCCACCCAGGTCCAGATGCATCCACCCAGCTCCACCCAGGTCCAGATGCATCCACCCAGCTCCACCCAGGTCCAGCTCCACCCAGCTCCACCCAGGTCCAGATGCACCCACCCAGGTCCAGATGCACCCACCCAGCTCCACCCAGGTCCAGATGCATCCACCCAGCTCCACCCAGGTCCAGATGCATCCACCCAGCTCCACCCAGGTCCAGATGCATCCACCCAGCTCCACCCAGGTCCAGATGCATCCACCCAGCTCCACCCAGGTCCAGATGCATCCACCCAGCTCCACCCAGGTCCTCTCCTGCATACCTGCTCCGCCCCCTGCTCCTCATTATTCCAGCCAGCCAGTTCAAACTCGGTGGTCGGCACAACAGATGTGGCCGTAGGTTCGGCCGGCGGAGACGCGTCATCCACCCGGGAGACATCCACCCTCACGGGCAGAGAGCCGTCGTCATCCCAACCGGCCGTGGCGACAGCTATAGGGTCATCGCCCCAACCGGCCGTGGCGGCAGCTATGGGGTCATCGTCCCAGTCGTGGGGCTCCTCCGTGGGCTCCTCAGCGGGAACAGGGACCTCCTCTGGCTTGGGTAGGGGGGTAGGGTTGTGGAGGTGGGGGGGGGCAATTAAATGGACAGAATGGGGAATGACCATTGGCATGAGGAACCCATTGGAAACCACGGAGACCAGGTTTTCCATGGCAACGGGCAGGGGCAAACAGGGTTGCGGGGGAAAGGGGCAGGTCAATGGGTATAATGGGGCGCGGGGACGCCATAGAAAGCCGGAGTGACCAGGCGTGGGTCAGGCCAGAGTTTCCATGGCAATGAGAGCCAATTATCAGGGGAAAGTATAAATGTTGGAAATTAATTCAAATAAATTAATTAAGTAAGAAAACCATTGATGATTGATTAGTTTGGAGGTGGTAGAAGAGTGAAAAGACCAGTTAAGAAAGGTCATTCGGATTCTGATCATTCGACTTTCTTCTGAGAAAATGAGTTCCTATTTCTAGCAGATGAAGTGACCCAGAGTACCTCTTTAATTAATAAACCATTTTACTTTAACGGTGCCAAGTCCAAATGAAGTAAAACTCATGTAAACTTGGATCCCAGCTTGACTAATTCCGGGTTAATTTCCCATCAGGAAATATAGAATTGCAACAAAATCCTACTGATCGTTTACATTTGTCATCCCTGTAGTATTATATCGGTTCTCTGGCACACTGACTCTTATGAGGATCGTCTTTAGAATAATTTCCCATGATTCAATCGGTTGTTTGGTCTCTGATCAGCTCCAACCAGGAAGTGACTCAAACACCAAAGTTACACGCCGCCTTCAGTCGCCGATCATTAAACTGGATGAATACTTTACAACACCAGAGGTACATTCCACCATGTCTTTTTCGTGATATGTTTGTCCAACAATTGCCCAAAAATCTTGAGACTACGTTTTCCAACTGAACAGCTGTCATACGGACCGAATCAAAATGTGAATTAACGACTCAGGGGTGGCTGAGGCTACGATTCGGGGTCCTGCAGCGCCCCCTACTTTCTGTGGTTATGTTTCAGTTATGGTGTATGCTTCTTTGACATACTACCAACACAGTCAACCTGGGCACTTACCAAACCCTAGAACACAGTCTCACAGCTGTGCTGAGAGTTGAACATGGCTATTTGGTATCACAGAGTAGCATCACTGTGATGAACCAGACGCACAACACATGACTGGAACTTACCCCCCACATATCCCAGGACAACGGCTTCAGGGAGAGAGAGAGAGAGAGAGAGAGAGAGAGAGAGAGAGAGAGAGAGAGAGAGAGAGGAGAGAGAGATGTAACTCATTCCATATAATCACACTCCTTTAGGTTGATAATCAGCACCAGCTCAAGACTCTGTGTCTGTTACATTATGCCAGCAGACGACACCAATACAGCGCCAGCTGGTTCCAGATCTGCTGGCGCCATCTTTACAACTCTCCTTCACAGAAGAAGACAGAGCTAACAGATCTGGAATCAGGCTAGTCCTCAAGACACACATTTGCATATAGTTTTCACTTATTCATACGATGAGAAAACCAGAGGTGGAGAAAGAGTATCGGGAGAGACGTAGTGGCACAGGTGAACATGGGGATTGAACCCACGTTCATGGTGTGGGGGGTACAGGTAATGGTTTAGGGGGGTACAGGTCATGGTTTAGGGGGGTACAGGTCATGGTTTAGGGGGTGCAGGTCATGGTTTAGGGGGTACAGGTCATGGTTTAGGGGGTACAGGTCATGGTGTGGGGGTACAGGTAATGGTTTAGGGGGTACAGGTCATGGTTTAGGGGGTGCAGGTCATGGTTTAGGGGGTACAGGTCATGGTTTAGGGGGTACAGGTCATGGTGTGGGGGTACAGGTAATGGTTTAGGGGGTACAGGTCATGGTTTAGGGGGTACAGGTAATGGTTTAGGGGGTACAGGTCATGGTTTAGGGGGGTACAGGTCATGGTTTAGAGGGGTACAGGTCATGGTTTAGGGGGTACAGGTCATGGTTTAGGGGGTACAGGTAATGGTGTGGGGGTACAGGTCATGGTTTAGGGGGTACAGGTCATGGTTTAGGGGGTACAGGTCATGGTGTGGGGGGTACAGGTAATGGTTTAGGGGGGTACAGGTCATGGTTTAGGGGGTACAGGTAATGGTGTGGGGGTACAGGTCATGGTTTAGGGGGTACAGGTCATGGTTTAGGGGGTACAGGTCATGGTTTAGGGGGTACAGGTCATGGTTTAGGGGGTACAGGTAATGGTGTGGGGGTACAGGTCATGGTTTAGGGGTACAGGTCATGGCTTAGGGGGTACAGGTCATGGTTTAGGGGGTACAGGTCATGGTTTAGGGGGTACAGGTAATGGTTTAGGGGGTACAGGTCATGGTGTGGGGGGTACAGGTCATGGTTTAGGGGGTACAGGTCATGGTTTAGGGGGTACAGGTCATGGTTTAGGGGGTACAGGTCATGGTTTAGGGGGTGCAGGTCATGGTTTAGGGGGTACAGGTAATGGTGTGGGGGTACAGGTCATGGTTTAGGGGGTACAGGTCATGGTTTAGGGGGTACAGGTCATGGTTTAGGGGGTACAGGTCATGGTTTAGGGGGTACAGGTCATGGTTTAGGGGGTACAGGTAATGGTGTGGGGGTACAGGTCATGGTTTAGGGGGTACAGGTCATGGTTTAGGGGGTACAGGTCATGGTTTAGGGGGTACAGGTAATGGTTTAGGGGTACAGGTCATGGTTTAGGGGGTACAGGTCATGGTTTAGGGGGTACAGGTCATGGTTTAGGGGGTACAGGTCATGGTTTAGGGGGTACAGGTCATGGTTTAGGGGGTACAGGTAATGGTGTGGGGGTACAGGTCATGGTTTAGGGGGTACAGGTCATGGTTTAGGGGGTACAGGTCATGGTTTAGGGGGTGCAGGTCATGGTTTAGGGGGTACAGGTCATGGTTTAGGGGTACAGGTCATGGTTTAGGGGTACAGGTCATGGTTTAGGGGGTACAGGTCATGGTGTGGGGGTACAGGTAATGGTTTAGGGGGTACAGGTCATGGTTTAGGGGGTACAGGTCATGGTTTAGGGGGTACAGGTCATGGTTTAGGGGGTACAGGTCATGGTTTAGGGGGTACAGGTCATGGTTTAGGGGGTGCAGGTCATGGTTTAGGGGGTACAGGTCATGGTTTAGGGGGTACAGGTCATGGTTTAGGGGGTACAGGTAATGGTGTGGGGGTACAGGTCATGGTTTAGGGGGTACAGGTCATGGTTTAGGGGGTACAGGTCATGGTTTAGGGGGTACAGGTAATGGTGTGGGGGTACAGGTCATGGTTTAGGGGGTACAGGTAATGGTGTGGGGGTACAGGTCATGGTTTAGGGGGTGCAGGTCATGGTTTAGGGGGTACAGGTCATGGTTTAGGGGGTACAGGTAATGGTGTGGGGGTACAGGTCATGGTTTAGGGGGTACAGGTCATGGTTTAGGGGGTACAGGTCATGGTGTGGGGGTACAGGTCATGGTTTAGGGGGTGCAGGTCATGGTTTAGGGGGTACAGGTAATGGTTTAGGGGGTACAGGTAATGGTTTAGGGGGTACAGGTCATGGTTTAGGGGGTACAGGTAATGGTTTAGGGGGTACAGGTCATGGTTTAGGGGTACAGGTCATGGTTTAGGGGGTACAGGTCATGGTTTAGGGGGTACAGGTAATGGTTTAGGGGGTACAGGTAATGGTGTGGGGGTACAGGTCATGGTTTAGGGGGTACAGGTAATGGTTTAGGGGGTACAGGTCATGGTTTAGGGGGTACAGGTCATGGTGTGGGGGACAGGTAATGGTTTAGGGGGTACAGGTCATGGTTTAGGGGGTACAGGTAATGGTTTAGGGGGTACAGGTCATGGTTTAGGGGGTACAGGTCATGGTTTAGGGGGTACAGGTCATGGTTTAGGGGGTACAGGTCATGGTTTAGGGGTACAGGTCATGGTTTAGGGGTACAGGTCATGGTTTAGGGGGGTACAGGTCATGGTTTAGGGGGGTGCAGGTCATGGTGTGGGGGGAGTAAAGGTCAGGGGTTAAGTGAATAGAGCAGGCCTTACCTGTGTTGGGGATGTCACACTGATGTCCGGAGCATCAAACAAGCTAATGATGTTCTCCTGCTTCATGTCCCGACAGGGGCTGGACTCTGGCCGCGGGGGCATCGCAGGTCGCAGCTACATGGTGTTGTCATGGAAACAAACAGTTACAACACGAGTGGGGTTAGTGTTAGTTGTTTCAGGGTTAAGGTTAGGGGTTAAATTAGAATAATAAAACATACAGTACCTTAGAGGGAGACTTGGGAATGGGAGGAGGACCTGCTGGACTCAAGCTGTTATTGACAGCATCTGGTCCTTTGGAGAGCTCACTGGATGTAGACGGGGAGGAGAAGAGGAGAAATAGAAACAAGAGAAAAAAGAGAGGGCGAGTAAGAGAATATGCAGTGAGGGCGTCAGGTCCGAGGCAGACTTAACAGCTCAGGAATAAGCCAGGGATGTCATGCAGGCTGTCATGCAGGCTGTCATACTGGCTGTCATGCTGGATGTAATGCTGGCTGTCATACTGGCTGTCATACTGGCTGTCATACTGGCTGTCATGCTGGATGTAATGCTGGCTGTCATACTGGCTGTCATACTGGCTGTCATACTGGCTGTCATACTGACTGTCATACTGGCTGTCATACTGGCTGTCATGCTGGCTGTCATGCTGGATGTAATGCTGGCTGTCATACTGGCTGTCATACTGACTGTCATACTGACTGTCATACTGGCTGTCATACTGACTGTCATACTGGATGTCATACTGGCTGTCATGCTGGCTGTCATGCTGGATGTCATACTGGCTGTCATACTGGCTGTCATACTGGCTGTCATACTGGCTGTCATACTGACTGTCATACTGGCTGTCATTATGACTGTCATACTGGCTGTCATACTGGCTGACATACTGACTGTCATACTGGCTGTCATACTGGCTGTCATACTGACTGTCATACTGGCTGTCATACTGGCTGTCATACTGGCTGTCATACTGACTGTCATACTGGCTGTCATACTGACTGTCATACTGGCTGTCATGCTGGCTGTCATGCTGGCTGTCATACTGGCTGTCATGCTGGCTGTCATACTGGCTGTCATACTGGCTGTCATGCTGGCTGTCATACTGGCTGTCATGCTGGATGTAATGCTGGATGTCATGCAGGCTGTCATGCTGGATGTAATGCTGGCTGTCATACTGGCTGTCATGCTGACTGCGAGTCCTGCGTTACGACATAAGACTATTTGAATGGCACTCAAGCTTTAATTCAATTCACTCAGGGTCAGGCTGGGGGTCAAATCACTCAGTGTCAGGCTGGGGGTCAAATCACTCAATGTCACGCTTGGGGTCAAATCACTCAGGGTCAATTTGGGGTCAATTCACACAGGGTCAGGCTTGGGTCAAGTCCAGTCAATTCAGGAGGTACACTGGCATTCCAATTCACACGATCTTTAAGGATTTTCTCATTAAGAACATTCCAATGTTAAAATTTGGGAACATTGATTTTTAGGAAATATACCAAATTGTCAGACCAAATTCAAACTAAGTTCATTCCTTTGAGATAAACACGTTGTATAAATAAAATTGGCATGTCTTCGTCGCTCTCACGGAACTGACACAAACCGAGCTGCGTTGCCGTAATCGTGGAGAAACATGTCAGTAAGAAAAGTCTTCTACGTTGGTTACCTCCTCCGAGATGTGGCTTGAGTGGGTGCCGAGCTGTAACCTGCCGTTCTGTAGAGGCGGTGGGATTTAATTTAATCTACAGTTACTTTACAAGGCCACAGGCCATATCAGAATACCAGGGACTGTGCTGACCACAGAAATAAGGCCACAGTCCATATCAGAATACCAGGGACTGTGCTGACCACAGAAATAAGGCCACAGTCCATATCAGAATACCAGGGACTGTGCTGACTACAGAAATAAGGCCACAGTCCATATCAGAATACCAGGGACTGTGCTGACCACAGAAATAAGGCCACAGTCCATATCAGAATACCAGGGACTGTGCTGACTACAGAAATAAGGCCACAGTCCATATCAGAATACCAGGGACTGTGCTGACTACAGAAATAAGGCCACAGTCATATCAGAATACCAGGGACTGTGCTCAGAAATAAGGCCACAGTCCATATCAGAATACCAGGGACTGTGCTGACCACAGAAATAAGGCCACAGTCCATATCAGAATACCAGGGACTGTGCTGACTACAGAAATAAGGCCACAGTCCATATCAGAATACCAGGGACTGTGCTGACCACAGAAATAAGGCCACAGTCCATATCAGAATACCAGGGACTGTGCTGACTACAGAAATAAGGCCACAGTCCATATCAGAATACCAGGGACTGTGCTGACTACAGAAATAAGGCCACAGTCCATATCAGAATACCAGGGACTGTGCTGACTACAGAAATAAGGCCACAGTCCATATCAGAATACCAGGGACTGTGCTGACTACAGAAATAAGGCCACAGTCCATATCAGAATACCAGGGACTGTGCTGACCATGGAAATAGTGCATTCTCTACCCAGGATAAAGGTAGGACAATTTGAATATAAAATTGGAGTATGGTTAAAATAATATATTAATGTGTTATTAATATATTAATTATGAACATGATACACTATGAAGAACGGTATGGATGGAGAATTACATGAGCTCACCCTGACACGTCCTGCTGTTCCAGTTTGACCAAGACATCATATAGGTTCTGATCCAGCTGCGTGTTAGAGTAGGAAAGGAGTTATAACTACAGTTAGTGTTAATATGATATGATCCACATGACTTAGAGGAGTTATAACTACAGTTAGTGTTAATATGATATGATCCACATGACTTAGAGGAGTTATAACTACAGTTAGTGTTAATATGATATGATCCACATGACTTAGAGGAGTTATAACTACAGTTAGTGTTAATATGATATGATCCACATGACTTAGAGGAGTTATAACTACAGTTAGTGTTAATATGATATGATCCACATGACTTAGAGGAGTTATAACTACAGTTAGTGTTAATATGATATGATCCACATGACTTAGAGGAGTTATAACTACAGTTAGTGTTAATATGATATGATCCACATGACTTAGAGGAGTTATAACTACAGTTAGTGTTAATATGATATGATCCACATGACTTAGAGGAGTTATAACTACAGTTAGTGTTAATATGATATGATCCACATGACTTAGAGGAGTTATAACTACAGTTAGTGTTAATATGATATGATCCACATGACTTAGAGGAGTTATAACTACAGTTAGTGTTAATATGATATGATCCACATGACTTAGAGGAGTTATAACTACAGTTAGTGTTGATATGATATGATCCACATGACTTAGAGGAGTTATAACTACAGTTAGTGTTAATATGATATGATCCACATGACTTAGAGGAGTTATAACTACAGTTAGTGTTAATATGATATGATCCACATGACTTAGAGGAGTTATAACTACAGTTAGTGTTAATATGATATGATCCACATGACTTAGAGGAGTTATAACTACAGTTAGTGTTGATATGATATGATCCACATGACTTAGAGGTGTTATAACTACAGTTAGTGTTAATATGATATGATCCACATGACTTAGAGGAGTTATAACTACAGTTAGTGTTAATATGATATGATCCACATGACTTAGAGGAGTTATAACTACAGTTAGTGTTAATATGATATGATCCACATGACTTAGAGGAGTTATAACTACAGTTAGTGTTAATATGATATGATCCACATGACTAAGAGGAGTTATAACTACAGTTAGTGTTAATATGATATGATCCACATGACTAAGAGGAGTTATAACTACAGTTAGTGTTGTGTGTGTAGGTTGTGAAAAAAAACAAATGTAATCTGAGCCCTGCTACGAGCCACTAAGTGTCTGAAACCTGAGTGATGCAGACACATACACATGTACGTTGTAATCACATGTATGTTGTATACACATGTACGTTGTAAAATGACACACTCACCCTGGCCATCTCTTTGTGGAACTTCTCCTCAAAGCCGGCCATACTCTGGAAGGTGCTCACGTAGAAGCCAACGCGACTGTTCCATAAAGATGGCAGCTCCTCCTGGAGATCTACATTTATCTCCTCAAACACCTTCTGAGCTCTCTCCAACTCGTCCTCCGCCTGACTCACACCACACACACACAAACACACCACACACAAACACACCACACACAGACAAAAACACCACACACACAAACACACAATCACACCACAATCATGAGTATTAACAAAACTCATACTGAAGACCGTGATCAGGTGAGTGTTGGCAGGGCCGGTTCTAGGGATAAGCGACATAAGCGGTCGCTCGGGGCCCCGACGGCAAGGGGCCTCCGACTAGACAGGGACGGGGCCCAAAATTTAAATTTGCCAGGGGCCTCCAAAAGACAAGAGCCGACACTTAATGTCAGAGCCAGAGAGTCTAGCCACCTCAGGAGTCACTCAGGCCTGCCTGGGCTGAACACAGTAAAAGAGTTGTGGCCGGGAAAACACTTGTGGTAAAATGGAGCCTCGTTTTAAAGCTGTCTGAAACACAGACGTTGTGGCGAGGGACGTGGCACCCACCTGGTTTCTGGAGAGGCTGCTCTGGGCAATGTTGTGGGCAGACAGGATGCCCTGGGCCCAGCCGGGAGTGGCTCTCTCCAACAGGGAGGCTGGCTGTAGGTGGAGAGAGAAGATGCAAAAGGAGAGGGGGAGAGTGGGAGAGAGAGAGAGAGAGAAAAGATGCAGAGGGAGAGAGGGAGAGAGGGAGAGAGAGAGAGAGAGAGAGAGAGAAAGAGAGAAAAGATGCAGAGGGAGAGAGTGTGAGAAAGAGAGTGAGAGAGAGAGAGGAAAGAGAGAAAATATGCAAGAGGAGAGGGAGAGAGTGGGAGAATGAGAGAGAAAGGAAAGAGAGAAAAGATGCAGAGGGAGAGAGTTGGAGAAAGAGAGTGAGAGAGAGAGAGGAAAGAGAGAAAAGATGCAAGAGGAGAGGGAGAGAGAGAGTGGGAGGATTATGCTGACACTTACATTCAACATTTCATCCAGATTAAATGCAATTCAATAAACAGAGGCTACATAATTATTCGTATCAATTCATTTCTGATGTCATTCTGATTCAATAAACAGAGGCTACATAATTATTCGTATCAATTCATTTCTGATGTCATTCTGATTCCATAAACAGAGGCTACATAATTATTCGTATCAATTCATTTCTGATGTCATTCTGATTCCATAAACAGAGGCTACATAATTATTTGTATCAATTCATTTCTGATGTCATTCTGATTCCATAAACAGATGCTACATAATTATTCGTATCAATTCATTTCTGATGTCATTCTGATTCCATAAACAGAGGCTACATAATTATTCGTATCAATTCATTTCTGATGTCATTCTGATTCCATAAACAGAGGCTACATAATTATTCGTATCAATTCATTTCTGATGTCATTCTGATTCCATAAACAGAGGCTACATAATTATTTGTATCAATTCATTTCTGATGTCATTCTGATTCCATAAACAGAGGCTACATAATTATTTGTATCAATTCATTTCTGATGTCATTCTGATTCCATAAACAGAGGCTACATAATTATTTGTATCAATTCATTTCTGATGTCATTCTGATTCCATAAACAGAGGCTACATAATTATTCGTATCAATTCATTTCTGATGTCATTCTGATTCCCCATCAATTTCCAGTTGTGGGTCCGTTACCTTGGTGATCTTGATACCTCCATCTTTCCCAGGCTTCTTTCCCTTATGGGTGGAGGAGTAGTTGTGTCTGGCACTGTCGTAGTCCACCAACTTCCTGTCACGCTTAGCAATACGAGACTGAAGACGACGTTAAGAAGTAGAGAATGAGACGTTAGTTCCCCATGTTCAGATGTTGACACACATTCACCCATCTGTGCTGTATCAATGGCGGCGTTTTGGCAGGTCCTTCATGACTTAGCTTGAACTTTTTTAAGGGAATTACTTTCTGTTTCTTCAAGATGTTACTACAATGATTTCCTACAATCAACAACTCTTGTTGAACTGTAAATCAGCAACTATACATCTCTACCAGACACTGTTTCTACTACGATATGCATCAAACTGGTTTAGTGATCCGCAAGTACCCTACCTTAATATCGGGGAACTGGCCAAGATAAGTGTCCATGGATATCAAAGCATTATCCACTAGCTTCTGGTGATAGTCCGTCCACAGAACATCAGTGTCCTGTAACGCAGACAGCAGACGAGGTCGGTCCACGTGAACCCTTTCATGACATCACACACATTCCAGTAAAATGACAGTCACGCCCCTTTAAAACAAAATTACACTCACACACAGAGTAAAATGAACACTAACGCTGTATGGCCAGCCTAGCTCAATCTATCACTCCAGTGAGCGATTAAAACACAAGTGATTTACCTCAAAAGTTGTTTTCCAACCTCTCTAAGCTTCTATTTACACTAGAAAGAAGAATGTGGAGAAAATGAAGGGACAAATCAAAGACAAATGAGTAACGAACGAATGAACAACGAGCATGGATGACGATACCAAAGTAGAAGTCCTAAGTCGAAGGAATGTTAGAAGTGATATGGAAGAACGTTCCAAGGGACAGGGAGAAGGGAGAGAAGCTGAGGAGATATTGCAGATGAAACAGTAGGAGATGCATTAGAACATCTGACCTGAGCCAGAAACCTGCTAGCTATCACAGCTGTGGACGGACCAACAGCTAACAAGGCAAGAGATAGATAAAGAGAAAGCGAAAAACGGGAAAACAGAGCGATAAGGAGACAGAGCGATAAGGGGAGGAGTGCCGAGAGAAGGAACGATGGATTCATCAGGGAACTGTGTTTGACTATAATTTGTGAAGCTACTAACCTCCGCAATGGAGTCCACGTCATCTTTGCCACTCCACTCCGGCTCGTACATTTCCACCAGACACTCCTGAAGGTTCTTGGAGGATTCGTGCATCGCTGACAAACGGACAAAGCGAGAGATACGCGTCACGGAGAGCACAAGCCAGCCGATTGCAGAACAACACAGCTGTTTTCAATGGTGTCAAATGATGAAAATCAAAAGTGAGAGCAAGATGTAAACGCCGGGGAACACGTCTTACTTTGAACAGCAGTCAGGTAGGCCCTCAGATCCTTCTGGAGTTTCGAGCCCTCCGTCTAAAAACAAAAGACGAAACACCTGGTTTACGACTCGTGTAATGGGGGCCATGTCAATGGGATGATGGTGTGTTTATCTGTGGACTGCCAGGCTCAGAGACGGTACTGCGGAGGGTGTTTGGTAAGGCGTACTGTGGAGGGTGTTTGGTACGGGGTACTGTGTAATGTGTTTGGTTAGGCTCAGAGAGGGTACTGTGTGATGTGTTTGGTACGGAGTACTGTGTAATGTGTTTGGTTAGGCTCAGAGAGGGTACTGTGGGATGTGTTTGGTACGGAGTACTGTGTAATGTGTTTGGTTAGGCTCAGAGAGGGTACTTGGTGATGTGTTTGGTACGGAGTACTGTGTAATGTGTTTGGTTAGGCTCAGAGAGGGTACTGTGTGATGTGTTTGGTACGGAGTACTGTGTAATGTGTTTGGTTAGGCTCAGAGAGGGTGCTGTGTGATGTGTTTGGTACGGAGTACTGTGTAATGTGTTTGGTTAGGCTCAGAGAGGGTACTGTGTGATGTGTTTGGTACGGAGTACTGTGCAATGTGTTTGGTTAGGCTCAGAGAGGGTACTGTGTGATGTGTTTGGTACGGAGTACTGTGTAATGTGTTTGGTTAGGCTCAGAGAGGGTACTGTGTGATGTGTTTGGTACGGAGTACTGTGTAATGTGTTTGGTTAGGCTCAGAGAGGGTACTGTGTGATGTGTTTGGTACGGAGTACTGTGTAATGTCTTTGGTTAGTCTCAGAGAGGGTACTGTGTAATGTGTTTGGTTAGGCTCAGAGAGGGTACTGTGTGATGTGTTTGGTACGGAGTACTGTGTAATGTGTTTGGTTAGGCTCAGAGAGGGTACTGTGTAATGTGTTTGGTACGGAGTACTGTGTAATGTGTTTGGTTAGGCTCATCCATGTCTGTGGACAGGCTCCTGGAAGACTCTTACATATTGTTTATTGAAGTTTATCACCCCCTCTTCAAATGCGACGTCTCTGGTCTCATCTGCTTTACCCAGTTTCTGCATCACCTGGATAGCAAGAACACATGAGAGTCAATTACATCCTAACGATAAGCAGCAGATGTGGAGGGAGACTCTCTGATGTCACATAGGCAACCTCAGGTCTTTTCTTATGGTCATTACATCCTTCTGTGAAGGAGTATACACACATATACCTCATTATTCACAACATACTACACAATTCTTGTGAATTTAAGTACTGGGACATTTCAGGAAATGCATTTACAAAGGCACTGATATCAGCACTGGTTTGGGAGCGACAGCAAGTTTAGTGAATCCTTTGATAGATGATGTCACCATAGCAAAACAACCAGTTGTGTGAATGATAATTGTTCACTTACCATCATATCTGACCAGATCTTGACATGTTTATATTATCAATGCTATTCGTGTCATCTGTGAGTGGTCATATTGTTTTGGTTCATCAGTCCTATTTAGTGCGATGGGGTTCTGGTCGTACTATAATATCATGGATGATATAGTGCTACGGGTCGTTGCTCTGTCATCTATCGCCAAGCATCAACCCTCACATTCCCTCATCTGCTTCCCCTGCTAACAGGGACAACATCAGATGAGGTACCATTTAAAATGAAATGTTAGAAACACATGCATTGGACCTTATGGAGGCCCCATAAGGGATGTCCACAGGACCACATGCATTGGACCTTATGGAGGCCCATGGGCCTGCTATATGGCA
Organism: Dallia pectoralis; assembly: GCA_029465975.1. Taxonomy (NCBI): domain Eukaryota; kingdom Metazoa; phylum Chordata; class Actinopteri; order Esociformes; family Umbridae; genus Dallia; species Dallia pectoralis. The sequence goes on along the minus strand of CM055738.1, from coordinate 2,645,890 downwards.
TCAAAGTGACGCGTAGCATAAAATACGGGATTGAGGTCATTAACGAATCCTCTGGCACGTAACATTATATCATACTATATGTTTATCCGTTTCACGGTCATGATGGTGCGTCATTGACTCGGTTCCTATCTGGCGAGGTGCCGATCAGATGAAACCCGGGGGACAACATGAATGAACCGATCGGAATCAAACCCAATCCGGCTCGGTTGTATTTCTTACCTTTTCTTGAGCCCGGGTCAGTTTCTTCTGCACGTTACTGGCGAGTTTCCCGGCCGTGACCCCCTTCCCTATCCCCATTTCAGCCATCTTGACTTTCGATGTGCTCTCGGGTCGGTATAATAAAAATAAGGAATCCGGTGGATTTGGGAGAACGATTAAGGTCGATTAAGAAAACAACACACCCAGCTCGTTATAGCAGGTCTAAGAACGGGTGTCTGTTTGTAAGCTGACTCGGAAACAGCAACGGTCTTCCAGTTTCCAGCGATGCATAGGGTACCGATATGCCATTAGGTTTGTGGATGAGAATAACCTGCGCAGCGGGGGGTGCTTGTTAAAGGGATACGCTCTCTACAAGCAGCCAGGATCCACTGGGTGTAGTTTGCCTTATGTTCCACTAGAGGGCGACATTGTTGTGGTCAAACTGCGGATGGAAACAAGCAGTCCAGCTTGGATTGAAGACGAGTACCTGTGGGACCGCAGTGTGACCACAGTGGGACCGCAGTGTAACCACAATGTGACCACAGTGGGACCGCAGTGGGACCGCAGTGGGACCGGAGTGGGACCGGAGTGGGACCGCAGTCTGACCACAGTGTGACCGCAGTGTGACCACTGACCGCAGTGGGACCAAAGTCTGGCCCCAGTGTGACCGCAGTGTGACCACATTCCGTAAACTTGAAGGGGAAACACAACGGGAGAAAAACAGTCTTAAAGTTAACAGGCATTATTCTTCCATGCATCTAAGGCACAACTCGATGTGGTTGTTCAGACGCTGTCCATGGTTTTGAATGACTTAATAAAGCCTTTAGACTGAGTAACACGGTTATTTAGAGCAGTGGTTTTCAAAGTGGGGGCACCAGGGGGCCTGATCAAGTTGGATTTAAAAAAAATAGTTTTATACAGTAAATATCTTAATATTATTATGAGTATTATTATGAAATAGCTTTATAATAATTTGTCACATATGTGAAAATTACACTTTTAATGCTAATCGTTCTGATTGGCCGGTATCAAACACCATATTATTGTATATCTATGGGTTAAATAACACATCCTGCACAAGGGGGGCCTTGTCATAGAAACGTTTAGAGTACATCTGCGGGTGGTTCTGAACGGACAGGGACGTGTAACCTACACCCCCCCCCGTGTTCCTGTGCATAATGGTATCACCCATAACGAGCAGGGATGTGCGAGCCTGTGCTGTAACCTACACCCCCGTGTTCCTGTGCATAATGGTATCACCCATAAAGAGCAGGGTTGTGCGAGCTGAGCAGAGACAGACTCAACACAAAGAAGCATCGGACTGGGAGAAAAACATCACATCAGATCTCAAGCCAAGACATGAACCCAATTAATTAGCACCGTTTTAATTAAAAAAGGGCTTGTTTTTTAAATGCACACCCATTGGTCCAAAGTCTTATACCCTGAAAGGGAGAATATACAACCTGCGTACAGGAGAGAGGGACGCTTAAACATAGAGGCTTTCTGTCTCCCAATGGCTCGGTGGTCGGGGGAAGTGGTCTCTCGCTTCCAAGCCGTGGTGCTGGTACCTCTGTAGCGGCTGGGCTGCGCTGCTGGCACCGGGTGTACGGATGAGAGGCATGCCTGCACTGGATGGTTGAACCAGCGGGGGTTTCAGCCTGTGTGGGAGTCCCTGCTGTGTGTGTGTGCCAGTCTGTAACCGAGGTGAGTGGAGGAGCAGGTGCAGCTTTCTTTGTTCTTTTGCATGGATCCGGACAATGTGTTCAACACACACGCACACGCACGGTTTCTCCGTGAATGGGGATATGGCTGGTTGACGACAGCCCAGACTACATGCGGTTTGCTGATATGTGGATCCATTAAGAGAATCACACCTTATAGTTTACAATATAGTGGTTTGTAATGATTCTGTGTTCTTATGTTTCATTGTTAAGTATTTCAGTAACAAAAGCTTTTGCATACTGCCTGCGGGGTGTTTCTGTTTTTGGTTACTTTTCATGATTGCATATGCTTCCAAACATAGTTATTCAGTCGTTATGAACTTTCCTATTTTATTGCATTTTAGGGTGTGTTATTCAGCCAAACATGTAACATGTAAACAGACTGACTGAATCGATTCTCCGCGTGCCCAGTGCCCTGGATGTAAACAGCCTGACTGAATCGATTATCCGGGTGCCCAGTGCCCTGCATGTAAACAGACTGACTGAATCAATTCTCCGCGTGCCCAGTGCCCTGGATGTAAACAGGCTGACTGAATCGATTCTCCGGGTGCCCAGTGCCCTGCATGTAAACAGACTGACTGAATCGATTCTCCTGCTGCCCAGTGCCCTGCATGTAAATAGCCTGACTGAATCGATTCTCCGGGTGCCCAGTGCCCTGGATGTAAACAGCCTGACTGAATCGATTCTCCGGGTGCCCAGTGCCCTGCATGTAAACAGACTGACTGAATCGATTCTCCTGCTGCCCAGTGCCCTGTATGTAAACAGCCTGACTGAATCGATTCTCCGGGTGCCCAGTGCCCTGCATGTAAACAGCCTGACTGAATCGATTCTCCGGGTGCCCAGTGCCCTGCATGTAAACAGACTGACTGAATCGATTCTCCTGCTGCCCAGTGCCCTGCATGTAAATAGCCTGACTTAATTGATTCTCCGTGTGCCCAGTGCCCTGCATGTAAACAGACTGACTGAATGAAGCCTGCGGCTTCATCACTTGTGACATCTGACACTGGCAGAGGAGGTCAATCACAATCTGTGTTGACAACCACTACATAACCACAGCCATTACGTAATTACTCCACCCAGCGGAAACAAAGATTAAGTATTTGATACCGACACTTATACATACTTATACATATTGTACATTGGTGTTTTTTCTTTCAATATGTTGGGAATTTATCAGGAGCTTTTATCCACACCATTGTTATATCTATCCAATCATGGAGTTCCTATAGGGAAATGGTTCATATTGACGGGTTATAGTGGAAGCATTACGGGTTCTATGTAGCTATACTGGTTCCTGAAGGAACTCTGCAACGGAGGCGTGGCCTAGTAAGATTTTGGTTAAAGATATATATATTATTTTATTAAATGCTATTCTTGTGTCTCAATCCCAATTCATGTTCATCACATGTCAGGTTGCCCGTGCAAATTCCAAATTTTGCATGGTTATAAATTAAATTACTGGAGCTGGTAAGCAATGAGAATGACATATTCTGATACAGCATATGCATTAATATTAAAGCAAGGTTTAAATGTAAAGTGCACGAACTTAAGACGACGAAAAGGAATGGCATTAATCCTAACACATGAATGAAAGTAGGATTCAACTTGTCCAGTAATTATTAAAAAGGTTAGAAATGTAAACCCTCACATCACAAAATTTACAATATTTCACATAACATGATACACATATGAAAACCATTACACGATGAAACCTTTACACAAGTTCCTCAATGACTCTTTTTTGTTTTAGCATACGGAACTGAACTTCCTTCATTTGGTAACTTAATTGAATTTGCATATGCTGGACTGCTAAGAGATGAGAAGAGCATCATGTAATGAATTCCCCCGAATCAATCTAAGAGTTTGGTTTGGATGAGTCTCTTGTCATGTAGAAGATGTTGCAAATCAGTGATTATACATATTTGAGATAAGGTGGTAACTGAAAACATATAGTTTGACACCCTCCTTATTTGGGATCATGGGTTGTTAGGATGTGTTAATAATAATGAATAATAATAATAATCATAAATAATAATCATAAATAATAATCATAAATAATAATAATCATAAATAATAATCATAATAAACCTATAATATGACACCCTACTTATTGAGGATCATGGGTTGTCAGGATGTGTTAATAATCATAAATAATAATCATAATAATGATCATAAATAATAATCATAATATTAAACATAAATAATAATCATAATAATAATCATTAATAATAATCATAATAATAATCATAAATAATAATCATAATAATGATCATAAATAATAATCATAATATTAAACATAAATAATAATCATAATAATAATCATTAATAATAATCATAATAATAATCATAAATAATAATAATAATAATCATAAATAATAATCATCATAAATAATAATCATAATAAACCTATAATATGACACACTCCTTATTTGGGATCATGGGTTGTCAGGATGTGTTAATAATTGTAAATAATAATCATAAATAATAATCATAAATAATAATCATAAATAATAATCATAAATAATAATAATAAATGTATAGTTTGACACCCTCCTTATAGGATCATCGGTTGTCAGGATGTGTTAATAATCAACGATTTGAGTAAGTGCCCTAGTAATCGTTTATCTTAAATGAACTCTCATTTGACGATTTCTAAATGCCCTACGTGTGTGGCGAAGTCAGAACGCGTTCTTTTGAGTCATCGCTTTAGACGGGAATGGGTGGTGAACGACAAACAGCGTAAGACGTGGGAATGTAAAATGGACGCCGCGTGTGGGTGAGCGAGATGAACTGAGTTTAATGGTGTGAAATGGGGGGAACTGTGTTTTTGCTGTGAAGGCAGTTATGTAATAATGGGAGGATAGAGATTCCAGGCAGCAGCAGAACCAGCGGAGGGAGGACGCCTCCCCCAGGGGGGAGCTCACTGTCTAATGGAGTTATGTAGCAACAGGCCAAGTGTTTTGGTAACTAATGCCTTCTATGAGGAGGGGTGGAACGCCTGAGGAAAATGGAAAATGGGGGAGAGAGGGAAGGATGGACAGAGAATATAGACACTGGGAGAGAGGGGGGAGGGGAGAGGGAGGAGAGAAGGAATGGCAGAGAATAGAGAGACTGGGAGAGATGGCGAAGGGGAGAGAGGAGAGAGGGAATGGAGATACTGAGAGAGATGTAGAAGGGGAGAGGGAGGAGAGAAGGAATGGCAGAGAATAGAGAGAGAGGGAGAGATGGAGAAGGGGAGAGAGGAGAGAGGGAATGGCAGGAATATAGATACTGGGAGAGAGGGGGAGATGGAGAGATGGGGTATAAAAAGAAGAAAGGGGATAGAAGGTGGGGGTATAAAAGAAGAGGGAAAGATGTTTGGGAGAGACAGAGAAAAAAGAGGTGAAGCAGGGAACAAAATTAGAGATGGAGAGAATAAAACAATGAGAGTGTGTGTGTGAGGGGAAAAAATGGAGTGAATGACTGATTATAGTGAATTAGAGATGGATCAAGAAAATAACAGAGAAATATGGTAAAGACACGCAGTAAGAACAAACGATGGCAGGTGGAGAAGTGGAGAGATAGAGGAAGAAGTAGAGAGATAGAGGAATAAGTAGAGAGATAGAGGAATAAGTAGAGAGATAGAGGAAGAAGTAGAGAGATAGAGGAATAAGTAGAGAGATAGAGGAAGAAGTAGAGAGATAGAGGAAGAAGTAGAGAGATAGAGGAAGAAGTAGAGAGATAGAGGAAGAAGTAGAGATAGAGGAAGAAGTAGAGATAGAGGAAGAAGTAGAGAGATAGAGGAAGAAATAGAGAGATAGAGGAAGAAAGAGAGATAGAGGAAGAAGTAGAGAGATAGAGGAAGAAGTAGAGAGATAGAGGAAGATAGAGGAAGAAGTAGAGAGATAGAGGAAGAAGTAGAGAGATAGAGGAAGAAGTAGAGAGATAGAGGAAGAAGTAGAGATAGAGGAAAGAAGATAGAGGAAGAAGTAGAGAGATAGAGGAAGAAGTAGAGATAGAGGAAGAAGTAGAGAGATAGAGGAAGAAGTAGAGATAGAGGAAGAAGTAGAGAGATAGAGGAAGAAGTAGAGGAAGATAGAGGAAGAAGTAGAGAGATAGAGGAAGAAGTAGAGAGATAGAGGAAGAAGTAGAGAGATAGAGGAAGAAGTAGAGAGATAGAGGAAGAAGTAGAGAGAAGAGGAAGAAGTAGAGAGATAGAGGAAGAAGTAGAGAAGAAGAAGTAGAGAGATAGAGGAAGAAGTAGAGAGATAGAGGAAGAAGTAGAGATAGAGGAAGAAGTAGAGAGATAGAGGAAGAAGTAGAGATAGAGAAGAAGGAAGAAGTAGAGAGATAGAGGAAGAAGTAGAGAGATAGAGGAAGAAGTAGAGAGATAGAGGAAGAAGTAGAGAGATAGAGGAAGAAGTAGAGAGATAGAGGAAGAAGTAGAGAGATAGAGGAAGAAGTAGAGAGATAGAGGAAGAAGTAGAGAGATAGAGGAAGAAGTAGAGAGATAGAGGAAGAAGTAGAGAGATAGAGGAAGTAGAGATAGAGGAAGAAGTAGAGAGATAGAGGAAGAAGTAGAGAGATAGAGAAGAAGGAAGAAGAAGAAGTTGAGAGATAGAGGAAGAAGTAGAGAGATAGAGGAAGAAGTAGAGAAGAAGTAGAGATAGAGGAAGAAAAGTAGAGATAGAGGAAGAAGTAGATAGAGGAAGAAGTAGAGAGATAGAGGAAGAAGTAGAGAGATAGAGGAAGAAGTAGAGAGATAGAGGAAGAAGTAGAGAGATAGAGGAAGAAGTAGAGAGATAGAGGAAGAAGTAGAGATAGAGGAAGAAGTAGAGAGATAGAGGAAGAAGTAGAGATAGAGGAAGAAGTAGAGAGATAGAGGAAGAAGTAGAGAGATAGAGGAAGAAGTAGAGAGATAGAGGAAGAAGTAGAGAGATAGAGGGAAGAGAGATAGAGGAAGTAGAGAGATAGAGGAAGAATAGAGAGAGAAGAAAGTAGAGATAGAGGAAGAAGTAGAGAGATAGAGGAAGAAGTAGAGAGATAGAGGAAGAAGTAGAGATAGAGGAAGAAGTAGAGAGATAGAGGAAGAAGTAGAGAGATAGAGGAAGAAGTAGAGAGATAGAGGAAGAAGTAGAGATAGAGGAAGAAGTAGAGATAGAGGAAGAAGTAGAGAGATAGAGGAAGAAGTAGAGAGATAGAGGAAGAAGTAGAGAGATAGAGGAAGAAGTAGAGAGATAGAGGAAGAAGTAGAGAGATAGAGGAAGAAGTAGAGAGATAGAGGAAGAAGTAGAGATAGAGGAAGAAGTAAAGCGATTAAATGAGTGGGCGAGATTAGAGGACGTGAGACAGATTAGAGGAAGTGAGATCCACACAGTGAAACGGAGAGGACGTGAGAGAACTCGGCTTAGTGGGGAGATAAGCGGAAGTGAGAAAGTAAGATGCAGTAGGAGAGATTGCATGAATAAAGACAAGAGAGGGAAAGAGGGATGGAGACAGAGAGAGAAGCGTGCGATACAGATGGAGGATAGGAGAGAGCGTAGGGAGGTGTATCAAGAGGATAGAGGGAGTTCAAGTGGATTGTAATCCCATTAAATCACACCAGTGTTCTCCATCCTCTGAGCTCCACATCCACTGTCCAGTCGGTATGTTCTCTATCATATGAGCCTGTATGTTCTCTATCATATGATCCTGTATGTTCTCTATCATATGAGCCTGTATGTTCTCCATCATATGATCCTGTATGTCCTCCATCATATGATCCTGTATGTTCTCTATCATATGAGCCTGTATGTTCTCCATCATATGATCCTGTATGTCCTCCATCATATGATCCTGTATGTTCTCTATCATATGAGCCTGTATGTCCTCCATCATATGATCCTGTATGTTCTCTATCATATGAGCCTGTATGTTCTCTATCATATGAGCCTGTATGTTCTCTATCATATGAGCCTGTATGTCCTCCATCTTATGATCCTGTATGTTCTCTATCATATGAGCCTGTATGTTCTCTATCATATGAGCCTGTATGTCCTCCATCATATGATCCTGTATGTTCTCTATCATATGAGCCTGTATGTTCTCTATCATATGAGCCTGTATGTCCTCCATCATATGAGCCTGTATGTCCTCCATCATATGATCCTGTATGTTCTCTATCATATGAGCCTGTATGTCCTCCATCATATGATCCTGTATGTTCTCTATCATATGAGCCTGTATGTTCTCTATCATATGAGCCTGTATGTCCTCCATCATATGAGCCTGTATGTCCTCCATCATATGATCCTGTATGTTCTCTATCATATGAGCCTGTATGTTCTCTATCATATGAGCCTGTATGTCCTCCATCATATGATCCTGTATGTTCTCTATCATATGATCCTGTATGTTCTCTATCATATGAGCCTGTATGTTCTCTATCATATGATCCTGTATGTCCTCCATCATATGATCCTGTATGTTCTCTATCATATATGTCATATGAGCCTGTATGTCCTCCATCATATGATCCTGTATGTTCTCTATCATATGAGCCTGTATGTTCTCTATCATGATCCTGAGATCCTGTATGTTCTCTATCATATGAGCCTGTATGTCCTCCATCATATGAGCCTGTATGTCCTCCATCATATGATCCTGTATGTTCTCTATCATATGAGCCTGTATGTTCTCTATCATATCTCCTCCATCATATGATCCTGTATGTTCTCTATCATATGATATGTTCTCTATCATATGAGCCTGTATGTCCTCCATCATATGAGCCTCTCTATCATATGAGCCTGTATGTCCTCCATCATATGATCCTGTATGTTCTCTATCATATGAGTTCTCTATCATATCCTGTATGTTCTCTATCATATGAGCCTGTATGTCCTCCATCATATGATCCTGTATGTTCTCTATCATATGAGCCTGTATGTTCTCTATCATATCTGTATGTCCTCCATCATATGATCCTGTATGTTCTCTATCATATGATCCTGTATGTTCTCTATCATATGATCCTGTATGTTCTCTATCATATGACCCTGTATGTTCTCTATCATATGAGCCTGTATGTCCTCCATCATATGATCCTGTATGTTCTCTATCATATGAGCCTGTATGTTCTCTATCATATGAGCCTGTATGTCCTCCATCATATGATCCTGTATGTTCTCTATCATATGATCCTGTATGTTCTCTATCATATGAGCCTGTATGTCCTCCATCATATGAGCCTGTATGTTCTCTATCATATGAGCCTGTATGTCCTCCATCATATGATCCTGTATGTTCTCTATCATATGAGCCTGTATGTTCTCTATCATATGAGCCTGTATGTCCTCCATCATATGATCCTGTATGTTCTCTATCATATGATCCTGTATGTTCTCTATCATATGATCCTGTATGTTCTCTATCATATGATCCTGTATGTTCTCTATCATATGATCCTGTATGTTCTCTATCATATGATCCTGTATGTTCTCTATCATATGATCCTGTATGTTCTCTATCATATGAGCCTGTATGTCCTCCATCATATGATCCTGTATGTTCTCTATCATATGAGCCTGTATGTCCTCCATCATATGAGCCTGTATGTCCTCCATCATATGAGCCTGTATGTCCTCCATCATATGAGCCTGTATGTCCTCCATCATATCTCCTCCATCATATGATCCTGTATGTTCTCTATCATATGAGCCTGTATGTTCTCTATCATATGAGCCTGTATGTTCTCCATCATATGAGCCTGTATGTTCTCCATCATATGATCCTGTATGTTCTCTATCATATGAGCCTGTATGTTCTCTATCATATGAGCCTGTATGTTCTCTATCATATGAGCCTGTATGTTCTCCATCATATGAGCCTGTATGTTCTCCATCATATGAGCCTGTATGTTCTCTATCATATGAGCCTGTATGTTCTCTATCATATGAGCCTGTATGTTCTCTATCATATGAGCCTGTATGTTCTCCATCATATGAGCCTGTATGTTCTCCATCATATGAGCCTGTATGTTCTCTATCATATGAGCCTGTATGTTCTCTATCATATGAGCCTGTATGTTCTCTATCATATGAGCCTGTATGTTCTCTATCATATGATCCTGTATGTTCTCTATCATATGAGCCTGTATGTCCTCCATCATATGATCCTGTATGTTCTCTATCATATGAGCCTGTATGTCCTCCATCATATGAGCCTGTATGTTCTCTATCATATGAGCCTGTATGTTCTCTATCATATGATCCTGTATGTTCTCTATCATATGAGCCTGTATGTCCTCCATCATATGAGCCTGTATGTCCTCCATCATATGAGCCTGTATGTTCTCTATCATATGAGCCTGTATGTCCTCCATCATATGATCCTGTATGTTCTCTATCATATGAGCCTGTATGTCCTCCATCATATGAGCCTGTATGTCCTCCATCATATGAGCCTGTATGTCCTCCATCATATGATCCTGTATGTTCTCTATCATATGAGCCTGTATGTCCTCCATCATATGAGCCTGTATGTTCTCTATCATATGAGCCTGTATGTCCTCCATCATATGAGCCTGTATGTCCTCCATCATATGATCCTGTATGTCCTCCATCCTCTGAGCCTGTATGTTCTCTATCATATGAGCCTGTATGTCCTCCATCATATGATCCTGTATGTTCTCTATCATATGAGCCTGTATGTCCTCCATCCTCTGAGCCTGTATGTTCTCTATCATATGAGCCTGTATGTTCTCTAACATAGGAGCCTGTATGTTCTCTATCATATGAGCCTGTATGTTCTCTAACATAGGAGCCTGTATGTTCTCTAACATAGGAGCCTGTATGTTCTCCTTCCTCTCAGCCTGTATGTTCTCCTTCCTCTCAGCCTGTATGTTCTTCTTCCTCTCAGCCTGTATGTTCTTCTTCCTCTGAGCCTGTATGTTCTCCTTCCTCTCAGCCTGTATGTTCTCCTTCCTCTCAGCCTGTATGTTCTTCTTCCTCTCAGCCTGTATGTTCTCCTTCCTCTCAGCCTGTATGTTCTTCTTCCTCTCAGCCTGTATGTTCTTCTTCCTCTGAGCCTGTATGTTCTCCTTCCTCTCAGCCTGTATGTTCTCCTTCCTCTCAGCCTGTATGTTCTTCTTCCTCTGAGCCTGTATGTTCTCCTTCCTCTCAGCCTGTATGTTCTCCTTCCTCTCAGCCTGTATGTTCTTCTTCCCCTCAGCCTGTATGTTGTCTTCTTTCAGACAGTTGTAAGCTGCAGAGGGGAGTTTTAGAAACACCATCAGGCAAGTTCTTTCAGACAGTCAAGGACACTGTGTTTGTGTCTGAGCTTTTGGAACACATTCATGGAACACATTCATGGCAGTCATGACAGCTTGTTTGCTTCCAATGTTTTGCATCTAGTTCCAGTGGATTTGGTTATCGTGTTCTCCTGTACATCGGTGGGTACCTGTGTACCTTGTTTTACTGAGTTCTTTTTGTGTTACTCTTTTCTATGTTCTTATTTTTTAACCCTATGTGGTTTTAAATGGCATAGAGTTATGAATTGCATTTTAAAGTTCAAATTATAGATGTTTGCTTCTTTAACTTCTTTTTCTGGCACAACCTTAATACAATTCTATTCAAAAGGTCTGATTGTCTGTCTCTCTCTTTCTTTCTCTCTGTTTGTGATTGATTGTCCTCAACTCTAAAATAATGTCAGATGGTCAGTTGGTTTGTCCATCACTGAGTGTCTTCAACCCTAGATTCATATTTTTGCTTCTGGTTGTCCACAAGCCTAGAGGAGGTTGATCTTTTAACGTAAATGCATGGTAGATACGTTCACTAGTAACGTAATCGCGTGTTCCTACAATAGTTCCCAGGGAACATAATTCTTGAGATATAGGGTTGCTGTTTTTAGTTGTCCACAGGCATAGAGGAGGTTGATCTTTTTCTGGTTGTCTAACAGGCCTAGATGAAGGTTTATCTCTCTGTCCTAGGTCTTCCATACAGCCTTCCATGTTTGACCTCAGGGTCGTCTCACAGCAGTTGGCAGGGCTATAAAGGGGTCATGACCCTAGGATTAGTCCCAGATTCGTTTGGATTCGCAGTGTGACAATATCCAGCAAGTCTCAGGATAGTGACAAGGCTTCTGGCTCTGTGTCATAGTGAAACTATTATGTCATGTGTTTATATCTGTGTCATAGTGAAACTATTATGTCATGTGTTTATATCTGTGTCATAGTGAAACTATTATGTCATGTGTTTATATCTGTGTCATAGTGAAACTATTATCAGTGACAAGTGAAACTTATGTCATGTGTTTATATCTGTGTCATAGTGAAACTATTATATGTCATGTGTTTATATCTGTGTCATAGTGAAACTATTATGTCATGTGTTTATATCTGTGTCATAGTGAAACTATTATGTCATGTGTTTATATATGAAACTGTGTTTATATCTGTGTCATAGTGAAACTATTATGTCATGTGTTTATATCTGTGTCATAGTGAAACTATTATGTCATGTGTTTATATCTGTGTCATAGTGAAACTATTATGTCATGTGTTTATATCTGTGTCATAGTGAAACTATTATGTCATGTGTTTATATCTGTGTCATAGTGAAACTATTATGTCATGTGTTTATATCTGTGTCATAGTGAAACTATTATGTCATGTGTTTATATCTGTGTCATAGTGAAACTATTATGTCATGTGTTTATATCTGTGTCATAGTGAAACTATTATGTCATGTGTTTATATCTGTGTCATAGTGAAACTATTATGTCATGTGTTTATATCTGTGTGAAACTATTATGTCATGTGTTTATAAACTATTATGTCATGTGTTTATATCTGTGTCATAGTGAAACTATTATGTCATGTGTTTATATCTGTGTCATAGTGAAACTATTATGTCATGTGTTTATATCTGTGTCATAGTGAAACTATGTGTTTTATGTCATGTGTTTATATCTGTGTCATAGTGAAACTATTATGTCATGTGTTTATATCTGTGTCATAGTGAAACTATTATGTCATGTGTTTATTATATGAAACTATTATGTCATGTGTTTATATCTGTGTCATAGTGAAACTATTATGTCATGTGTTTATATCTGTGTCATAGTGAAACTATTATGTCATGTGTTTATATCTGTGTCATAGTGAAACTATTATGTCATGTGTTTATATCTGTGTCATAGTGAAACTATTATGTCATGTGTTTATATCTGTGTCATAGTGAAACTATTATGTCATGTGTTTATATCTGTGTCATAGTCAGATGGTTATTGTTATAGTATAGTCTGATGTTATGTCACTAGGTGAATTCTAAATCATAGTTGGATGGTTATGTCACTGGGTGATTTCTAAATCATAGTTGGATGGTTATGTCACTGGGTGAATTCTAAATCATAGTTGGATGGTTATGTCACTGGGTGAATTCTAAATCATAGTTGGATGGTTATGTCACTAGGTGAATTCGAAATCATAGTTGGATGGTTATGTCACTGGGTGATTTCTAAATCATAGTTGGATGGTTATGTCACTAGGTGAATTCTAAATCATAGTTGGATGGTTATGTCACTGGGTGATTTCTAAATCATAGTTGGATGGTTATGTCACTAGGTGAATTCTAAATCATCGTTGGATGGTTATGTCACTGGGTGAATTCTAAATCATAGTTGGATGGTTATGTCACTAGGTGAATTCTAAATCATAGTTGGATGGTTATGTCACTGGGTGAATTCTAAATCATACTTGGATGGTTTTGTCACTGGGTGATTTCTAAATCATAGTTGGATGGTTATGTCTATGTCAGAGTTTGAAAGCTAGAGTCTGACTCACACATTTGAGTTTATACTGGTCCTGGTCTTGGTACTGGCCTCAGTTAGGCCCCTGGTTCTGTCCTTGGTTGTGGTTTTTGTCTGGGTTCTGGTCTTGGCCTTTTTTGTATGTTTTAAGTTGTATATCGGCTTGGTAATTTTAGACAATGTCTTGCATACATTTTAATTATATATTCTAAACGTTTTGATTTGTCTTATTTTCTATTAAAACGGCTTAGAGATTTCTATTTCCCACACTTCCCATCCTACCCTAAGAAACTTAGTGAAAAACAGAGAACAACAGAATGTATTCTTCAACGCTAGGCGTACATTGGATCCTCCACTGTTCACAGATCACCCAATCACCAATACTACTTTAACATTATGTTTCATTTTGCCATCTCTACAGTCCACTACGGTAACGTGGGTCCATCTCACAGTGGGCTGGAACCTCTCAAACCATATTTGCTGATATTCCCCCATGATGAAACCTTTCACCAAGAGCACGACCGTGTTTTTCGTTGACTCTGAATGGTTCCTCAGGTTTTCTTCTGATATTGCAGTCTGCGGGTTCAATCGCTTCATCAAAGCCATTACAGTTTGAACATATTATACGTTTAGTATGAATTCTGTCTCTTTGGAGAATGAAATTGGAATTCTAACTGTTCTGTGGACAGAAGTGTACTTCAAACAGCGGTAATAAGGTCCTTCTTTCAACTCTGGTTGTGCTTCTTTTCCTCGCCTGCTGGAATTGAGGCCTTAAGTTCAAAGCTTTGATGTTTCGGTTTGTCATCCAGAAGCATGCCTAATATTAAAATAAGGCTGTTTAATGTCATCAGAGTATTAATTCTAGATAAATTGAAATGTATCTTTTAACATGAATTGAAAAAGGATTGTATACGTTCTGATGCAAATATGCTAATTTTAATGCAAACAAAATTCTGCAGCAACAAAAAATATAAATAATAAATTCTCATATTAATAATTACAGTTATTATAATACTCGTATTAAAGAGAATTAAACAAAACACAAAAAGTGCAAAATCTTGTAAAGAGTCCAGACAATATTTGGTATTGGTTGGTATTCTGTGTACCATCTGTGTGTTGACTTGCCCATGCTGATTCTGTGTACCAACTGTGTGTTGAGTTGCCCATGCTGATTCTGTGTACCAACTGTGTGTTGAGTTGCCCATGCTGATTCTGTGTACCAACTGTGTGTTGAGTTGCCAATGCTGATTCTGTGTACCAACTGTGTGTTGAGTTGCCCATGCTGATTCTGTGTACCAACTGTGTGTTGAGTTGCCCATGCTGATTCTGTGTACCAACTGTGTGTTGAGTTGCCCATGCTGATTCTGTGTACCAACTGTGTGTTGAGTTGCCCATGCTGATTCTGTGTGTTGAGTTGCCCATGCTGATTCATAAGATCATGTCTGTAGTCTGTCGATGGAAATGTTCTGTCAGACAGTTTTAAGCCTGGATCTATCTGTTGTGGTAATTATGCACATTATCTGTCAATAAGAAAGCTTAAGAAATCCTTCAATTGAGTGAGACAAACGGACTGGCCGGTAGAAATAAGATAAATATACACTATTACTTACTTCGGCAGTAGCACGTCCGGTATAGTGGTTGTCCTAAACAGCATTGCAGATCATGAAAATAGTTTGTTGTGTAACTCAAGCTTAATCCAAAATCGATCCGATACTGTGGCCACAAATATGATGTAACCAGTTCTTAAACAGTACCAAGATAGTGACATTTATCTTGATTTCTTTTTTTACAAAATATGGTTAAAATGTCAAGAACTACAAATGAGACATATGGTTCAGCCTTATAAACCAGTTTCTGTCACTCTTCTCACTCTCTCAGTCTCTCTCTCTCTCTCTGTCACTCTTCTCACTCTCTCAGTCTCTCTCTCTCTCTCTGTCACTCTCTCTCACTCTCTCATTCTCTCTCTGTCTCTCTCTCTCTCAGTCTCTCTTAGTGTCCCTCTGTCTCTCCATCTCTCTGTCTCTCTGTCTCTCTGTCACTCCCTCTCTCTCTCTCCATCTCCCTGTCACTCCCTCTCTCTCTCTCTCTGTCTCTCTCTCTCCCTCTCTCCCTCCCTCTTTCCCTTTCTCCATTCCTCTCTCCGTGCCCTCGTTATCTCTCTCATGCCCCAGCTCTCCCATTACAAGGGAGTGTGACCATATGTTCATGTTCTGCCTGTCTGGACGATGTATTCTGTGGGACAAATCCCAAACAGCATTACACTGCTTATACATTACTCATGTCTGGGTCCTTGGTGCTCATAATCCCTTGTTTTCTGGGTCTTTTGCGTTTTCTGGGTCCTTTGCGTCTTCTGGGTCCTTTGTGTTTTCTGGGTCTTTTGTGTTTTCTGGGTCCTCCGAGTCCCTTGTTTTCCATGATACATTCATTTTAGTCTATATTAATGTCAAGTACTGATTCATACCTACCTTGTAGTGCCACATTAAGTAATTTTAAGTGACTGGAATGTCACAAAAAACCACCACAGATATGTGGCAAACATAATCTATCAGTAACCTATTGAGAACATCACCCTAGCTTAGGTACAGAACATTGTGCACAGGAGATCATGACGCTCAGATCATAATTAATGTTGACAACCAACGTTGCAAATTAAATATTGATCTAATAAAGCTAATGCTCCTTTAAGCCACTACAATCTGGTAGCCTGCTACCTCACCAATCTACTGCAAGGTTCTAATAGGAACCTCGACAACCACAAACATGTTCCTAAAAGGTTCTACCAAGTAGCTTTAGTTCTACTGTGTTCTCTTATCCATTACTATGTTTTTCTTTTTAAATCAAGCCTTTGTTTCCATCGCTTTTTTGCCAGAGAGGTTTTCCATATCGCCCAAATTCTAGTGAACAAAATTGTGTAAACAAAGAACATGGGTTGGAAATGTCACTTGGCAGATATTTGGCAGAAAAATGTAGATGCAATCTTCTTGGCAACAACAGATGGGACAGAAGTCGAAGCTCCCAACGCAGGTATATCGAAACCTCAGAAACATTGGATTGCTGCCTATTATCTGCATTTTATCATAGCCGCCATATCTCACAGACTTGTCTTCTCATTCCGATTCATCACAAACGGTCATTTTATGTTTGTCGTTGAAGAGTGTTTGTGGACTTTCTTAAACATGCTGCGTCTACCTTCCACCACTCATTTGGTTAGCTAGATGTTAGCTAGACGTTAGCTAGACGTTAGCTGGACGTTAGCTGGACGTTAGCTAGACGTTAGCTAGAAGTTAGCTGGACGTTAGCTAGACGTTAGTTAGACGTTAGCTAGACGTTAGCTAAACGTTAGCTAAGCTCATTAGAATGCGAGGAAGCCAAGTGATGTTTGATTCTTTGTAATGTTCACAACTGCCCTGCTAAACCATCAAAACAAAAATGATTCAACCCATAAAACACTGCATTTTATGTAAACGTCTTATATTTGATCTGAACTGCGCCGATGAAAACACGTCGGTCAAAGATATCAAACCTCCTTGTCGTGCTATCAAAATGTGCATACTTTTATCTTGTCATGTAATGAAAATGAACCAAATCTATCCAAATTGCACTTGGGTAACAGCGTAGTGGGCCTGACACAATACAAACGTCGGTCATCTGAGATACCGGTGATCAGTGATGGCTGTGAAAGTTCTTCTGCTCTCAGATCACATCCTTTAGCAGATAATGGCACTTTGTCCCAGCATACACTAAAACCCAAACCCTCTCTCTCTCTGTGTCCATCTACCTACAGAAGCAGTTACAGTTGATGCCCCCTCACATTGAACTGAACGGTGTCATGTTGAACGACTGGCGTTAACGTCTGCTGCATTCATTTTGAACTCTTGGCTGCTTATCTGTTTGCTTGGGCTCGTCAGCCTCTTCCGTAATGGCCAATACTCTCTCCTATTTAATCTCATCCAAACCCTCATCTCTTCCTATCGCCCGCACTCCTCCACCACTGTTAATGCTCCGGTGACTGCCAGGGTCCAACTAAACCCAGGAATAGCTCAATGGGGACACTGTTTCTCAGGGCTGTGTGTGTGTGTGTGTGTGTGTGTGTGTGTGTGTGTGTGAGAGTGTGAGTGTGAGTGTGAGTGTGAGTGTGAGTGTGAGTGTGAGTGTGTGAGTGTGTGAGTGTGTGAGTGTGTGTGTGATGTGAGGGTCTGCCTGGGAAACTCACTGAACCCTTTTGATTGTCTAAGTAAATGGCAGTGAGTTTGTGAGTGTGCTGTTTGGCTCCTGAAGGACGAGGCCCGGCAGCTATTCAAGACTCCTAGTGCTGTTTTGACCAATCAGAATGGGCCACTGTGCATTGTGACAGTTGTATTAGAGCATGAACTTATTTTGCATTCATTTGGTTAGTTTGTGTGTGACGACAACATCTTGTCACTGGCTCAGGGTGTAGTGGGTTTAGTGTCTCCACATGTTGTCACTGGCTCAGGGTGTAGTGGGTTTAGTGTCTCCACATGTTGTCACTGGCTCAGGGTTTAGTGGGTTTAGTGTCTCCACATGTTGTCACTGGCTCAGGGTGTAGTGGGTTTAGTGTCTCCACATCTTGTCACTGGCTCAGGGTGTAGTGGGTTTAGTGTCTCCACATGTTGTCACTGGCTCAGGGTGTAGTGGGTTTAGTGTCTCCACATATTGTCACTGGCTCAGGGTGTAGTGGGTTTAGTGTCTCCACATGTTGTCACTGGCTCAGGGTTTAGTGGGTTTAGTGTCTCCACATGTTGTCACTGGCTCAGGGTGTAGTGGGTTTAGTGTCTCCACATGTTGTCACTGGCTCAGGGTGTAGTGGGTTTAGTGTCTCCACATGTTGTCACTGGCTCAGGGTGTAGTGGGTTTAGTGTCTCCACATGTTGTCACTGGCTCAGGGTGTAGTGGGTTTAGTGTCTCCACATCTTGTCACTGGCTCAGGGTGTAGTGGGTTTAGTGTCTCCACATCTTGTCACTGGCTCAGGGTGTAGTGGGTTTAGTGTCTCCACATGTTGTCACTGGCTCAGGGTGTAGTGGGTTTAGTGTCTCCACATGTTGTCACTGGCTCAGGGTGTAGTGGGTTTAGTGTCTCCACATGTTGTCACTGGCTCAGGGTGTAGTGGGTTTAGTGTCTCCACATGTTGTCACTGGCTCAGGGTGTAGTGGGTTTAGTGTCTCCACATGTTGTCACTGGCTCAGGGTGTAGTGGGTTTAGTGTCTCCACATCTTGTCACTGGCTCAGGGTGTAGTGGGTTTAGTGTCTCCACATGTTGTCACTGGCTCAGGGTGTAGTGGGTTTAGTGTCTCCACATGTTGTCACTGGCTCAGGGTTTAGTGGGTTTAGTGTCTCCACATGTTGTCACTGGCTCAGGGTGTAGTGGGTTTAGTGTCTCCACATCTTGTCACTGGCTCAGGGTGTAGTGGGTTTAGTGTCTCCACATGTTGTCACTGGCTCAGGGTGTAGTGGGTTTAGTGTCTCCACATGTTGTCACTGGCTCAGGGTGTAGTGGGTTTAGTGTCTCCACATGTTGTCACTGGCTCAGGGTGTAGTGGGTTTAGTGTCTCCACATGTTGTCACTGGCTCAGGGTGTAGTGGGTTTAGTGTCTCCACATGTTGTCACTGGCTCAGGGCGTAGTGGGTTTAGTGTCTCCACATGTTGTCACTGGCTCAGGGTGTAGTGGGTTTAGTGTCTCCACATGTTGTCACTGGCTCAGGGTGTAGTGGGCCACAAGTGACAATCAATGAGAGGGCCTACATTCGTCTCGTCAAATCTGAACAGCTGATTGATCCACATCTGAGGTAGACATGATGTCTAGTTAGATGACGGGGGAATCATTTATGGATAATCATTAATGATATTTCTGTCAAATTCAATATGAACCAAATGAGGTCTCAGTTAAGCGGAGATGGAATCTGCCATGTCTGCATGACAGTTATTAGGCACCAATCACAGCATGTTGTGTGCTGGAATCTACCATGTTAGTTATTATGCACCAATCACAGCGTGTCGAGTAATGGAATCTACCATGTTAGTTATTATGCACCAATCACAGCGTGTCGAGTAATGGAATCTACCATGTTAGTTATTATGCACCAATCACAGCGTGTTGAGTGATGGAATCTGACATGTTAGTTATTATGCACCAATCACAGCGTGTTGAGTGATGGAATCTACCATGTTAGTTATTATGCACCAATCACAGCGTGTTGAGTGATGGAATCTGACATGTCAGTTAGTATGCACCAATCACAGCGTGTTGAGGAGCTTAAAGAAAAATAACTGCTGTAAAACAACAACACACGCAGCACACACTGTGTACAACTTCAGCTACCTCAGCACACACACACACAACTGTGTACATCTTCAGCTACCTCAGGACACACACACTGAATCAGTCGTTCCCACTATCTGGTTCTTATTCAGATCAGTAGTAAGTCATCCATATGGTGATGTGGTCATAAGCTGTTGGAGCTCTCTACAAGATTAGCCAGTCTTAACCATCACCTTGCAAGTCCAGGGTGTGTGTGTGTGTGTCAGACACACATTCACTGATATGAAGGCGTGCTTGGTTTCATTCCGCTGGTCTGCCCAGGCATGATGCAAGTCTGTGTGTGAATGTGTGTGTGTGTGTCTGTGTGTGGATGTGTGTGTGTGTGTGAGTGTGTGTGTGTGTGTGTGTCTGTGTGTGTGTGTGTGTGTGTGTGTGTCTGTGTGTGTGAGTGTGTATGTGTACGTGTGTGTGTGTCTGTGTGTTTGTGTGTGTGTGTCTGTGTGAGTGTGTATGTGTACGTGTGTGCTAGTACCGTCTGTTTTAAATTGTGAACACAAGGACGTCTTTGGTTACAGGCATTTGTTTGCACATCTAGGTCGTCAAAAATGCAGTGAAAACTAGAAAAAAATACACAAACAAAATATATACAAGACACATTTGGAAAACACATTCCCTCACAATGTGTTTTCCTGACTTAATAACAGTTAATAAAATAATATGAATGGATGCAATATGTCTCTGTATGAATCTGTTTCGCTAGCAAAGTGGAATGAGTTCCTGTTGAGCCCTGTGAAGTCATTGAGCAGAAGTAAAGAACAGAACACGTGACTCTGGCTTCACAGCGAGCCTGACCTTTTGTTGAAGCAATTGTTGACAGATGGTGCCAAGCGTTTTACAAAAATATGTGAGATTTTGTGTAGGCGTTTATCATCATTGACGTTGGCAGGCATTACAGTCTTTGTTGAGCTTCCTTAGTAAAAGAGATGATGTTCAGCTCCCACTTGAGGTCCTGGGTGGTGGTGTGGCGGCTGTGGCCCAGGAAATGAAAGGACTCCACTGTGTTAAAAGGGGAGCCTTGAAGGACAATGGGACACAGGTCAGCTGGGCTTCTCCTAAAGTCCACTCATCTCCAGAGTCTTTAGAGCATTGAGCTCCAAGTTGTTCAGACTGCACCAGGAGACCAGTCGGTCGATTTCCCCCCTGTAGGTGGTTCCGTCCCCATCAGAGATTAGGGGACTGAGGTGCAGTTGTTTGTGTACAAAGAGAAGAGAAGAGGGGACAGGACGCAACCTTGAGGAGAGCCAGTGCTGATGGCCAGAGAATTCGACAGGTCTTTCTCACGTGCTGACTCCTGTTGGAAAGAAAGTTTGTGATCCATTTACATGTTGACCCAGGCACTCCCATGGTGGAGAGCTTATTCTGGAGGAGTGCTGGTATTATGGTGTTGAAAGCAGAACTGATGTCCACAAACATGATTAGAATGAATACGAAGGAAACCAGGTGTTTTTTTCTAGTTTCGAGCACAGCAGATGTTTATTATATATTTAAATAAAAAAGGAGGCTAGATGGTTGGTCCAGGAACAGGCTGAACAGAATCCAAATTGGCACAAAGGAAATTCTGATCTTATAAGAACTGAATAGTGGGGCTGATTGGAAACATGTGAGGAAGCAGGTGACTGGAATTCTGCTGATTGTGATCGTAAGGATGAGTTTCGTTCAAGAGATCGGTGGCTTGTTTGAGCGGGTGAGTTACGTTCACGTGATCTGTGACGTGATGGAGGATGTGAGCGTGAGGTAGACCTTACAGGTTATAGCAGTACGAAACAGGAATCTAATTCGATTCAGCACCTAGTTTTGTCCATTCTCTAGTTTCATGTCCAGTCAAACAGCAGTTGTATACCTAGAGTCCTAGCCATATCTGCATCAATGCTTTGAGTTCTGTAATATGCTATCCTGTTGACAGACCCAGTCCACGTCGCCCACTCCACACTTCATATTGGCCTGATACGGGTTGGGGTCAGGATTGGAGTGGTTTTAGTAACCTCTTAAAATTTTAAGTGTTGCCACGGCTACTGCATGGTAATGAATATCATCTTTAACCTTAATTCTAAAACCATTTAGCTTTTATAATCCTACTTATTAGTTTCCATAGCAATGTCCTGTTTATTACATCACTTTAGAAGCATTATGGATTGGCCCAAAATGAGCCAATCAGCATCCTATAGCAGTCTCTTAGAGTCCTATAGCCGCCAAATCTGTTTGTGCTGTTTAGGCAGTGCCTTTAGCTGGCCATCTGGTGGAAGCCCCTTTAGTGATCGTGATGCAGATATATTTGAACACTAAACACGTTGTGTTTCAGGACCTAAATGGGGTCCCTGGTCCATTTGATTTCTAGAATGTGCTCTGAAAATATGCCATGAAACGAAGATAGCAGTGGAATTCCCACACTGCAGTTTGTAATGACAGCGTTTCCCCTGACTGTCTTTGATCTCGTATCTCCTTGGTCTCCTGTCTCCTAGATGTATGTTAGCACTTATTGCTGTGGCGGAGGACAGGAGCGTGTCCGCGGGCGACAGAACCGAGATCTTGCCGTGATAGTCCGACTTTCTTATTTCTGTACTCCTTACATGAAGGGGTTAAATTGGGATTTGGACTTAGTTTCTTCTATCCAGTTGTATCTAAAACATTGAACTGCTGGCCAGTGGAAGAACAGCTTATCTCCCCCTCGATCTGAGATCTAAGACCATATGTGCTTAATTATATATAAGTATGACTGACCTACCTTTTTAACGGGCTGTCAGACGTGGCCCTACATGACAGGTGTACTGACCTGAGGCTGATCAATTATGGCGAACGGGAGCTCGGTTTCAGTTCATGACTCCTGTCACAGTTTATGAGTTCCGTCAGTTATTTTGGGTCAGAGTTCAAAAGTGTAGTTAGCTGTCTTGTTAGCAAAGGTTAGCTGAGAGGAACCTACAGTTGTAGTGGAAGGAATCCAAGATTGTATTTAGTATGTTTTTATTAAAGGTTTTTTTAGTATACTTCTTGCGTGGCCGTATGAAAATGCCTCCGTTGTATATCTTCAGTAACAGTAGGATATGCTTAAAACTTCCCCACGTCATATTTTCTCCCACTGCAATGCCGAATTTATAGTTCTCATATGTAACAGGACTCTGGCTTTATTTATTCTGTACTTTTCCTCTCTGTTGTGTCAGTATATTTCCACTACTGTGTTATGGTTCCATGCTTCTGCCAACTCCCTGCGTGGAGAGCTACCATGCTGAACACTGGGTGAAACGTGTGGATGAGATTGATATGGTTGAACAAGGACCAGGCCAGCTGTGCAGTCAGGACTCATTGATGGGATGCACAGGTAGTTGGGTGTGTATTGTGGGAACACATGTTCTGCTATGCACAGAATAAATATAGATATTGTAGATGTAGATATAGAGTAGAATAGAATGATTCCACCCTCCTCTCTTTACAGAGAGACACTGTTAACCTTTGCTTCCTCCACCAATGTAAAATAGAAACTCTCACTGTTGACGAAAACAAAATGTCTCCCATTGGATCTTACCCTTTGCTACGCTTTAGGGCTGTTTTGCTTTATTAAGAAAGAGCCTGAATGACGGCATTCAGGAAGGCACAGCTGAAATGGTGGATTCTGTACGTCTGTGTCCTGTTCTGAGTCCATTTAACTAACTTAGAGATATTAGTGTATTACTGCTACACCACAGACTCTGTTGTAGTGTCCCTCCTACCTGCAGACTTGATAGTAAGTTACAGAGGACACGCCCAGAGTCATTATTCGGGAAGGAACCTGAAGGGACGTCCTGGTAATGGGAAAAAGGAAGATGAGAGACTGACTGGTAATGGGAAGGAGATGAGAGACTGACTGGTAAATGGAAGGAGATGAGAGACTGACTGGTAATGGGAAGGAGATGAGAGACTGACTGGTAATGGGAAGGAGATGAGAGACTGACTGGTAATGGGAAGGAGATGAGAGACTGACTGGTAATGGGAAGGAGATGAGAGACTGACTGCGGATCGGAGAGGAACAGTGGAAGGGAATAACATGGCGGCCGGTCCATCCTCTAACAGATGTCTGTAATGTTGTCTGGTTTCAGAACAGGGCTGAAAACTCTCTGTGCCGCCATCGTGCTTAGTATCAAACTCAGATTATATACTGCTTTACACTTTCACACTGCTTTCGTACCCAGAGAGGTTTCTTCAGTGATGATTTGCTTCTATACAACACAAAGGACGTAATGAGAGGAAACAGGAGACTGTCATCATCTGTGTCTCAGATGTTCTCTAACAGCGTATCTCCTAACCCTCACTAATGCTGCACATTAAATCCAATTCCACCTCTACTTTTTCTGTCAACTGCCTCCTTTCTCTGCTCATTTTATTTTGTTTCATCTCTTGGAATTCAGAGGCTAACCTCATGATGTTTCTGTCTCTCAGGTGGAT